>BSBK01005430.1:452500-1017500 GCA_027943335.1 Chamaecyparis obtusa | reverse complement strand
ATGTTAGAACCACCTTGAAATAATATTAGAGAAACTATAAAAAAAATCCAATAAACATTATGTCGGCTCTACTATGCACACAACATATTCTGGGAGCTGTTCAATAAGATAATTGTAAACGTGCACTACACACTGTGGCTCTACCAAAATAACTAGATCTTTCTCCTCAAGTTGAATTACTTCATGCACTCTTAACCAAACATCAATAACTCTCCTCTTAGCTTAAATCCAAGGTTGCATACCCATAGGATAGGCACAACTCCAAAACCAATAAAATCTTTGTCAGCTCTTCTGAACAAACACAGGAAACTACTACTTGTGAATAGCGACTGCATAACTTCACTTCTACTCATCATCAGACTATGCATCCATGTCTAAAACATCACTAACATGTCTTCAACATATATCCAATCACACAAGGCTCCATGATAATTATACGGACAACCATACATAGAACACTGCCTGTAACTTTTCCAAGAACACTGTTGATAGAAGCTGTTATATAACTGTCTGTTCTAACAATTAACCTATGCACCCATGATATCATGCTGATATCATGTCCATGCTTCATATATTGAAAGCTTACTACATAAGACTTCCACACATGCTACTTTCCATATGTTGTCATCAATGATAAACATACAGTCAGTACTAGCCTGCTGGCAAATCTCCAACAATCTTCCCCTTTGGCATTGATGGAAAAATGTGGAATTAAAAACAACCACCACCAACCCAAATGAACATTTCTTTTATAACATTCTCTATTTCCTCTTCAAAACTCCCCCAAAGATGAAACCTCCATCTGCTACAATATTTTTCAATATTCTCCATTTCCTCAACTGAACTACTGTCATATCTAAATGTTGCTCCCCCTTAGTATATTATTCCTCCTTTTTACTTCTATTTTTCATGACTCTATATATTACTCCCCCTTTGACATCAATGGAAAAGGGTGCCATTCATTTTAAGCACTGGTACTACTCCTGAGGTAGAGTAGTCAACTTTCCATCAGTCCCTGAGGACTGATGCCTTTCCTTCTTTCTTCTAAGCAGAATCAGGGAAGGGAATTACTCCCAACTTCTCCCTGAGATACTCAAAAGTATCCTTAGGCAAGGGCTTTGTGAATATATCTACCAAATGATCTTTAGTACTCACATAGTCCAACTTGACTTCTTTCTCTTCCACTTTCTCTCTTAGGAAGTGATAATTGATCTCAATGTGCTTTGTCTTTGCATGCATCACAAGGTTCTTCAACATATTGATAGTGCTAGTGTTATCACAATGAATAACAATAGGATAATCAATCTAAATTCCAAAATCCTTTATCATCTACTTGATCCAAACAATTGTAGAAAAATTCAAGGCTGCTGCAACATACTCCACTTCTGTTGTTGACTAAGAAATATAATTTTGTTTCTTGCTTGTCCAAGTGACAAGTCTATCACCAAGAAACACTGCTCCACCTGAAGTAATCTTTCTATCATCAACACATCTTTCCCAATCTACATTAGTGTACACATGAAGCTCAACATTTTTTGAATTAGGATACCATAGACCAAAATCTACAGTGCCCTGCAAGTTTCTAAATATTCTCTTTACTACCATGAGGTGACTTTGCTTAGGTTCTGTTGTAAATCTTCCAACTATGCCAACTACATTGGAAATATCAGGTCTAGTCTGAGTAAGATATATGAATTTACCAATCATAGACTTATACAATGTTATATGTACTGCTAGTGATTCATCTTCTTTTGTAAGCTTGCATTTAGTGATCATAGGGGTTCCTACTGGTTTGCAATCATCCATTTTGATTTTCTTCAGTATCTCTTTCACATACTTGGACTGATTAATAAAAATTCATTTTTCTGTCTACTCCACATTTAGTCCTAAAAAGTATTTGATAGGACCAATCATACTCATCTCAAACTCATTCTGCATTTCTTTGGGAAATTTTGCACTTAGTTTGTCATTACCTCCAAAGATAATGTCATCAACAAATATAGCTACAAGTAGTAGACCTTCAGATGTCTCTCTAGTGAATAGATTACAATCTGTTGCTCCTTTCTTGAATCCAATCTTTGTTAGATATCCATCTAGTCTCTCATACCATGCTCTAGGGGCTTGCTTAAGTCCATAGAGGGCCTTCTTCAATCTACATACCATATCAGGTTTGTCTAATAAGGTGAATCCTTCTGGCTGCTCAATGTATACTTCTTTCAAATCTCCATTCAGGAATGCTGACTTGACATCCATCTAATATACTTTCAAGTTTTTGACTGTAGCATAAGCTAGAAATAACTTAATAGCTTCTAATCTGCTCACAAATGCAAATGTGTCTGAATAATCAATGCCTTCTCTTTGTGCATACCCTTTACATACTAACCTTTCTTTGTTTCTTACTATAGTACCATCTTCATTCATCTTGGTTCTAAATATCCACTTTGTTCCAATAACATTCTTATCACTAGGTCTTGGGACCAGTTCCCAAGTGTCATTCTTAACAATTTGATCAAGTTCTTCTTTCATAGCATCATGTCAATCTGAATCATTACATGCATCTTCAACACTTAAAGGTTCAATCTGAGATAGTAAACATACCACTTCACTGCTAGCTAAGTTCTTCACTTGTGACCTTGTTAAGACTTTGCTACTCTGATCTCCAATGATGTCTATCTTGGAATGATTTCTAGATGTAAACTTTGGAGCTTTAGGTGATGCTGACTTATTAGCCTTAGGGGTTTCTTCTTCACTTGTCTCAAGGTCATTGAATAACACATCAATACTGTCAAACATTTCTTCAATAACTATCTCACTAGTGGAGGGTCTGGGTTCTTCTTCAATCATGGGTGAGTAATCATGATATCTTTCTTGAACCATAAAATTTTCATCAATCTTAACATGAGCACTGTCAATGATCTTTTTCAATCTTAAATTGAAACATCTATAAGATTTACTTTTAGTAGAGTAACCAAGGAAAATACCTTCATCACTTCTTGCATCGAACTTGCCTACTGCGTCATCCTTCTTTATGTAGCACTTGCTTCCAAAGATTCTAAAGTATTTTACTATGGGAACGTTACCAAACCATAGCTCATATGGTGTTTTTTCAGTGCCTGGCCTTAATTGAATTCTATTGATGGTGTAGACTATTGTATTGACCGCATCTCTCCAATAGGTGTGTGCAACTTTTCCTTCAATCATGATGGTGCGTGCTATATCAAGGATGATCCTATTCCTTCTTTCTACAATTCCATTCTACTAAGGGGTTCTAGGTGCACTTAATTGTCTCTTTATGCCATGTTCTTCACAGTAATCATAGAATCTATCAAAGGTGAATTCTCCTCCTCTATCTGATCTCAAACATTTTATCTTTAGTCCAGATTCATTCTCAACCTTAGCTTTGAATATTTTGAACTTCTCAAATGCTTCTGACTTATCTTTCAAGAAAGCAACCCACATCATCCTAGTATAATCATCAACAAACAAAATGAAATACCTTTCACCATAGTATGATCTTGTTTGAGTTGGACCACATAGGTCTATGTGAATCAAATCCAACTTGTTCTCTGCTAAATTTTTCTTTCTCCTAAATGAATTTCTCACATGCTTTCCCATTACACATTCCCTACATATAGTATCAACTGGCTTTTCTATGCTAGGTAGATCTCTTATTGCCTTTACATTTCTTATCTTTACTATGTTATCAAAATTAATATGATAGTCTTTTATGCCACAACCAACTGTCATCAACTTTAGCAACAAAACAACTTGCTTCTGAATTGAGTTGAAAAACATTACCTCTTGTCTTTGATCCTGATGCAATCATAACACCATCCTTGTTATTAATGATGCATTTTTCATCTTTAAACTCCAAATGATAGCCTTTTCCAAGTAACTGTCCAGCACTGAGAAGGTTATGTTTCAAACCATCAACATATAGAACATCATCAGTACTATTCTTTCCATCCAAGGTGATGGCTCCTCTACCAACTATTGGTTTAGGAGAGTTGTCTCCAAATCTAACCATACCACCATTTTATTTTTCCAGATGAACAAATCTATCTTTATCACCTGTCATGTGATGTGAACAACCACTATCTATAATCCAGTCTGTTCTCATGTCAGCTTGTGAAATCAATGTTAGCTCTTGTCCCTTTTTATCATCTTTGTGATTTGTCTTGTTATTCATTTTATCTACAGTAGCAATGAATCCAATTTCTTCTTCACCTAATTCATCATTTGAAACTCTATCTCTAGCATAGTAGCATTCCTTAGAATACTTAGGCTTGTAATCCTTTTTGAACTTTCTAGCTCTAGTAGGACACTTAGATGCAAAGTGACCGAACTTATTACATGAAAAGCACTTAAATGGTAATTGACCTTCATATTTTCCTTTTCCTTTCTTTTCTCTTTTGGAAATCATAGAAATAAAATTATCTAGTTTTTTCTCTTCATAATCATCATCAAAATTACCACAAGTATTTGCAGATTTCTTACCATGAATTGTTGCTTTGAAGGTTGTTTCATTCTTTGGTTCTGTCTTCAATCTTGAAATCTCAAAAGATGAGAGTTTTCTGATCAAGGTCTCTCTCTTGAAGTTAGATGTAAGCTACATGGTCTCATCAATTATGTTGATCCTGCTTTCATATTTAGGAGTGAGACTAGTCATTAACTTGTCCATAATGTCCTCACCTGAAATCTCTCCACCATTATTTCTGATTCCAGCAACTGCTTCATTTATCCTTTGATTGTAAGCTCTAATATTTTCTTTAGGCATCATCTCTAATGCATTGTATCTTTTCTTCCATGTCTTTCTACACGCATCCTTTGCTTGTTTGTCTCCTTCAAATATGTATTTTAGGTTCTTCCATATTTTGTGGACTGTATCTACCTTATTTATTTCTAAAAACTCACCATCAAATAGGGTGCTGATAAGGGATTCTTTAGCAATAGCATTTTGATGAAATAATTCCTTTTTCTTCTTAGTAGCATCATCCTATGCAAGGTCTTCCAAGGAAGGGATCTTGACTGCTTTGATAGTTACATCAAAAACTTCAAAACCAATGCATGACAAATGAGTCACCATGTTGTTCTTCCAATAAAGATAATTCTCTCCATCAAAATTAGGAATTTCTTTCTTCAAGTTGTTAAACTTTCTCTCCGAAGCACTTGGCTCTGATACCAATTGTTAGGAATAGTCCCAAGAGATAACTGAGAGGGGGGGGGGGGGGGGTGAATCAGTTATCTACAAGATTCAATTCTTTATCCAATTAAGTATTCTTAAACATAAAGCATAAAAATAATGATAGAACACATGAACACAACACCAATATTTTGGTTATGGGGAAATGCAAATAGGTAAAAACCCCAGTGGGAATTGACACCCACTAATATTCTACACTAGTGTTTTATGATCCTTGTTAGAAGATCCTTAACCTTGTTAGGAGTTGCTTTAAAATATATTTAGTATAGTAGACCTGGTCAAGGGTCAGAACCTATTAGGAGTCTTTTACAATTTTCCTTGTTAGGGGAGAGGACGCATTGTTCGAGAGCACACTGCTCAAAGGGGTGAAGGCTACAACCTTCTATTTAATAGATACACACTATATCTCAATCTTGGTGAACTACACTTTGACCTGCTATCTGGATTAGTTCTAATGTATAGCACAAATACTTTACTTGGTCACATAGGCCTTCTTCTGATGGCTTAACACTGCTCTGCTCTACTTAATCAACTATGAACCACACTCCAGCAATCACAAATGAATGCCTATAAATATATTTCCTCTAAATGATATAATCAAGTCAACCTATTAGAACCACCTTGAAATAATATTAGAGAAACCATAAAAAACTCCAATAAACATTCTGTCAGCTCTACTATGCACGCAACATATTCTGGGACCTGTCCAATAAGATAATTATAGACACACACTACACACTGTCAGCTCTACCAAAACAACTAGATCTTTCTCCTCAAGATGAATTAATTCATGTGCTCTTAACTGAACATCAATAACTCTCCTCTTAGCTTAAATCCAAGGGCGCATGCCCACAAGATAGGCACAACTCCAGAACCAATAAAATCTCTGTCGTCTCTTCTGAACAAACACAAGAAACTACTACTAGTGAATAGTGACTACATAACTTCACTTCTACTCATCATCAGACTATGCATCCATGTCTGAAACATCACTAACATGTCTTCAACATAGATCCAAGTGCGTAAGGCTCCATGATAACTATATGAACAACCATACATAGAACACTGCCTGTAACTCTATCAGGAACATTGCTGACACAAGCTGCTATATAACTATCTGTTCTAATAGTTAACCTTTGCACCCATGATATCATGCTGATATAATGTCCATGCTTCATACACTAAAATCTTACTGCATAAGACTTCCATGCATGCTACTTTCCATATGTTTACATCAACGACAAACATACAGTCAGTACTGGCTTGTTGGCAAATCTCCAACATTTAGTTTTAATTCTTGTTGTGGCTGACTTGTGCATTTATATTGGATTGTAGATTTAATGTTGGAATCCATCATTGGGAAATGTGTGGTCTCAGATTTGACCATTTTTTTTGTTGATTATGGATGTGAAGGCTGACTCAGCTCGGTAGCTTCTTGTATAAATGTAGATGTTTGGTT
This sequence comes from Chamaecyparis obtusa, assembly GCA_027943335.1. Lineage (NCBI taxonomy): Eukaryota > Viridiplantae > Streptophyta > Pinopsida > Cupressales > Cupressaceae > Chamaecyparis > Chamaecyparis obtusa. Next base: position 1,010,838 of record BSBK01005430.1, on the reverse strand, counting down.
GTAGTTTAGGGGTAGTTTTGGAGATAGAAGATAGTAGATATAAGATTGTAGATTTGTGACAGATCCTCGCATGTTTGAGGACTTTTGAGATTCATTTTAATATCAAGCCATAACTAGGAAGGCCTCACAACCCAACATGTATGGTTCTAATATTTGATAATATATGAAATATTTGGCATTCTCTCTCTCTCTCACTGTTGTTGTTTGTTGCTTCCGCATGTGTTATGCAGGCTTGGATCATTAGGGTGTTCCATTGTTTGGTCCCTCTTGCATCCTTGTGTCAGGTGGTATCAGAGCGAGGTGGGATCTTGATCTAGTTCTATGGATCTAGGTTTGCAGGTTCCTCTTGAAGCCCTAGTTGAATTGTTGTGGGGTAGCAAATTGTGATCTGACTTGCAATTGTAGAGGGTTGTCAAGATAGTTCGTGGGAGGTGAGATGAAGATATAGGATTGGAAAATATGCTAAGGCAGATTGCTGCTAGGTTAGAAGTAGTAGAAACAACCCAAAGAAGAGGCAGACATCTTGAAGATGTTAGTGATGATGAAATTGAAGAAGAACAGGTGAATGCAGAACTTACTTCTATTATGGATCAAGGTGAAGAAAGATTTTTGAAGGCTTTAACAAGTTTGAAGTCAACACCACATTTCAATCCTCTTGAGTATGGTGGAAAGCTATATTCTAATGAATTGGTGGACTGGATCACCGAGATGGAAAATTATTTTGAGTATGAAAACATTCCTAAGGATAAGAAGGTGAAGATTGCAAGCAAAAAGTTGAAAAATCATGCATCCTTATGGTGGGAACATCTGTAGCTGGATAGAAAATGGAAAGGCAAAGAAAAAATGAAGGTATGGAGTAAAATGGTGAACAAATTAAAAGGAAAGTTCTTACCTTGTGATTATTAGATTAACCTAGTTCAGCGAATGCAAAGTTTGAGATAGAAAGATAGCTCGATAAAAGATTATACTGAGGAGTTCTATAGATTAGATATCAGATTTAGACATGATGAAGATGATGTGGAAATAATTGGTAGATACCTGGATGGTTTGAGAGTTTCCATCCAAGAGGAAATTAGTATGGTCAAGTTGGAGAACATTGAAGAGGCTTATCAATTTGCTTTGAAGGCCGAGGAGAAATTGAACAAGAGACATGAGAAAAGACATAGAGGTCAAGGTGGTAGATTCCCTAGAGGAAGAGATAGATCTAAAGGTGAAAATGGTAGATCTGAACTAGAAAAGACAAATCTAGACAAAGGAAAGACTGAGTGGAAAGGTGAAAGTTCATCTAGAGGTAGAGGCAGTAACTACCAAGGTGGTTATGGCAGAGGAAGTTTTCAAGGAACTTGTTATAATTGTGGAGAAGGACATAGATCTTTTGAATGTACACAAGCTAGTAAGAAGGCCAGTAGTAGTAGAAATGCCTTGGTGCAAGAAGAGTCATGGGATGAACTTGAGAAAGAAAATAGCTTGATGGTAAGAAGAGCATTGTGGATTGAAAGAAAAATGGAAGATCCGATAAGGAAAACTTTGTTCAAGACTAGATGTAGAGTTTCTAACAAAGTTTGGAAGGTAATCATTGATAGTGGTAGCTCAGAGAATCTGGCATCTGAAGAGATGGTCACAAAATTGCAATTTGAAAGGTTGGTACATCTGAAGCCCTATCAGATTTCATGGATCAAAGATGAGCATACACTCCTGGTAAGTGAACAATGTTATGTGAATTTGAGGATTGGAAAATACTATGATTGTATGCACCCTAAAATGGTCACCTAGACTTTGGGCTCCCATTTAGTAATTTATCAAATCCCTCAATCAATATTTTCAAAAATCAACATTTTATCAATTATATCAATTTCTTTGATCAAATCCTATGTTATCATTTATTCGATTATTCCTTGGGCTAATCATTTTATCCTAAAGTATTTATTTATTCAAAAGGAATATTTCCTCCCCTTTTAAATAAAAAGCCCCCACCTTTTCATCTTATCCTAAGTTGCACAAATAAAGCATTATTCTTATTTTATAAAAAGGGAAAAAGCACTTTTTGTCTCATATGGACACAAAAGTCAACTCTTATTTTCTCATTGGAGGATATTTGTGCACATGGATTTCTCCTCTTTGATGCTCCACCGTTGATTAAGTCTTTTGCCTCTTAATATTCATGGTCCATTCTTTTTCATTTCTTATAAAAGGAGAGCTCTCTTCCTCACTTGGATATCCATCTCTTTTATGTTAATGTTATGCTACAGATTTTCTAGGTCATTTGGAGCTCTTTGAAGACATTCTTGCATTCAAGCTTTAAAGACATTGTTGTTGCATTTCATTTAGCTTGCTTTCTTGCTTTCATAGTTGCATAATCATGGAATTCTTAGTATAGACTTTCTTTATGCTATAGATTAATCTGACATAGTTTAATTAGGAGGGATTGTAAGACTTGTACTTTCCTTTCATAGCCTAGTTTGCACTTTCATTTTCATAGTTTAGCTTGCATCTCTCATTTTTAGTTTGCATATTTTCATCTTCATTCTTAGCTTACTTGCATTGCATCTCATTTGATTCTTGGAGATATTGGCATTCTTGCCCTTGTCTTCACTTGAATCTCTCATTGTGTGGTTGACTAGCAAGGTCATTAAGTTTATTAGCTCTAGCTAAGAGCAATTTTACAATCTTGCAACTTCATACATAGAGAGCTATGGATCAATTTTTGAGACCTCATTCTTGAGTTTTCTTGATTGTAATGATTCATAGAAGTGCACTATTTTGTGTGTACAATGATAAGGTGTTATTTGATATCATGCCTATGGATTATTGTCATATTTTGTTGGGTAGACCTTGGCAATATGATAGACATGCTATATATGATGGGAGGTTGCATAAGTATACTATTGTGGCTGATGGAAAGAAATAAATCTTGTTACCATTGATGGAAGAACCTGTTAATAATGTTTTCACATCTGTGAAAGTTTGTTTGATGGAAGGAAGAAAGTTTTTTAACTCTTTGAAGAGGAATGATGCATGTTTTGCTGTGATTCCTAATAAGTCAAGTAAGAGAACAGAGGATAATGTTCCTGAGGAGATTGATAAGTTACTCATTGAGTATAGTGATATCTTTTTTGATAATGTACCTAATGGTTTTCCACCAAAAAGAAGCATTGATCATTGTATGAATCTAATCCCTGGAGCTAGTATATCGAATAAGGCACCTCATCGATTGACACCTACCAAGAATTAGGAATTGAACCGACAGATTCAAGAGTTGCTAAAGAAAGGTTTGATCAAAGAAAGTTTGATCCCTTGTGTAGTACCTCCTGTATTAGCACTAAAGAATAATGGAGAATGGAGAATGTGTATTGATTCCATAGAAATCAATAAGATAACAGTGAAGTATAGGTTTCCTATACCGAGAATGGATGACATAATGGACAATTTGACTGGAGCAAAGTATTTAAAAAAGATTGATTTGAAAAGTGGGTATCATCAGATCAAAATCAGAGAAGGTGATGAATGGAAGACTCCTTTCATGACAAAAGAAGGTTTGTATGAGTGGTTGGTTATGCCTTTTGGTTTAACTAATGCACCGAGTACTTTTATGATATTGATGAATGAAGTTTTGAAAAAATTCTTGGGTAAGTTTGTGATTGTATATCTTGATGATATTCTGATATTCAGTAAGACTAGAGAAGAACATTTTTTGCATGTTAGACAAGTTTTGCAGAGATTGAAAGAGGAGAAGTTGCTGATAAATCTGAAAAAGTGTTCATTCATGAAAGAAGAGATTGTGTATTTAGGATTTGTTATTTCAACTGATGGTTTGAAGATAGATCCTGAAAAGGTTGAAGCTATTTTTAATTGGCCTACACAATGCTAGTGAGGTAATATCATTTCATGGTTTGGCAAGTTTTTACCAAAAGTTCATAAGGAATTTCAGTTCAATTTGTAATTCTATGACTAAGACTATGAGAGGAGACAAAAGATAATTCAAGTGGACACATGGAGCTGACAAAATTTTTGAGACTCTGAAGTAGAAGGTTGTTGAATTACCTATTTTGGCATTACCTGATTTTAGTAAAGTATTTCAAGTAGAATTTGATGCAAGTGGAAGTGCAATTGGAGTGGTGTTGACTCAAGAAGGTAAACTTGTTTCTTTCTTTAGTGAAAAGTTGAATGATGCCAGAAGGAAATATTTTGTGTATGATCATAAATTCTATGCTATTGTTCAAGCACTAAAGAAATGGAGACATTATTTGATATCGAGTGAATTTGTGTTGTATACTAATCATAAGGCTTTACAATATTTGGGTAGTCAGAATAAGTTGAATCAGAGACATATGAAATGGGTTGAGTATTTGCAGAGTTATACATTTGTGATAAAGTATAAGAGTGTAGTCACTAACCAAGTTGCTGATGCATTGAGTAGAAGAAGATCTTTGATGACTGAGATGAAAATTGAAGTTCTTGGTTTTGATGAGATGAGAGATTCTTATGAGTCTAACCCTAATTTTTCTGAGCCATGGAGAAAGTGCAAAGCACCTATTCAAGATCAACAAGACACTAAATGGGATGAATATTTCATTCAGGAAGGTATGTTGTTTAAAGGTATTCAGTTGTGTATACCAAGAGGAGTAATGAGAACTAATCTGATAAAGGAGAAACATAGTAGTGATTTGGCTGGATATTTTGGTATTGATAAAACATGGAATTTGCTTAAGGAGAAGTACTATTGGCCGCAATTGTATAAAGATGTTCAGAAATTTGTGAAAAGTTATGGAATTTGTCAAGTTGCAAAAGGAGTAAGTCAGAATACTGGATTGTATACACTGATTGCTGTTCCTGAGAAGCCTTGGATTGACATCAGTATGAATTTTGTTGTTGGCTTACCAAAGATGGTAAGAGGTAATGATTCAATATTTGTTATTGTGGATAGATTTTCTAAAATGACACATTTTATACCTTGTAGAAAGACATCAGATGCAGTACATGTAGTAGATATTTTCTTTAAGGAAATTGTCAGATTACATTGATTACTGAGGAGTATTATCTCTAACCGAGACAGTAAATTTGTTGGATTTTTTGGAAAACACTTTGGAAGAAATTTGGCACTGAATTGAAATATAGTTCTACATTTCACCCACAAACCAATAAACAGACAGAATTTGTGAACAGAAGTTGGGGAAATCTTTTGAGATGTTTAGTTGGAGACACACCAAGTAATTGGGATTCTATGTTAGCACAAGAAGAGTTTGCATATAATAATTCAATGAATAGGAGTACTACAAAGACACCATTTGAGATTGTGAATGGCACACAACCGAGAGGAATCTCTGATTTAAGAGACATTGCTGATGAGAATAAGAAAAGTGTTGAAGGAGTAAAGTTTACTGAGCACGTGAAGACATTACATGAAGATGTGAGGCTAAAGCTGGAAGACAGTAATCAGAAATACAAAGACAGAGCTGATAGATCAAGAAGACATAAAATTTTGATGTTGGTGATGAAGTGATGTTTCATTTGAAGAGAGGCCAATTTCTTGTTGGAACATATGGAAAGCTGAAGATGAAGAAGTTTGGACTTGCAAGATTCTAAAGAAATTTGACAGTGGAAATGCATTTGAGATTGAGTTACTTGATGACATGGACATATCACCGATTTTCAACATTGCTGATTTGTATGAGTATCATGAACCTAATGAAGAAGTAATAGTACCGACAGAATATCCTAAGAAGCAGAATGATGAAGTTGAATAGATTTTGAAGGAAAGAGTTGGAAAGAGTACAAGTGGAAAATAGTACATGGAATATCTGGTTAAATGGAAGAATAGACCGATGGAAGATAGTTCATGGATTTCACAATCTGAGTTGGATGTAGCTCGGACTAGACCTACCAAATGATTCAAAGAATCATTTCAAAATAACCCCAGGTGTCTGATGCAGAAGCATCTCGGGTCCTTGGCAATCCCGTGTCACCTAAAACAATTTGGAGTTTGTCTATGTTGCTCAGTTCCTACTTTGACCGAGTTGGTTGATTTCCTTTGGTTACCAAGTGTGGTCGGTTCTCTTCTGGGCGGTCAGTTATTTCTCTGGCGCTTAGCATTACCTGTCTACTGCTCGATTATCTTGCTTACCGACAGGTTTAGTTTTAATTCCCGTTGTGCCTAACTTGTGCATTTATATTGGATAGTGGATTTAATGTTGGAATCCATCATTGGGAAATGTGTGGTCCTAGATTTGACCATTTCTTGTGTTGATTGTGGATCTAATGGCCGACTCAGCTCGGTAGCTTCTTGTATAAATGTAGATGTTTGGTTGTAGCTTAGGGGAAGTTTTAGAGATAGAAGATAGTAGACATAAGATTGGAGATTTGTGACAGATCCTCACATGTTTGAGGACTTCTAAGATTCATTGTAATATTAGGCCATAACCAAGAAGGCCTCACAACCCGACATGTATGGTTCTAATATTTGATAATATATGAAAGATTTGGCATTCTCTCTCTCACTGTTGTTGTTTGTTGCTTCCGCATGTGTTGGGTAGGCTTGGATCATTAGGGTGCGCCATTGTTTGGCCCCTCTTGCATCCTACCTTGCATCATATTACATGAGTATATTTTTAATAAATTTAAAAAGTTTACATGTTTTCTCTAGTTTTCTTTTGATTTTATATAGAGAAATATTTATTTTCTCTGGTTTTCTTTTACAATAATATAGTGACAAACAAATTGATTTTGTGCTACATGCATTTTTTTCCTCCCTATTTGATTTGGTTGTCTTTAGAACCTTACACCACACATAATGAGTATTGGGTTTTTGTTTTTTTTTCTTAGTGTTCAAGGAAATATCACCTAAATCACTTGTAAGTTATGTCATTGATATCTTGGTTGCATCCATAACTTTACTATCACCTTGAGAGTTGCATGTTTCACAATAATAGGTATCCTCTTCTTTTATCTTGTACCTTTTGTTTTCCTCTTCCATTTGTCTCTTGTGAGAATGTCTTAGCATCTACTGTTAAGCTTAGGTGTAATACAATTTAAATGATGTCATTTAAAGTTCATTTTAGAGATAGTCTATGGTTCATTGTCATACTTCTCTATTTGAATCCCCATCTATCTTTTGAGCTTCATTGTGATAGAAAGAACAAAAGTATTTCCATGATTGATATTTATTTTCATTAGTATTGGGGTGGGATGAAGAAAATGAGTATATGGGTATGGTTTCATTTTATTCAAACCAGCCTATAAGACATAAGTGTTTCATTTCAAGAGAGAATAATGTTATGTTCTTATCTTAGACTAATTTGGTAGTGATATGGCTATGTATCTTATTTTGATTTGACTTCACTATGAAGTAAACTATAAAGCAAATTGCATGCCTTGATTGTGTGTTTACAAAGTCATAATATTTGAATTCCATAAAATCACATTAGTCTCTTACATGCTTATCCTATAATATATTTTTTTTTATTTGGAGGTTATATTTATTAGAGCATTTAAGTCAAAAAATCCACCCATGCCTTACCACCTTTTAAGGTTTTCATCACGTAATTTGTTTCTAGCCATCCTTGGTTATCAAAATGTCTTTCATTGGATTTATCCTTACTGAGTCATATAATGAAGATAGTATATGTTATTCCTATATAATCATTAAAATATATTATAAATTACATACTTTTTTCTTCAAAATTATAACTAGCAATTGTACCTTGCTTTGTAATGGATATTTTGAAGAGTGATAAATAAATTAGGGAAATTTTAGTCTATTTTCTACATAAACTTGTGTACTACATGAGGTCATTTGGTAGGGAATTTATAATATGATATTTTTTAAGTAGAAAAGGTCTCAATGGAGAAATGATAGGATCAAATAAAATATTCACCCACTTAGAAGATCCAATCATAACTAAAATAAAACCTTTAAATTAGGAAGATAATCAATTTCTATTACTACTAAGCTCATGTTATGTTTGTAATAGGTTGAGAGAGAGAGAGAGAGAGAGAGAGAGAGAGAGAGAGAGAGAGAGAGAGAGAGAGATTTGTGGTAGAAAGAGATATAGAGATAACATGATAGAGGGAGAGGGGACTGATAGATGTAAGCATATAAATGGAAAGATAGATATAGATATAGATATAGAGATCTAACATAAGGGAGATGGAGAGGGAGGGAGAGAGATGGATGGATATAGAGAGAAAATTTTCCAAAGTTAGATGGGGAGAGAGATAGAGATAGATATGAAGATAAAGTGAGAGAGAAAGGGTGATAAAGAGGTCTAAAAATATAGAAAAATATTTAGAGAGATCTATAGATGGTTGTGTGTGTGTATATATAATATTTGATGTGGGGGAGCCCTGTTAATGGTCACCATAATTAAAGGAGAAATTATCTATAAAACCCATGCCTATTATAAAATAAGAATTTAGGATTTTGTAATTATTTATTCCTAATTGGGAGAATCACTTCAATTTTATTAAAAAAATTGGGATAAAGTATTAGTTTGATAATAATGTAATATCCAATCTACATTCTATTTTTTTTATGAATAGAGGCCTTTCCTATTAATTAAAATATTAAAGTGCAATATTCACAAAAAAGGGGATGGGGGAAAGAGTCACCCCGCGAAGTCACATGGCACCTAAGGCCGGAAACATACAACTATTCATAAAAAAAACATATAAAGAAAGAAATCCTTAAGCTGCAAGGGAAAAAATAGAAGAGGGAGGAGGATCTCTGTCATCAGGATTGCCCCAAAAATTGGGCCCTGGGGATTGGTTGGGAATCGATCAACCATCATCCTTATCTTCTTCTTTTTCCAACTCTCCTTCCTCCTACTTAGGAGAAATAGAAAGCGCTAGGCAAGAAAAATTATTGGAAGTGGCAAGAGGCCATGCAGGAACACTGGCTGAAGGTTGAGAAGATGTAGCCACAGTAGAAATTAGCAAGGGAGGCCAGCCAATATCCACAACCCTCCAAGGAGGAGGAGAGGTAGAGCAGCGGTGCCAAGGGTGTGACATTCTAGAATACTTGGCAAAGGAACTATGGCTGTGATGGTGGCCCCTAGGTGGCATGTGGTCATCTGAGAGAGAATTCAGTGGCACCCTAGAAATAGTACAAGGGGAATTGCCCCAGTGTTGTAGCAATTCCTGCAAATTTGGAAAACTCCAACGCCACTTTGTGAGCTTGAACTTGAATTTGCATTATCACATTATTACATAAACATGCCTTAGCATAGAGAAATATTAATATCTAGAAATCTATGAGAAAAAAGAACAACATTTCGATCTTTCCATAAAGTAAACAAAATATCCATCCTGAAAGCATGCTAGATCTGGGTATACTGGGAAGGCATTCTAGGAGAGTCACCAAGGAGTGCCATATGCCAGGAAAAAGGCTCAAGCTGAAAAGTCATAAAAAGGTCATGAATACAGATCTAATAATTCTGGGCCCAACAACATAACTAAAAAATGTGCATGATAGTTTCAGAATATCCACAAAAAGGGCATTTACGGTTAGGCACACCCAAATGCCAGAGCTGAGCTCCCAAAGGAAAAACCTAGTAAAGAAGACACCAAACAAAGTGAGCAATCTTGGGCTTAGTAATAGTGTCCCAAATAGTACAAAACCACCAGCTCCAGGTTCTCTGAGAGGATGAAAGGTGTCATCTATGATTGAGAGAATCAATCATAGGAAAATGGGTCACAAGCCAAGAATACCCAAGCTTGAGCTTGTAACTAGTAAATGGCATGTCACGGTACCATTTTCAGTCTTTCCACCAAGGTTTAACTTACTAAAATCCAAACTTGTGCAGGAAATGGGGCAGAATAGCATAAATAAGCAAGTCAAAAGTCTGACGATCTGGGCAAATGAGCTGGAACTGAACATGAAGATCATCCCAAAAGCGAAGACTCATAGTGGCTTTGGAAAAAAAATAATTGGGTGTTTGAATGCCACGTTTGTGAAAATGAAGAGCACTCATTCCCTAGACTTTGGCTAGGGAGAGCCCTTGCTGGGCAAACAAAGGGGACCACCAAATATTTTGTTGGTTGAGAGAAAGGCCATAACAAAAACCATTCCTAGCCCAGTGAATCCAAGGTTTGACAGCTTCCCAGGTTCTCTAGATACTTTTGGCAACAAAAGTGCCCTAGACATGAATAGGGAACTGCATAACCATAGGGGTTTGAAATCCATTCCCCTTCCAAGCAGGCTTGTGTAAAGGATACCCTGAAGAGATGCAATGTCGAAGCAAAAATTTTTTGACCTCATTTCCTGTGAGACACCACACAATCCATTTTGCACAAAGGGCCAGACCTTGCTTCTGAGTGTCTAATAAACCAAGCCCACCAGAGGCCTTAGGAAGACAAAAAAATCCCAAGCAACTCTCTGAAAACCATCATGATCCATTCTGGAATCCCAAAGGAAATCTCATAATAACTTCTTGAGATTCTTGTAGGAGGCCTTTGAGGGAGCCTAGCAAGAGGGGAAATACTCATGAGTAGCAGCCAACACTTTGGAGAAAATCTAGAACTTCCCAGTGAGTGAGAGCAGCTTGGTGATCCAATAGGTAAGCTTCTTCTTAATTTTTGTTGGAACAACATTCCATAATTCTATAGAAGTAGCTTGAAAGGAAAAGGGAATGCCCAAAAATAGGAAAATTTCCCCATGTTGAATCCTAGACCATCCAAATTGAGAAAACTAGGGTGGATTAGGAAGGGTAGACTGCCTGAAGCACAAGGTTTTATGCCACTAAATGGTGGAACCAGAGGCTAGACAAAAAAGTGTCTAATTATTACAAGGTTGCCTTGATATTATCTTCATCCTCTTCAAGAGTGAGAAAGGAATCATCAGCAAAATGGCCATTGACCAATTATTGGGAAGAGTTTGGTAAAGAAATTTCCTAAACACAGCCCATAGAAATGGAATGAGCTAGTAAATATCCAAAGCCTTCTGCCACCAGAACATACAAGGAAGGAGCTAGAGGGAAACCCTGTCGAATAGAACGGAAAAGCCCAAACATAGAAGACTGCCTACCATTGATGGTGATGCAAGCAGAAGCATCACTAAAAAGCATCTGCACAAATTGAAGAAATTTGGGGCCAAAATAAAGAGTGTGAAGCATAGCAAGAGTAAAAGGCCATTCAATGTAATCATAAGCTTTAGCAAAATCAATTTTGAGAAAAAGAGCTTTCTAATGAGATTTACGAGCCCATTCCATACCTTCCCAAACCTCTATGATGTTATCAAGAATAAATCTTGATTTGATAAAGATAGTTTTCTTTGGCCGAACAATCCAAGGCAAGATGTGATGGAGCTTGAGAGCTAGACCATTGGAAATGATCTTGTAAGAGACATTGAGAAAGGTAATAGGCCACCAATTGTAAACATCCTCTAGGTTTCTAGACTTGGGAATAAATTTAATATTACCTTGGTTGATGATGTCCCTAAGAGATTAAGAATGAAAGGCTCCAAGGTAGACTTGATGTAAATCAAGACCAATGGAATCCCAAAGGGTTTTGTAGGGCTCATGGGGAAATCCATCACATCTAGGAACTTTATCATCAACCATATAAAAAATAGCTTCACGAAGATCCTGCAAGGTAAGTAGTTGATCGCAGAAAGCACACTAAGAGGAGGAGACACAATGAGGAACAACAACAATGCAATCAGTAAGAGCTTTCTCACAGGCCTAAGAAGATCAATGAGAGGCAAAAACTTATTTTTAGAGTCCTAGAAGATATCAGGAAGCTCCGTGAGGAGGCATTGACCTTCTTTAATCTTGGTTATGCCCACATTGGTATGACGAGCACAGAGAGCAGTAAAAAATTCTTTAGATGCTTTGTCTCTGATTTTTAACCAGTACATATGAGCTTTGATCTAAGCACCTCTGGTAGCATAATTTCTTGCAACTTGCTTCTGATGACAAATCTTGGCAAGGTGGAGTTGCAAGTCTTGATTGAAAGGATCCTGGGCTAAGGCCTTTGTGGCAACATGAAGAGATTTGGTGTTGACATCATAGGATCTACGGTGATACTTGGCAAGTTGTCTACCATAAATGTGTAGAAAGCATGTCGTACGCTAAATGGTATCATTCCACCATTGAATCCATCCAGGTGAATGTGACGACCTAGGCTCGAGGTTCCAAACTCAATGAATGTGGGCCACCGTAGATGGGTGGTGAAGGACATAAGTATTAAAAAAGAATTGTGTGGTGGGAGACAAAACCTTAGCTATCTGCCAAAAAATATTAAATTGAATGGGAAAATGATCTAACAAGGTCACATGAACAAGAGGAGTAACCAGTAAGGCTTGCTTTTTAGAAAAAGAGAAAAAAGATTGTGTTAAGATCATAGTACAATCAAGCCTTTTATGAATTCTATCAGAGGAAGCTCTAAATTTAGACCAAGTGTGCCAAACCCCATCAGGATGACATCAGCCAACATTAGGATCAAAAATCCCTAATTTATTGTGCATGTAGTACCAGGCTTCTCTCTCACCAACTGTCCATCAAAAAGGAAAAAGGCCATCCTTGTCAGAAGCCATTTCGACCATATTAAAATCACCATAAAAAAGACAAGTTACAGGTGGCATAGAATCCACAAGTCAATGCCAAAGGTGAGATCTCTCAACAACATCATTGGGAGCATAAACATTAGCAATGCCAAAAGAATGATTCTCAATAATGAAGGTGGCCCAAATAGTTCTTTGCATGGGATCTTAGGCATGATTAACCAAAAAATAATGCCAATGAGGAGAAAGGAGAGTAACAACTCCACCTTGACTAGCCTCGTGCTGAGAATAGAGAGCAAGGCTCTTAGGCCAAATAACCTTGCAAGAAGCATCAAGCAAAAAACCAAAAAAATTAACTTCATGGAGGCAAAGAACATCCAGATGACTAACACGACGATGCACATCCTTGAAAAAATAATTTATGGACAGGTCTGTTAGACCTTGAACATTCTATGAGATGTAATTCATGAGAAAATAGTGTCATCCATACCATCACCTTCTCCAAGGGAGGAAAAACTATTTGACAAATAAGCTAGAGTGAAATCATTCCTAGAGAACTCCATGGAAATATTTCTCTATTTTTCTTGCATGCCCTCAATCTCGATCTCAACATGCCTAGGAGGGCTGTGAGAATGGTGAAAAGGAAGAGGGGAGGAAATCATAGAAGCTGCTTAAGGCATGTGGACCCAAGGAGGGTTAACACTAGAATCAAAAACCTCCTCCCCCTGCAGGGCAGGGTATGAAGTCAGAGTATTTTTCTGAGCATGAGCCTTGATAGGAGAAGGTGGTAGCTAGGATGTGGAAGCCAAAGGAGTAGGCTTGGCTTTCTTGTTCTTGTGGTTGACTATAACCCAGTCATATTTCATAATTTTCTCTTTCTTTCTAGAGTCAGTTGGTTGAGAACCAAAATCCTTAGGAGGAGATTTGGTACGAAGCACTGCCAAAGGGAAGTCCTTAATCTTGTGCTCTGCAGATTGACAATGATAACACATGTTTGGAAGGTTGAGATAAAGAACCTTCTAAGTGAAGGTGGTATCACCAACCTAAATCTCAACAAACTCCTTAAGGTCCTTGGAAAGGTTGACCTCAAGACAGAGCCTCTTCTGAGGCTATGGATTAAGAAAATGGTCATGCTTTCTACAAATAACCTTACCTATCATTTGTGCAATGGCATGCATGAAAGGCCAACATGGTAGAGGGAGACGAGGAAACATGACCCACACAAGAACTTTTAGTTTGTTGTCATTAGAGATAGAAAAGTCTTGAGACCAGCATTGGAAAACTAAAAGGGAAGCCCTAAGATTTTAGGGTCCTTTGAAAAAAATGGCATCCACATTGGTGGAGTTAGAAAAATGAAATAGAAAAAAACCCTTGGTATGACTCTGAATCCCATTCAAGCTGATTCCATGAGGATTCCATGCTTTTGCAACGCAATCCTTAATAAAAAATTTAGGAGGGTTGTGTCCCATAAAATAGCCAATGAGGGTATGTATTTCAAGCCAAGTATAGGCATCATCAAACTCATGAATGCATAAAACAATATCAGGTTGGGACATACCTCATGAAACACTTTGGGAACAAACTTGTGGGTTCTCTTGCTTGGAGGTGACATTGCTATCTATCATCACACCAGCACCAACATCAACTATTGGGTGAATGGTGGTTGGAGCCATAAATATCAAGTGATTTCCCACAATAACTGTGGTATGAAAGGACATGAGGATGTAGAGAAGTGACACAATACTAAACCCTAGCAGAGTGCAAACCATTTTCTTCACATAGTACTAACCTATCTTCAATATATATTCTATTTGTAATGGAATAAAATAGGAAAATAGTAGGATACATGGGCAAGCTAGAAGCTTAGGTCTATCTCTTCTTACATTGAAAGGAAGATGATCCACTAGGCCTCAAAAGGAATGAATCACTAGGTGGATGCAATGATCCTTCATTGTAATAAAAAATTACTATGTAAACGTGATTGGAAAATGCAAGATCTAGGGTTGGATGGAGAGAGAAGATGATTTCTTCTTGCACAATATGATCAAGTGAACTAAGTAATAAATTATTTGACCAAATCTAAGAAGCGGAGGTTGTAACATACTTGCAAACCAAATTTTGAACTAAACAAGGGTTGGGGTGAATCACTTTCCATTGACCCGACACTTTTTAATGAAATTAGTTACAAATTGTATCCCTTCTCTTGATCTATTCGTATCTCTTTCCCAAGCATTCCACCTATTCTTGTACATAGAAAAAGAGGAAAATGATGTCTTTGGATATGGGGACCAACTGCATAATTTTTCTAAATTACTTTTCCATCCTAAAATACCTTCTATTAGCTCCACTCGCCATGATTATTCTTTTTGTTGCATGACAAATTTTCCTAGATTTGACAAATCCCTTTAGAGTATCTCACACAATTGATGAGTGGATCTCCAACTTTAGAGGATGGGGGGCCTTTAGCCTTTAAATGATGCGGTTTCATCTTAGACATGTGTTGCATGAGTTAGCATCTTTGGAGCTTCTAACTTGAGAATGGATTGAGTGTATGTAGTGGTGACATGTGATGGGTTGATAGGTGGTTTAGGAAACTAATCCTAGATGTGGTCGGGAGTAAGCACTGAAGTGATTTGTGTCCTACTACATGTCTTTGTTTAACCAATAGATGGAATTGTGGATTTTTAGAAACTATAGTCGAGAAATGAACTATTGTAGTGAGAGTCTACAATAATATAAATAACAGCTTATATAGATAAAACATATAAAATCACATCATAAATATCCAAAATACATAATCATGCATGCAAGGCCTCATCAACAAGTTGGGTAAAAAAAACTCATAATACATGATCAAAATGATAGATACAAAATTAATAGCAACGTAGAAAAATGTATACATGACACATATGCTAGTTGCACTACATATGTCATTATTAATTACTCCAATGCTATGTGTTTCTTTATTTGAAGGTAGATAGTATAACATTCCACAACTACAATGAATATGTTCAATGTTTCTATTGTACATAACATTACGTCACACCCAAAATGTAGGTGGTCAAATCAAAATAGAGGGGTGAAGTGGGCCAATTCACCAAAAATTGAAACTTAAATTTTTAATTAAAATAAATAAGTTGTGTGTTTGTGTGTGTGTGAGAGAGAGAGAGAGAGAGAGAGAGAAGAATTCAACTTTACATTATTTTTACAATTCCATGAAGGGGATATTTGTTGTACCATGAAATTCCAAAGTTTATTCAAATCTAGATTATAATTGATATGCTTATATACTATCTCTCGTATTTTTTCAACCTATAAAGATGAAAGTCTTTTATATTTCTCTATAATAATGTTGCTAAGGACATTACTTTATAATGTGTAAAAAATTTATTTGGAAGGTAATTTTCTATTATTTTTGCTATTATGTCCTAGAATTGTTCTATGTAATAATTCAAACTAATTTTCTTCTTTTCTTTGTAGTCATTTTTTGAACCACAATTCTTTTTTTATTATAATCTAAATTTTAAAAACTTTACATAAAATCATACCTTCTCACATTATATACATATACCAAAATGTTAATTTAAAATACACTTATTTAAATATTAATTAGCCGATAGGCTTTTTAGCATGAGAATTGCCACCAAAATTCAATTCCTCGTGCCAAAAGGGAAAAATCGGTGGTCGTTAAAAAAATGGAAATTTTTAGTTATTGTAGCTATTGGAGTTGATGATTAAACAACCGACAGCTCCCAAGAACACCTACATGCAAACACATGTCACAGAAAGAGAGAGAAGAAGCAAGAAGCTATGGAGGCATGAACACATTGATCCACAAGAGAGGAGAAATCATTCTTGATGTGCAAAAACAAAAGTTGCAATTCAATAATGACTAATCTATTATACAATCTGTTATGAAAATACAGGAGATCAATCCTTATAAAAGGAGATCTGAAAACCTAAAAAGGTAAAACCTAGGTTGCACAATAATAATTAATAAAGTAATTAATTATTATATACCTAAATTTTAGCTTAAGTAGAAAGAGGTAATAAGTGACCTAGTAATTAAATCAAACATGATTTAATTAATAAGAAAACACTTTATTACTCTAACACCCCCCTTAAGATGAACTTTGGGAGAAGCTAAAAACCTAGAAAGAACTAATGAAAGCAAATGGGTCTCGAAAACAAAAGTCCTGATCAGGTACCCAAGTACAAAAGAGAGTCTCTATAAAGTAGAGAAAATAGAGAAAACCACATGGGAAAAACTCTACTCCAAAAAGAGACAAAGACTAGTCTAAAGGACTAAAGAAGCTTCCAAAACTAGGAATGTTCTAGAAAATAGGAACAAAGATGAACATGTACAACATCACTGAAGCAAGAAGGTGCAAAATCTGTAAAGAAGTAACTACTGATCTAAAGATCCTTCACTAAAATATGACCAGGTAGAGAAGACTATAATCTGCATGAGTGCCCTCAAATGGCACTACTCGAATCAGGAGGCAAACAAAGGAAAACAACTGAAGTCAAAGATACAAAATACTGTAATCTACATGAGTGCCCTCAAATGAAACTAATCAAATTAGGAGGCAAACAAAGGCAACCTGAACTTGAAAATATAGATGGCATAAAAACACCAAAAGTCTGAAGAGTTGATCAATCAAAGCTGGAAGACTGCATCCAAAAATAGGAAAGAAAGAGTGTCCATATGGTAAATGACCCATCTCACCAGAATGCATAGGTACCCAGCCACTACATCCACCTAGTATATAGAATCAAATAATGAATACATAGCTCACACTATCGAACCAAGAAAGTAGTAGAACCAATAGTAGAATCCCCCCCATAATGCTGAAAAGTGAGTAATGATAGGTACACAGAAAAGATCATCCAATATGAACTGCATGATGAAGATGAATCTGAAACATCGAAGGTGGAGAGAGAGTACAAACACAAATAAAGATACCTGAGGCTAATGTCATTGAAAGAATGCTCACATGAAAAAAGTAGATGGCAAACAAAGGAAAACATCAAACCCCCCCTGGCACTTTATAATGGAGTGCAAGTACATAAAGCATGAACATGTGCAAGATATCATACATGTAATAGAATGCCACTTTATCTCAGTGCTTATGCATAAAAGAATGCTACAAAAGTGAAGTATAAACTTCTCAAAGAAGAGAAAAGGTTGCTAAAATAAACAAACAGCCTAAGATGATCCATCCCTCAAATGGAAGAGATACCAAGACCTAAAACATCCTAGATATCCACCAAATTGCAAACATGCAAAACTCTCAAAAAATGTACTTGGAGAAGAATCTAGAAAAATACTCATAGCACTTAAAATCTTAGAGAACAAGCTTTCCAACGATATATCATTTGCCCAAAATGGAGTCCGGATGCGCAAGATAGAGCTCCCAGAGTGCAAACCTGAACATATGGCTTTGACAGTAAAAAACACCATCAAAAAAGAAAAATCATAAATTAAAACCTCCAAATCTAGATAGATCTTGGAATCAGCTTTCCAATGATATCTTGTTTGCCCGATTTTGACACCGAATGATCAAGTTATGAGCAAAATACCAATTGCTGCGCTAGAGGGCCCAAAAATGGTGCAAATGACGTTGATGCATGCTGACATCATCAAATAACGGGCTTAAATTTGATGGCCAAATGGTTGTCGCCACCAATATATATATATATATATATATATATATTTCAAAATCGCATGCGCACCTTGGGATGCATGCCAGACCATACGGTTTTTTACCTTGATTTGTGTGCTAGAATTTTTTTCCTTGATTTGCATGCCAAGATAGAGAATCCCACCCCCAAAAGCGTGCTAGTCCATACAAATTCTACATCGAGAAGCATGTCAAGATGTCTAGTACCAAAAAAATGCCCCAAAATGTAAAGGTGTCCAAATTGGATGTGCCTTATATGGATCTGGGGGTTTTTGGGTGTTGCAAGCTCAATGGTGAGGTCCCTTTGGGCCCAAAGTGCCTCGAGATTTGTGTCAAGGTCAGTTTCAAAAACATTTTGCCACAAATTCCAACTTTGTCCAAATTGGACAAATTTTATATGGATTTGGAGGTTTTAAGGCTCTCTAAACACAATGGTGAGGTTCATTTGAGCTAGAGGTTCCCCCAGATTTGACAGAAAACCCTCTACAAAACTCACATTTGATGAACATGACCAAATATCTCAAGAAGAGGATAGGGGCATGCAAATCTGAAGCTCTTATACCATATTGTATTTGATGATTAAACAACCCATAGCTCCCAAGAACACCTACATGTAAACACCTATCACAGAAAGAGAGAGAAGAAGCAAGAAGCTATGGAGCCCTGAATGCATTGATCCATGAGAGAGGAGAAATCATTCTTGATGTGCAAAAACAAAAATTTCAATTCAATAATGAATAATCTATTATGAAAATAAAGGAGATCAATCCTTATAAAAGGAGATCTGAAAACCTAAAAAGGTAAAACCTAGGTTGCACAATAATAATTGATAAAGTAATTAATTATTATATGCCTAGAGTTTAACTTAAGTAGAAAGAGGTAATAAGTGACTTAGTAATTAAATCAAACATGATCTAATTAATAAGCAAACACTTTATTACTCTAATAGTAGCAGCTTGGGAAAGCATGCATATTACCACCGAATTCACTTAGCATCACCTTTGACATAGTGATTTTTTCTAAAGGACCACTATAATAAATTTGAATTGATCTTCACATCTTCCCATGAAATTTCCTTGAATTGATTACCTTTCAAAGCCTACTTATACCTAGCATTTGAGAAGCTATGCGACTAGAAATATTACAGACCCCACATTAAGCTCATCAAAGGAAAACCAAAGGAGAAGAGATCATGGCTTGCATTTAGCCAAGCTATTTTTTCTTCAAGGTGTGTACTAAAAATTCCTAGAATGTAAATTAAGTTAGCCAGTGCATTTTGAGATTCTTGTGTTATGCACAATGGCAAAAACTACTTCAAAGAAATGGATAGTCTTTGTCACTTAACTATGTCTACTTGTGTACTTCATTTGTGAGAAGAAAATTTCAAGGTCACTATTATTGTGTACTAGAAAAATTACCTTCATAGGGTTAGTATCATCAATAATTCAAAATAAACACTAAATTACCACAAATAGAAATCTATTTAAGCTAAAACGAGAATGATAAGTAAAGCTAATAACAATGTTAATTCCAAATTGAAATTATCTAATTAGCTCCTAGATTTTCCTTTCTATCTCTTATTGGCAAGAAATTTGATGTTATTCTCATATTTGTGGATGATTTATGAGTGAATTATGTCTTGCTTTTATAGATTTTGGCAAGGGTAGGGGGTGTAGTTGAGTTGATCATGATTGAGTTGGGGTTAAGTTCTTGGTTCCACCCTTTGGAGAAAAGTTAAATGGATTGTCCTCAAAGCTTGGGACAAAAAGACCAAATGGATGGACAAGATGTTCTTTCCAAATGAGTGATTGAGATTCAATTTAGGCTTGATCCATGTGAGCTCCATCCTTAATTCCTATTGGTTGATTGATTTTCCTCCCCTTTGGTGGTTGAGAGAAAATAGAAATTAATCAATTTAATTTAATTTAATTTGTTTAGCCATGTGTACCCCTTGAATGGGTTGATTTGATTTAAATTGAACTATGTAATTAATTAGATTAATTACACAATTAATTGATTTATCATGATTTATTCGATTTAAATTGATTTAATGGCTTTTGATTTTTAATTGATTTTGGATTAAGGTTCAATTGCAATTTATCTTTGATTTGATCTTGATTGAATTTAATTGTATTTAATTGTGTTGATCTTTGCCTTGATTTCTTACTTAATTGATCTTGTCCATTTTCAAGTGATTATAATTATAAAAAATAATGTGTACCCTTCCTTAACATGTTACCCTCAGGCAACCTTGTGAAACATGGAAACAACCTCCAAGTGTGGGAATTATGCATGTGAGGTTGAATCTTTGGAGAAGATTGGCTTCCTTACAATCAGGATGCATCTAAACTAAGAAATCTTGAGGGAAAAAGGAGAAGGAATGTAGAAAAGATAAATGAGGTGATGCACCATATTGATTGTGTGGTTGTCCCTTGCCTATGATTGCACATAACATTAATAAGGCACCCAAAAACATACAAAAATCTCACTCTAGTCTATCCTCAAAGTAATCATATGAAAGTTAGAACAAATAAAATATTGTAAGGAAGGTTAATCTCCAAAAGAAAACATTCATTATTACACTAGACACAACATACAAAAAGGAAAAACATAAGAGAAACAATCTATACAAGGAAAGAGAATACACAATATATCATACTGCCAAGATAAGGAAAAATAAGGATTTTTCATTAATGTATGGAAAAAGGAAATTACAGTTACAAAGCATAGCTACTGCAAAAGAACAAGGGAAGAACCTCTAAAAATATGTACAAACTTTTCCTTTATATATCAGGCATAACTTTGATTGAACACTAGAGTAGAAGCCCTAACTATGGTTAGGTTATAGAATGAGAAAATAGATCTAACCAAATATTTGATCTTTTCATGCAAATTGAATCCATGAAGTGATAGAAGGAAGGCCAAAATGAATACCTCTACAAGAAAAAGAAAGGCACACACCCCTTGTGAGCACTTAATGATGAGCCCTCTGATGACATAGAAATATGGGCTTAAGTCGTCAATAATCAATAAATAGTATGGAACAATTGGAAGACCATCTACAATCAATTTAAATGGGTATTGAACTATCTGATTGAATTGGCCAAAAAGAAATAATGGTTCCACTTGAACAAAAAATTCATTGGAGAAGTCATAAGTGATCAATTCACAGTCCTATGTTGTTCATTTGCATCGATGAGTGTTCCCTTGACAACCCAATCTAATGTCTATCAACATTCATAGTGATCTTGTATTCACCAGGTTGAGTCCTCTCGAAAGCAACACCCTCTCATTTTAGTGTTTATCTATTGTGAAAGCTCTCTGATCATTGAGGTGACCCCTAGAATCTCCTATCAATTCCATACCACTAACCTCATCGCCATGACAAGTGCCATCATTAAAATTTCCAATGATTCCCAAATTTAGGCCAGTGGATAATGCTTCATGGTTTATTTCAATAAGACATAACATTTATCTCACCAACATATGGCATGTCGAGGTGACATATCCCATTGGTGAAGTACATAGAAACCATCCCTTGTCACGTTGATGAACCCTCTAGCTTTTTTTTATTTTAGTGAGACTCTCACTAACTTTCAACCCTGTTGGGGTGTCCTTACCCTTTGAGGTATATTTTTAATCTCCCTTCAACCCTCATGGTGTCTCTGATGGACCTCGCATTTCAGAAAGACAAAAATAAATTCCAATCAAAATGCGAATGCCAATTTCCCAACCTAATATTTTAGAGAGACATGCCATATGTGTAGTGCCTACCCTAGAGATATTATTTATTATGTTTAGATTTGACACTATGGACTCTCATATGATGAGTACTTGCTTTACAAAATATATTGCATTTTGTAGTTAATGGATATATTTATCATATGAGATGACTTTATATGTTAAATTTGATTATTATTATGATTATTGGTCTAACCCTGCTAACCCATTTTATGATTTATATGTATCTTGCTTGGTGTATTTTACGGATGAGGGGAGACAGTCTTAGTCACTCCTAGGAGAGATCCAAACAATGCCACACTCTTCCTTCATTTCTTGTCATTGTGTGTGTGTGTGTGTGTGTGTTTGTAAATTTTACTCCTAAGAGCATTAATGGTTGTTATTAGTATCAATCAGTCATACAGTCAGTAAAGGAGACAAGATAGGACATTCGGTTAATACACAGAGCCTAGACACTGGGCAGAACACAAGGCAGATCACTATGATAACCGAATACATTTTTGACCAAGCAATCTTACTGAGCCAAATGATTACTGAGAATAGTAGTCACCGAGCATTCATATGAACTGAGCACTAGTTAATTACCAAGTGATGAATGTAGTATACACACAGTGAAACAAGAAATGACATAGCAGTTTGGAATGACAAAAACTACAAGGAAAATGGTTTACACTGATTAGAAAACACTTTACCAAGATCGAGATGAAATTTAACATGGATGTAATTGTAATCACCTGAAAATGGTCAATATCAATTTAAGTGAGCAACCAAGGCAAAATCAAAGCAATAAAATCAAATCAAGCTAACATCAAAGCTAAATTACAATCAAGCCAATAATCCAAATTTAATTGAAAATCAAAAGCCAATAAATCAATTTAAATCACGATAAATCAATAAATTGTGCAATTAATCTAATTAATTATATAGTTCAATTTAAATCAAATCAACCCATTTAAGGAGTACACATGGCTAAACAAATTAAATAAATTCAATTATTAAATCCCTATTTTCCCTCAACCACCAAATCGGAGGAAAATGCATCAACCAATAGGATTTATGGATCAATCTCACATGGATCAAGCTCAAAATGAATCTCAATCACACATAAGGTGAGAGCATCTTGTCCACCCATTTTGTCTCTTTGTCCCAAGCTTTGAGGACAATCCATTTAAATTGTCTCCAAAGGTGGAACCATTGAGTTAACCCTAAATTAACCATAATCAAATCAACTCTACCCCTTACCCTTGCCAAAATATACAAAGGCAAGGCTAAAATCAATCAATTATCATCCACAAATATGAGAATAGCACAAAACCTCTTGCAATTTATAGCTAGAAACGAAAATTTAGAACTAATTAAGGCTAATTTTATTTGGAATTAAACTTTAAATGAATTAAACCTTTTTAGTTTCTTTATCATTCATTCTCATTTTAGAGTTGTCACTAATGGAATCTTGCCGAGAGCTTTGCATTAGCAAACCTAAATAGAGGTCCATCGAGTGCTTAATTGTCAATGATTTGCTTAAATTAGATTGCTATTTGTGATAATTTAATTCTTATATTCATTTATTTGAAATACTAACCATATGAAGGTGCTTTTCATAGCACACAAAATGGCACCCACAGTGGGGCCTTAGACCTCGTTAGTTTTTAATTCGGAGAAAATTTATTTTTCTTACATATCCTTGTATTTTTCTTTATTTTCTAGGTTAAACAATGCATTTGACAGTTTCTGCAGTGCATACAAGGTTTCCTACAATGCATTTAAGGTATGAAATGACACATCCATAACAAAGTTGTGCACCTTTACACAGTCAAACAACACATTTAATCCTTCCATTATCTTGTTTATCATTCTTTCAACACGTATACCCTAACTCCCGAGTGCTTCCAATTTGTTTTGCTGCACATTTGATGTTTTGTTTAAGCATATTTTATTATTAAGACAACATGTTTAATTTTTGTTTCTACGCTTTCAAATTTTTTCTATAGCGCATTTAATAGTTTTAACAACACTTTTAATTGATTTAATAATGCATTTAATAGCTTCTGATACACTTTTAATTAAATTACAAATTTGTAGAATCTAACTTTTGGGAAATGAATTTTCTATGTCTGCAGGATGAGAGGTCATAAAAGAATTAAAAATCCAGAGACCAGATTTAACAGTGAGGATAAAGCAATGGCCAAACGAAACAAAAAGGAGAATATAGCTAACATCAAGCTAGTTTTGGAGAATTTGTAGCAAGAAAGTGAGGTATACAAAAAGTATTTGAAAGTTATAGAAGCTTATAAATCAAAATTTGTTTCCTTAAATTGGATTTACTTGCCTTAATCAATTTGTGTAAAATTTGATAAGGCTTAGATTTCAATTTGTTCTTGTTTTTATTCACTTTGTTTGTTTGTGTTGACTAACTTGTTGGAGAGGAGGCAAAAAAAATAAGGAACAATGGCCACTAGGTGAGTCAAAATCATGACAAAATCCTTCAAAAATGCCCCTTGCCTTTGCTATCTACAAATCAAGATAAGCCTCAAACTTGGTCAATTTTTGTTAAAATTGTAGCCTTGTGATTTTTTGCTAAAATCTGGTAAGTAAAAATAGCATAAAGGATAAAATCAAGCATTTAATCAAACAACCCCTTGTTTGTGGAGGAGAGTAAAAATACTCAATTTCCATTAGTTAGTGGGTTTGTATAAATTGAACATTGTTAATCATGCTTGGGAGGTAAGAATAGGTAGGGATTCTTCACCTTTCGGTGAATCAAACTCCCAAAACCTATCTCTTAAATCCATTTTATTACTTTAAAAATGAGCTTGCTAGATCTTTAGTGGGCTCGCCTCTTGAGATTTTCTTTAACGAGGCCGGTGAGAGGGACAACCCAAAGTGGGATACATTTGTCTTTGCCACAAAAATATAAGCCACTGTAAAAAAGAAATGGATGTGTCCTTAATGGGGTGTGTGACAAAAGGATATTAAGCTTTGAACTTCCTCGAGTAGTCCTTCGGGATTGCACAAAACTCTGATATATCAATGGTGGGAAGCCTCCTAATTTGGGGGATGAAACTTAAAGTCCATTTTGAATAGAATCTTGATTAAATACATTGAAAAGTCATCATAAGAACCAACTTGACAACTAGGTAGATTGCTTGGAGTTACTTTTTGTGCAAAAACTCATGATAATGTTCTTACACATTCAAACATTTTTGTGTAGAGGTGTTGAGCATCATTTTTACACAGACAATAGCCATAAATTTGCGTGAGGAACTTCCCCTCTTAGAAGACTGATGGAATCAATCTCAAGGTTCCTTATGGCTGGGTCTCAATTGCTTGGATAGCTCAACAGAAGACAAATGTGAATTTGTTAACAAGGAGGCCTTTGCTGGTTCTTCTCTCAAGGGAAACTACAAAAAAAACTTTAAGAAACCAAAGTTCTTTCTTTTTTGATACAATTTTCAGATTTAGGAATGAAAGCAATGCTAATTGAACTAAACTACTAAAAATAATTTGCGAGAAAAGGTTAGAAAATGTAGGGTAACAAGAGATTTGAATGAAATTGCTGAAAAGAAACCTAATGGACATATGCTAGCATCACACCACCATGCAAATTAAATAACCAAGAAGATAAAGAAACCCACAAAATAGAGATTAGATCATGTCACAATCTTCAGCTGAATGGATGCAATCATCAACAGATTCAAACAAATGCAAATGTATGATAAGCCAAAACTCATCAGATCATGAAGCCACCCCGGATATGCGCACAAGTGAGACAAGTTAATCTTCAAGCACCAAAGAATGATCTTCTCATAAATTTGTCACAACACAGCAATGCAATACCAGCAAACACTGAACTAATAGATCGCAGACTTAAAATCACTAAACAACCAATTGGCTCTTTGAAATAAAGAATGAGAAATTCACACATTCACAAATCTTGCATAGATAGCAGATAAATCACACCACGAATGAAGCACCAATTGTATCTATTTTATTAATCATCAAGTCAACCCTCATTACATCATTTTATTACAATTTATAGAGTTGGGCTCTTATTTTCATAGCCAGGGTTTGGCTGCAACTAAAACTTGAAAGTAAATCTAAACTAAATCTTGCATTAAAGAAACTACTTCTAAAGCTTAGTTAAACTATCCTAGCATGGAATTAAACCTCATGCATTACAAATTTTTGAATAAATTATGCATTAGATAACTCAAAATAGAGGTGGAACTCGTGCATGCACTTGATAATCTTCATGTTTTTGCATTTGATCCTTAGCTCCATCTTCTCCACATGGAACCAACTAGAAGAGATCCCAAAATCATGCACAAATGATCCCAAAAAGGAAGCCCAAATGACTGGAAAATGATCTCTGAGATAACTAGAGTTAACTTTCAGATGTGCCAAAAAATGCCCAAATCTTGACACAGTTGGTCCAAAAAACTCAAGACCCAAAATTGACTAAGTACTAAGTCCTCTATCTCCAAAATTTTGGACTTGCGGACTTGTCGGAGGCTGAAAAACCCATATGGCCGAAATGCCAAAAATCAAGCTCTGCAAAAATGGCTAAGTGTCAAAACTAAATTTTTTGTACACAAAATTTGGCTGGACTAAGATTGAATGCTCACTAGCTGGGAGTCACTTCTAGATGTGCTTTCTTGAATCTATCCACTTGTATCATCTTAAAATGGAAGCACTTCCATGGTAAGAGTGTTTAGCCCTTCGAGTAAGTGGTTTGGGGTCATATCAAATGCCTTGAATGGATATTCAACTTGGATCTAGCTTTTCCCCCTGTTCTACCCCATTTTCCACTTCTTCCTAGCATTTTCTTCCATCCTGAACTGTGAACCTGAGATTCTTGACCATAAGGTCAAGGTCAACCTTGACCTTGACCCTAAGGTCTAGGATCTTTAGGGTTAGCCTCTGGTTGTGGGATTTCATCAAAAACTTTTCTTTTCCCTCTTTGGGGCCACTATTTCTTAGATTAAGCATTGAATTCTCAAATTAATATTTGAGGTGGACCTTTCTCGATATTTGTATAAGAATCCTAATTTATTATTGGAGATTAGCCTTTCTTGAGTTTTGTGCCTAATACTCAAATTAACTTTGGGGTTGGCCTTACCTTGAATTTTGTAACAAGGCTCTTAAATAACTATTTTATTTATTTATTAAGGGTGGTACCCTCCTAGAGTTTTGTGTCAAGACTTTAATTTAATTTCCTTTCCATGTGCACCTCTCTAGAGTTTTGTGCCATGGGCCCTTAATTATTATTTTCTACGAGGCCCCTCTTGTGCCCTAGATCACTATAAAAGGGAGCCTTCCTCTCTCATTTTCTCCATCAAGTTTTGCAATCCATCTCTCAAGCTCTCAAGCAAGAACATCAAGCATTCAAGCCTTCAAGCATTCAAGCATCCAGTTCATCAAGGAGATCCATTAGTAGCCATTGAAGGATTCAAGCTCTATGGAGCTCTCTTGTTGAAGATTCATCCATTTTCTATTCAAGCCTTTTCCAAGTTCAAGATCCATTCAAGATTGGTATTGAAGATCTAAAGACAATTGATTGGAGACATCCTACATTTGATTCTATATTTATCCATTCTTGTGGATTCAAGGATTCGAATCCTCCACAAGGGTTTCAACTCAAGAAAGGTGAATTGTTCCATTTACTTTGTTTATTCCAGCAATTTCAATTTAATTTCAAGGTTAATTCCTAAATTGGGGTTTGACTGAGGCAAACCCCACAAACAAACAACCAAAAACCCTCTTTTTCTTGTAGGTACAGGTGCAAAGCTTTGGATCTAAGAGTATATTTGGATACCCTTTTCGCCAAACTTTCAAGATCCACGAACAAAGTCAAAGTCAACCTTCATTTTCAGGTGATTCTTTTTCGGAGGTAAGTACCTTTATCTCTTCATTTCAATATTAGTCATCTATATTTACTTTCTATATCAATACAATTTCATGTAAGTGTAAAATATTGGCTTTGGGGTCTCTTTTATGTGCAAAACATTGTTCTAGGACCCCATACACTATTTTATCTATTACACCACTATCTCTAGCACTTCATCAAAATCTGACATCTTGATCCCTTGAAGAATCTCTTGCTGCCTATCTCGGAAGTCAGTCAATTCCTTTGCAAAAGCTTTTATTTCTTCTGCATGAGATAATATTTTTTGAATTTCCTCCTTCTAGTAAAACATTTTTCGGAGGTCTTCTTTAGTCTTCACCCCTCGGAAGTACTGATTGATGATATCATTTACCAAATACATAGTCTTCTCATCACCTTCATCAAACGGATCTAGGTTGAGACCCTCAAAGAACTCCTGCAATTCTTTCACAAAAATGGTGATGTCGTCTCTTCTCTTGTTTAGCCTTTTGATAACCTTTTTGAATATGGCCAATGACACTGCTATCTCTTGTATCCATTCTTCAAAACTATCCAATTTTGATCCTTCATATATCTTCATCAAGACCTGGAAGCATTGATTCCTTATCATTATTAGCTTGTCCAATACCTTTTTCCAATTTAAGATCATTTCTTCTACACCATTCTCCTCACTCATGATCTCCATTAAGGAAGTTATTCCTGCCAAAATGCTTCAAAAGGGCCTTACGATCCTTCTGAGAGATAGACTAGAAAACTGCTCAAAATCTAGCTTCCAATCGGCACAAGCTTCTACAAAAGAATGTGGAACATCTATATTTATTTCCCCCCTCTTTTCCAAAATTGCCTATAATGAGGCCTTGGGGTTATCTCGGTCAATTGGACCCGTTGTCTTCAAAATGAACCTCTTCATGGCCTCATTTTGCTCCACCAGAGCCTTTATCCTTTCTTCATCTTTATCCATGAAGCCAACAACATGCTTCAACCCTAAAGTGGCCAAGGTTTTGTTTCCTTCCCTGGTGGGCTCCCCCAAGTCTACCTCCTCCAAGAGATAGTCATCTAGAGTGATCTCACTTTTACTGACATCCATTGTGGGAACAACCACCTATGCTTTCCACTTGCCCACTAGGTCTTGCGTTACATATGACAATGTTCTAGCTTGGGCAACTAATGTTGTTTGGTCGAAGGCTCACCCCAATGTGGTCACATCAGCTTCATCATCAGTATATATTATGACCCTTGGTTGCACCTCTTTGGTGAACCAAGTGGGCTTGGAGAAAGCATTCAATAGCTCATATGGAGTAGCTAATGTAGAAGAAGTTTTCAGACACCTTGTTTCTATTTCCTCTTGACTCTCTTCTTCTCTTGATTCCTGTTCATTCCCAGTGTTTTGTTCACCTTCCTCCCATGTGTGTTCCTCCTTGTTAGCCATCTATTGATCATTAGTCATTTGTTCCTCTGTATCTATTTTCTATTTTTCTTCCTTAGTATGCGGCTCATCTTCTGCCTATGATCCTCCCTTGTCATCTGGCTCCTTAGATCCTGTATGAACTTCTTCCATCTTCTCTTCACCAGTGACCTTTTCTTCTTTCTCTGTCTCCTACAAGCTCTGAGGCACTGATTCACTATGGACCTATGGTGAAGGCATGTGAACTTGGGGAGGAATATTAAGTGAAGTAGGTGTAGGAGACACAAGGGGAGTGGTTGAAGGAGCTAGTGGAGATGGAGTTGGTAGGGGAACATGGGATGAAGAAGGTTGTCGAGGCAACGGAGTAGTTTGTACTGGAGTAGAAAGTGGATTAGTAGGACGTGTTGGAAGTGGAACTGAAGGTGGAGTTTGATGTTGAGGTGGAATGGATGAAACCAATGGGACCTTTGCAACTAAATCTTCTTCAAGAGTGACACCAACAAAAGAGTCTTTATCTGGCTCTGCAGTTTCCTTTTGGGCCTCAGCCATCTCAACATCAACTTGTTCTTGAGGTCTCTATTGGATATCCTCTCCTATGCCACTAAAAAGGCTCATAAATTGAGTGGGAACCTACTACTCAGACTCTTTAAAACCATGTAGCCCTACAAAATCTGTGAGGTTGATGGGATTTGCTAGGATAGACTAGCTAGTCTATGCTCTGAACCTTGTCTAAGGACTCCAGTGTGCTCTAACACCTATGGATGATCTATAGGATACTTATTACATTCAATTACCCCTTGATCTACCTAACTATCCCACCCAGTTACACAAATTCAACTATCACCAAGACACACCTTGCTTACAGGCACGAACCCTTACATTGGCTCAAAAAGGGTCTTTTTGCTTCCAAACCTACTCCACATTTTAACAATGAGTTCTAATGAGTTCCAAGGACTTTTTATGGCTATTTTCACCTTTTCATTGCATTGACAAGATTTGGGGATCACCTGATTTGGTAGTTCCTTTGGAAACTAGGGCTACTAGAATAGGCCTAATTAGCCCTCCACCTGGATTAATAGGGAGTTTTATGCCTTTTGCTCAAGGATTCAGCACCTCTAGTATAAATAACATATACTAGGATTTATCCCCTCTAAGTGATTTTTGGGGTCTCAGATACCCAAAAGACTGTACAGTACTACTCCCTATTTATGAGGGTTTCAAGGGTTTCAAGACTTTCCTCTACTCCTAGCTTCACCAGTGTCTTTCTAAAGATCTTCAAAGCCTCTCCTTATCAAAACTTAACCTTTCCTCAGCTACCTAGCTTCCCTCCAAAGGGATTCCTCTGAAACTCATTCCATTGTCGGCAATAGCTTCTACACTGCTGCTTGCTTCTAGCTGGGCTATGGCTTAGGTCGCCTAGGGCTTCCACAAACAATTGTTTGTCTTCCTACTCCAAGGCTCTAATTTATGATACAAAATAATTTGGGTCTATACTTTTATAATCCACAAATCTATGTTGTTTCCATGGTGGACATGAAAGCTACAGACCTACATTTGCATTCCTCTCCAAACTGGCAGAGAGCTAATAACAATAAGAAATGAACAATAGTTGCTAATAAAATTTAAAAAGAACTATTCTAAGCACACATAAAATGAATAATAAACACTTAAACACTATGAAAAATGTTTCTCACAACAAGGACACAAGCTTTCTTCTATATACTTCAAAACATATCAAATAACTGTGACTGTTCCTGCAATTCGTGGTTCAGTCTGATTTTTCTTTACTGTAGCCGTACAATAACATGACCAACCCTTGATTTAGGGTTCCACTAGTCTTAAATACTCTCCTCCTTGGTATATGTGTTGATTTAGGGCTCCTTAGCCACTTAAACAAGGTTAAAAGACTTCAAAGGAGAAGTTGCTAAGCAACTTTTGAAAAGTTGCTAGCAACTTCAACTCTTGCTCATACATTACTAAGACCATTTCTAGGTCTTTCCAAGGCACTCTATTGCTCTTAACATGATCAAACACATAACCTAAGTCCTCTAATCTCATAGCTAGACAAATATCTCAGGATGCTAATCTTCCCTGAGTCATAGTACAGCCAAGTAAGAAGTTACAAAACAAAAACAAGACCTCCACTAAGGCCTTCACACACAAGTGAGCCAAAACTCTTATTCTACTTACAAACTTCTTTAAATAAGTACTTCTCACAACCAAAATTAGATGGTGGGAGCCCTTAGAAGGGTTCTCCTACACCAGAGGTTGAACTCATCATCACCGAGAGCATCCAAATTCATTGGCTCATCCTGAGTAGCCCCTCCCATGTTCTTAGGATCATTGTCCATTACTCTCCTCTTCATGAATCCCATAGACTGGGTTCTCCTATTGAGAGGGACTTCATCTGATTCATCTTCATCATCCTCTATTAGGGTATCCATTTGTGTGGGCATTGAGCCTCTCTTTCTCTTGTAGACATGACCCTTGATTACTGCAGACGACTTGGGTCCTATGATCTTGAACTTTTTCTTCTTGGCCATGTTGGGAGAATCATGGCTGCTAGATGAAGGCATATCTGGTGGCATGATGCTCACTATCATTTTGGTTTTGACCTTCTTGGAGTGCATGGCTAGACCATATGTAGTGGGGCTCTCATGTCGATATAGAGTTTCTAGCTTTAGAGGAGTAGCCTCTTTGAACTATGGCTTCAATACCTTTTATCCCTTCTTTTCTCGAGAGGGCTGCTCTAGGAGTTTTTTCATCAGAACTAGCTGCATTTGGAAAGGATGATTAATCCATGATTTAGTCAATTTAACCACATGTTGGGCTCTGAATTCCATACTATCATTTTCATCTTGATCTATTTTTGCATTCAGGATGGCCCTAGTGAACACCTTATTCGTGTTATATATGGAATTCAAAATTTTGTTAGAGTCAACATCCACCACCTTCTGCGGAATCTTTAATGAAAGGGCACCCTGCGCTAGCTCTAGGCTCACTGAGAAATAATCACAGACTCTTACTTCATAATCATCCACACAATTTTTCCAATGGTCTTCAATATGTGGCTTGTGGATGTAATGCCTCCCCATTATGTGGTTGTATGGACTGATAGGATCAAAATGAGGCCTCACTAGATTGTAAGTTAATAGTGGGAATTCATCCCATTCCCAAGTCAAAGACTTGTAGACCTTCATATCTAGCACACAGTGGGGGCCAATGGAAATAGGAAATTTCCAGCAATGCTTCTTCTTGTGCTTGATATGTTCATGCACGTCAGATAGTTGTCTTGCGATCTCTAGGAGAACTACCCTATCAAAAGGGTATCTTGGTAACTTCTTTGGTGCCAGGGTGCTTCTTGCCACTCGAATGTAAGTGAAGGTCCAGAACTATATGTAGAATGCCCCAAGGGCCTTTACTTTAGTTGTTGCTTTTGTGGATAGTCGTTGGGCATCGTCTCCCTCAATGGAGTGTATGATAGTGAATATGAAAGAATCATTGACTATTCTAAAATTTGGGCTATTATGCATGTAGAAATCTTTCCTCACTAGTTGAGGATATAGAGTGAATGACCAGGTGTTATGTTCTCCTACTACCCCAAATTTGATTAATCTTGGGTAACTCACCCTGGTGGCTAGCAGGTGCATGACATAAGATGTCATGTAGAAATGGGGGTCTATCTTAACCTAGACTAGTTTCTCATCCAAATTATCACTTAGAATAGAGGCCCAATCGAACCTCGCCTACCTTTCTCTTATTTTTTAGATATAAAGGATCATCCATGGCTCCAGTTGAGAAGACTTTGGTAGCCCGTACACCCTATTGATCATTGTTATAGCTGCTTGGATATCTTCTTGCATATATCCCCTTCTCATATCAATCCTATCCAGTTTGTTTTTAGGAAAATGTTGCATCAGATACTCATTATTGACTATGTTGTGTGCC
Organism: Chamaecyparis obtusa; assembly: GCA_027943335.1. Taxonomy (NCBI): domain Eukaryota; kingdom Viridiplantae; phylum Streptophyta; class Pinopsida; order Cupressales; family Cupressaceae; genus Chamaecyparis; species Chamaecyparis obtusa. Next base: position 977,683 of record BSBK01005430.1, on the reverse strand, counting down.
CTTTGTATGTCTTTATTGTAGAACTCCATTCCCTTGTTGATATTGAAATTGAAGAACTTATCAACCCCTTTGGGAAAATGGAAGACATCCTTGATGTTGTCGGGCCTCAGGTCCAAGACTACCTCACCCACGCTATTCTTCACCATGCACTCATCGGGCACATAGTTGTTGGCCAATGTATTGATCAGGTCTCTTGATTGAATGGAAACTAGGTGAGCTACCGTATTCACCAGAGAGAAGTGTACTAATGAAGTGCAGTCCTTTGAGCATCCTACTAGGTAAGGACATTTATTTAGGTAGTCATTCTAGCTTACATTCCCAATGTCTATCTTTGTTATGCCTGTGTGCAAGTTGGTCACTTTGGAAGGTGGATAGTAGCCTTTGAATTGATATTTCATCACTGGTGATGCTACTACCTTCTCAGCCATATCTGCAGAGAGGGCAAGACATAAATCAGTAACATGGTAGGAGAAAAACTTAGAAAGAAAAGTACATTAACAAAATTATGCTCCAAAGGGGCGACAAAAGGTATTTTCGGCCTTTCAAACTTGTGGGGGTGTTGGACCTCCAAAATGCCGACAAGGCCGAAAAGGCTAGAAAGGAGGTTCACTAGATCAGCTTGAAAAAACCCTCCTTCAGCCATTTCGGTGAGATGGAGGTGAGAAACCTATCATAGGCTGATAAGGCCGATAAAGCCAAAAAGGCCAAGAAGCTGCCTTAGTAGTGTGCTAGCAGAGTTTTCAGTGATCCAAGGAGAGAAAACTTCAACGTGTGAAAGGCCAAAAAGGCTGAAAAAGTCAAAGCCGCACTCAGCACTTGGCAATGTGGGAGGTTTTGGCATTTTGGAAAAAATATATTTTGGTGTGTGATAACACCAAAATGCCGACATCTACTCAACACTTAGTGAAAAGAAACTCCATGCCAGCACCGAGATTTTCAGACCCCGAAGGTCTGAAACTAGGGTTTCATAGTCAAACTCAAAAATGAGCCTGACAATGAGTTTGACCACAAACTCGCCAAGGGGATGCAAGGTGACTGCCTTGGCGATCCCCAAGGCTAAAAAGGACCGACCCCAAAAAAACCTAAACCTAAAGGCAAGGTCAAAAAGGCCAAAAAAGACATGAACCCTAAAACTAAGACAGGCCAAAAAGGCCAAAAATAAAGGACCCTAATCTAAGACCCAAAAAATAAACAAATGGAGGAAGAGGGAAGAAGTACCAACCAAGAAGACAACGAACCTAAAGACGACCAGCGAAGACAAGATACCAAGATGGTAAAAAAGGCAACGAGTAGTGAAAATAAGTTGGAGGTGAAAAAGCAAGCGCAAAAGTGAGGGTTTTAAAACCCTTTTTTCCTTATATAGGCCACCCCGATAGTTGACATCATCACCCTGGGAGATCAGCCTTTCCAAGATGTCAGACTGCTGAAAAGGTTAAAACCCCAAAAGGTTGACTCCTGCATGGGGTCTGACCTCTGAAACTTCAGACCTCCGACAAGTTAGAAAGAGGTGTCAGGGCCAAAAAGTCTAAGAAATGAGCGACACTTTTAACTCCTCCTCAGGCCTTTTCGCACTTTCAAACATCTGAAAGTGTGAAAGAGTGATAAGGCTGAAAATTGACAACAGACAAACAAGGACAAAAAAACCAAGGACCAAAAGAGAAACGAGCAGAAAGCAAAAGGGGGGCCCTGAGGCCAAAAGGCTAGAAAGGGGAGCATGGTTGTGAGACCACAACAAGAGGGGTTAAAAAGAACAAGTGTATTTGTGGTTTCTTTGTTTGAAGATACATAGAATAAGTAAGAGATATCCATTTTGCAAAATCATCTTATATTTTAATATCTACATAAAAAGAACAATTACCAAGTTTCGGGAACACAATTTTGAATCAAACCTTTGTTAATGTCATTTTTTACATGATCTCATAGACTTAAACTATATTTACAAGAAGACAACACTTGCATAGCAAGAGAGGTCCCCAAATTTGAATCCCAAAACTCTTTTATAAATCATGACCAAGGAGATAGTCTCCCAAACCTTTTTGAAAAGAGAATTGATCCAATGGATATAAACTCTGCATTTCACATATTTCACATTTATATGCATGGGGGAAACAATGAAAATCAAGGAAATATTAACCATGCAAATCAAGGGCCTAAAGAAACACTTGAAGACAAATCAAATAGGGTGGCTCAAGACATCAAATTCCTTGAAGTTATGGACAAACTTATAGAAAGAATAGGGAAAGATATTTCCTTAATTTAGCCCAAGCAGGGGTGAAGCTTCCTCATGACTATGATGTTGATCAACTTAAGAAAGATAAGGATGAAGACAATCCTATAGGTGCTATGAATAAATAATTAAAAATGTTTCAAGCACAAATTGATACAATGAAGAAAGAGGTCGAACCTAAACCATTTTCCATCAAGGCTATATGCCCATTTCCTTTTGATAAGAGCTTAGTTATGGAAACTTTCTTGCTAAATGTGGTCTTCCCTAAATACGAAAAATATACAAGTAAATCGGACCCACAAGACCATCTTAGAGAATTTTGTGATCTAAGTATCAAATTCATGCACGAAGAAACCTATTTAATGAGGCTTTTTCCAAGAATTTTAGGAGTCCAAGCCATGGAATGGTTCTCAAAACTTCCACAAGGGATAAAAACATTTGAGGAATTAGCCTCTAAATCTGTGACTCATTATTTCTACAACATAGAGCATGAAATTACCATGCTTAATCTATGCAACACAAAACAACAAGATGGTGAGTCTTTTCTAGGGTTTCTCCAAAGATGGAGAAGAGTCTTCACATGATATCCATGAAGCATACTCAAGAAAGAAAAGATGGAAATATTTATGAATAACTTAAATATGGAGATAAACTATAGGCTTCGACTTCAATGTCCCCCTACTTTTGAAAAGATGATTGAAAATGAGATCACAATTGAAGAAGTATTGGTTAAGAGAGGGGAAATCAAGTTATTCAAAGATAATAAACCTTACATGAATACCAATAAAAATCATAACTTATCTAATTATAACAATAATAAAGGAGCCAACCACAATGATAAACCAAGACTATGGTTGAAAAAAAATAATAAAAATCTTGTGAATGATGGAGTTGTGGAAGCCCACAACTTAAAGGCTACTCCCTTTAACTTATTGAGTGAGTCAAACCCAATGTATAATGTCATTCAAATTACCAAAGCTCCTTATAACAAAAACAATAACAACAATGCTAACAACAACAAGAACAATCCCTTCAATAATTCCAATGTCAATAAACCTAAACCATCCTTTTCCACATATCAGAAAAGAAAATTCACCTTTTTAGGTGAACCTTTGGAAAATGTATTAAGGACTTTGGTGGCCAAAAAAATCATTATCCTACCTAAATCAAGGCCATATGAACCCCAAATCAAGCCCATTTTGTGGAATGATTCTTATCATTGTGAATATCATCACAATAAAGGACATAAAATGAATGAATGTATAAAATTAAAACACCTTGTCCAAGATCTAATCAATGATGGAACCATAAAATTGGAAGGACCTCAAAATAATGAGGATCATATGAATTTCAAAAACCCTTTCCTAAACCATGAAAAGGGGGAATCATCAAACATAAATCACAACAACAAAAGAGGTAATGAGAAGGTTAACTTCACCCATACTTATGATAACACCATTAATACTCTTAGTGGTGATGAAAACACCATAAATGTGATTGTGGTAAAAGAAAAGCTAAGGGAAGAAACATATAATGTTGTAAATAGGGGGAAAGCATCAAAGATCACTCTATCAGGAGGTGCCCCAAGAATTATCCTCCCTAATCTAACATCTTTATCTACAAAGCAATATAATTTGGTAGACCAATTGCAAAGAACCCCTGCTCAAATATCTATCTTAGAATTATTCAAGCTTTCAACAACTCAAAAGGAGATTTTAGAAAAAGCCCTTATGGAAAATAATGTGCCTTTAAATTTGGATGTAGATAAATTCCAAAATATGGTAGGTCATCTTGTTGCACCCTATTGTTTATCCTTTTCAGAACAAGATGATATGTCCTTAAACCACCCGCAAAATCTGCCATTACATATAGAGGTTTTGATCCACAAACATAGAGTGAAGAGAGTCTTCATTGATGGAGGAGAAGGCTTGAGTATTTGTACCCTAAACTTGGTTAAGACCTTAGGATTTTATGAGGAAGCTATTGACCCAAAGAAGAAAATAACTATTAAAGCTTATGATGATGAAGAAAGAGCATCCAAAGGTTTCATAGTACTCCCCATTAGAGTTGGCCCAATGAAAAAAGAGACCATTTTCCAAGTCCTAGACCTCAAATTGACCTATAATATCTTATTAGGAAGGCCATGGATCCACGAAATGTAGGTTGTGCCTTCAACCTATCACCAATGCCTCAAATTTCCCTACATGGGACAAGAAGTCATTGTAAGTGGGGATTCAAACCCTTTCCGATATTGTAATAACATGAAACGTACAAATGATTCCTTAGTTCCACATAATGCAGAAGGGTCTATCTCTCAAAGAATAGAACAAGGGAAAAGTTCAAAAGATCTTCCATCTTTGAAAGGAAAAGAAAGGAAAGAAAAAGAAAGTGTTGTTGAAAATAATCAAATTCCCACTAGCCCAACTACATCAACTAAGGGAAAGGAGAAAGCTATTGAGGTAAGTACCCATGATGAACAAAAAGAAGAGCAAGCTAGATCTATTCAAATCTACACCAAAGATGCCCATTATCAAAAGATGGATCATATGATAAAGAATTTTGAGAAGCAATGCCAAATCAAACAGAAAGGTGTAGGTGAATACTCATTATCTATGATGGATCTACCCTTATCTCCCAAATCCCATGGAATACCATCTAGCCTACCTCATTAATACAATGACCACTTTATGAGGGAAATTACTTCTTCATCCATGGATGAAGAGGATAACGAAATTTTAAACTTGCTATATAAGGATGAAGAATCAAGTTCCCATGAAAAGCGTATTCAAAACATAAGTATTCCCACTCATCAATATGGAAAAGGATTCCAAATAATGTAGAAGATGGGATATAAAGGACAAGGGCCTTTAGGTACAAGAAATGAAGGACTAATAGAACCTATTGAAATGTCATGGAGAGATAGTAAGGAAAAGATTGGATTAGGGTACCTAGAACAAGGGTACACTCAAAAGAAGTATCCTAGGGTTTATGATCAAATCTTGCAACTAGGTTCCCAAAGTGATGAAGATTGGAACAATTGGGAGTGGGACTCATTGTCAAGTGAGTCTTGCCAAGATAAAGAGGTGATGTGATTCATACCTATACTTCTAATAAGGGAAAAGAATAAGCCTCAGAATCAAATTAGAATCAAGCTTCAAGTTCTAGCCAAGAGTTCTAAAATAATGTGCCAAATCAAGAAATTGAAGGAAATCCATGGGTAGGAGATCCTTACATACCATCATGGAGACCTACTATAGAGGAATCTAACCCTAGGTTTAACCCAAGAGAATTTTACCCAATAGAGGCCCAAGAGGATTTGAGTGAGGAAGATTTTGACCCTAGTTCTCTATAACACGTAGAAGAGGCACATAACATAGATTTTAACGATATAATTTTTGAACCTTCCAACAAGGTCATATACTTAAACCCTATCAAACCAACCCAACACATAAATCCCTTTTCCCTTATCTATCCAGAGTTAATTGAAAGGGATTTTATCGAACCTACCATCCTCCCCTCATTCTTGAATGACAACTTGGTGTCCCAATACCTTAATGCAATTGAACCTTCTTCTACCATGGAATATGAGGAAGAAGTGATGAGGGGAAGTATCCAACCTTTCAGTTCAAAAAAAAGTGAAAAAAATAAAAAAATAAAAAATGGAAAGAATATAATGTTGAAAACCACATTGTCAAAACATTAGATCAAAAAGGAAAAGAAATAAAGAGCGTTTCCAAAGGTGAAAACCTAATAGAGGCACCTAAGGAAGAAGGGTTGGATACATTTCTTGAGCACTATGAGGAAAGATCACCTATCTTAATTGAACCAACAGAGAAAGAGAACATTGGGATAGAATCAGAACCAAGGATCATCCATCTAGCAACATCTTTATCTGGTGAAGAAAGAAAGGATTTCATAAAATTCTTCAAAGAAAAAAAATCAATTTTTCATGGTCATATGATGATATGCTAGGACTAGATCCTAATCTAATAATGCATCATCTAAACATTAGAGAAGGAGTGAGACTAGTCAAGCAGAAATTGAGAAAAATGCATCCACACATAGCACTACTTGTGAAAGTGGAGTTAGAAAAATTGTTAAAGGTGGGGTTCATAAGAGCCATTGATTATGCCAAGTGGATTTCAAATATTGTGCCTATTTCCAAAGCAGACAAATCTATCAGTATTTTCACAAACTTCAAGGATCTTAATCTTGCTTGTCCAAAAGATGATTTTCTTCTACCAAGCATAGACGCCATTGTGGATCTAACAACAGGACATTCAATGTTCTCACTTATGTATGGGTTTAGTGGCTATAATCAAATTAAGATAGCACCTATAGATCAAGAAAAAATGGAATTTACATGCACGTGGGGGACATTCTATTGGAATGTTATGCCCTTTAGTCTCAAGAATGTTGGAGAAACATATCAGAGAGCTATGATGACCATATTTCATGACATGATGCACAAGTTTCTAGAAGACTATGTAGATGATATACTTGATAAATCCCACTCAAGGGAGGAACATCTACCCATCCTAGAAAGGATATTTACAAGATTGGATAAATTCAAAGTAAGGCTAAATCCAAAGAAATGTGCTTTCGGTGTACAATCAAGAAAGCTACTAGGATACATAATTTATGCCAAATGAATAGAGGTAGACCCGGCCAAAGTAAAGGAAATCATGGAAATGGGGGCACCTTGAAACATTAGTCAAAGGAGATCCCTTCAAGGTAGGATTCAATCCATCAAAAGGTTCATCTCCCAATTAGCAGAAAAGTGCCATAATTTTACTCAACTCCTTCACAAGGACATAGTTTTGAAATGGGATGAGAAATGTGAAGAAGCATTCACCTTATTAAAGAAGTACCTAATGAATCCACCCACATTGATATCACCAATTAGAGGCAAGCCCTTAATTTTATACATCTTAGTGATAGAACATGCATTAGGGGCACTCTTGGCTCAAGAGGATGAAGCTGGAAAAGAAAAGGCCATATATTACATAAGCATAACATTGGTGAAGTATGAGTTAAACTACACATTTATTGAAAGATCATGTTTGGCCATAGTTTTTGCTTCCCAAAAATTATGACATTATATGTTATCTCACAAAATCTGACTCATAGAAAAAATTGATCCTTTGAAATACCTTCTCAGTAAAATAGCACTAAATGGAAGATTGGCCAAATAGGTCATGGTTCTAAGTGAGTTTGACATAGAGTATGTGGATCAAAAATTTATCAAAGGCTAAGTAATAGCTGATCAACTAGAAAAATTACCTTTACAAGATGAACATCCAATCCAAGTGGAATTTCCAAATTCTGAAATCATTAATGTCGAAGCAAAGACATGGCAATTATATTTTGATGGCTCCTATAAACAACATGGATCAAGAGCAGGGATACTATTGATTACTCCTCAAGGGTCTACAATTCTAAAATCATACAAATTATAATTCCCATGTACAAATAACATAGCTGAGTATGAAGCATTGGTCATCGACATAAAGTTGGCATTAGAGTGGAAGGTAACATAGCTACAAATCTATGGAGATTCCCAACTAGTTATTAATCAAATTAATGATGAGTATCAAACTAAAGATGATAAGTTGATACCCTACAAGAACATGATTGATAATCTCAATAAATAATTCACTCTAATAACATTTGAGAAAGTGTCGAGGGATAATAATAAAGCAACAGATGCAATGGCTACTTTGGCATCACTTCTCAAAATACCAAATCAAAGTGCTAGATATGAATTCCTGGTAGAAGAAGTTGAGCAACCCACATTTGACCCTACGTACCCATCCTCACACCATTTTCTTACTAACAGGACATGACTCACCCTGGTATGGAGCCATTTACACATACTTAAAAGACCAAATCCTACCCATGGACCAAACCAAAAATCATAAGAAAAGCTTTATCCAAGAAGCCTCTCACTACACCTTGGTATCCAACATGTTGTATCGTAAAAGTCTACATGGAATGCTTCTAAGGTGTCTAGAAAAAAAGGAATCAACCATAGCCTTACAAGAAATCCACGAGGGAATTTACGGGTCACATTCGAATTGTTTAACCCTAGCTAAGAAACTTCTTAGGGTAGGATATTTTTGGTCTTCTATGGAAAAAGACGCTTGTCACTTTACAAAAACCTATCATAAATATCAGTACCATGGGAACTTAACCCATGTGCCAACACAAGGAATTCATCCTATGACTACACCTTGGCCCTTTTATCAATGGGGTTTAGATTTGATATGTATGATTTATCCACCATCTTCAAATGGTCATAAATTCATCATTACTACCATGAAATATTTTACCAAATGGGTGGAAGTTGTACCCTTATCCGCAGCCATAGGAAAGAAAATATCCTTGTTCATATGAAATCACATAATCTGTAGATATGGTATTTCTCATGCCATCATAACAGATAATGAAAAACATTTCAAGAATAAGGACTTGAAAGAACTAAGTACAAAATTTCATGTGGTACACCGCTCATCTTCACTATACTACCCACAAGGTAATGGACAAGCAGAAGCTACAAACAAGAACATTTTAAAAATATTGAAGAGGACTGTGGATAATTCTAGTAGAGATTAGTGCATTCAAATAAACCCTACTCTAAGGCCTTATAGGACAAGTATCAAAATGCCAACAAGAGCTACACCATTCTCCCTAGTTTATGGAGTAGAAGCAATTTTACCTTTGGAGGTAGAAATTCCATCTTTAAGAGTCTCACTGCATGGGTTATTAAGTGAAGAAGACTATAGGGTGGCTACGTTGCACGAACTAGATCTATTAGATGAAAGACAACAACAAGCCTTTGACTAATTAAAAGTGTATCAGAATCGAATGTCAAGGAACTATAAAAAGCACATTAAACCAAGGACATTCCAAATAGGTGATCTAATATTGCGAGAAAACCCCAATAACCAAGAAGAAAGAGAAAAGAAATGAAAATGGGAATCAAACTGGTTAGGACATTTTGTGATCACTTCATCTTTTGGGATAGGCACCTATAAACTAGCTGATTGTGAAGGAGAAGAGTTGCAAGAACCTATCAATAGTATACACCTGAAAAGGTTCTACACATGAAGCAATTGAAAAGGGATAAAGAAAAAGAGTATCAGAAAATCAAATGAAAGAGAATCCTATTTATTGTACATAGTCAAAAGAGATCTTGAAAATATCAAAAACATTGAAAAATAGAAAAGAGAAAACAAATCAGAAAAGCAAAAAAGATTAAAAAAATAGTGGAAAACTTAGCCTGAAGAAAGCTAAAAACATTCAGAAATGATCCTCAAAAAGATGTTGTCTTGGTGAAAACCTAGAAAATAGGCGCCTTGATGATATGAAACCAAAAAAAAAAATGAAAAAAGAGAAAATACAAAAAAATGAAAAAAGGAAAAAAGTGCCTCGGTGAAAACCTAGCAAATAGGCACCTTGGTAGCAAAAAAGGGAAAAAGCTTGAAAAATAGAAAAAAGAGAAACTCCATTCAATCGGTGAAAACCTGGTAAACATGCACCATTGGAAGTCCAAGCTAGTCTTATTCCTAGTGGTCATCCTTGTGAATATTGCATTCGTCAACATTTGTATATATTACATAATAAAACCCTACAGTTGCATTTGCAAGTACCTAAAGATTTTGTCACCTAATCTACAAAATGTCCCAAGTCCAACAAATGCACTCATATCAAACTAGGGGAAAATCCACTCTAGAGGAGGAAGGAGTCATCAAAGCAAACATCAATCTGACATCAAATCATTTCATCAAAGCACAAGCAAAACACTTACCCAATCACATCCTAATCCTACCATCATCCAACAAACACAAAATTTTGATCCAAGATCTCACAAAGACCTTATCTTTATTAGAATTAAAAATATGAAATGGATGGAACTATACTTGAAATATGGAATTGAAAAATGATGGAAAATTTTTCTAAGTGTTGACTTGATTGATGAAATCATATCTTTCTAGCAAATCAATGAAAGTTTTTAAACTAGACAAGATATGATGAAAGCATGATATTTTATTGGTTTCTAAATGATTGTCTTAAGATCAAAGTTTTAAAGTATTTCTTATTTGTTTAAGGACATGATCATCAAACAATCATCGAGGACATGTACATATGGCAAAATTAAGATCTTTGTTTGTTTACACAATAGGATACCTTGGATATTTTGATGTTAAATATCATAATACCAAAATTCACTTGCAACATAGAATCTGACGAAATCGGTATTCATACTCTCATGATTGATTTCAATCAATGATAGTTGTACCAAGAATTTGGGAAAGTAACAAAGGGAAAGGAAAGAGGTATTCATATCATCATGGTTGAACTAGTGATGGTTGTACTAATTTCGGGTTTCAAAATTTCTCAATGATGAATATAAGCTCCTAATTTGTGAATAGTGATAGCTAGCTGCATTCATCCTAGATTAAATGCATTTAAGGTATTTTCATTTCTTAGTTTGAAAAAAGATTTAAAAAAGAGAAAAAAAGAAAGGGGGTGGAGTTAAATCAAGAATCAAAAAATCAAATGTTCATAAAAAACTATATGTGATAGAGTGTGTTGGAAATCAAAAAGAAAAAACAAAAGGTGCCTTGCATTAGATCAATCAAGCATTTAAATCATGTTGCATTTAGATTCATCTCACTCCTTAAATCTTACATCCATTTAGGGCATTAACCTTAGTTCATTTAGATTCATTACATTAGGTTGCATTCATTTAAAAATCAAATCATTGTTTTATCATTATAGTTTTCATATCATTAAGTTCATTTTAAAATTGCATTTGCATTAGTTTGCATACATATAGTTCGTTCCATTCATTATCATTTCATCATATCCTTAAGTTCATTTAAAATTTCATTGCATTAGTTTGCATTCATTTTAAAGTTCTCATCGTGTAGTTGTATTAATTACATCATTTCAAATTACATCATTACTTCATTATTAATTGCATTGCATTTAAAGTCATCTCATTGATACATTGCACTTTTCATATAGGTACATTCATCAAAGTTCATTACATTTAAACATTGAATTATATTCAAAAATTAAGTGTATTAGGTCATTTCATTTACATCTAAGATCATCCATATATCATTTATATCATCTATCGTTACATTTACATCTAGATAATCATTCATCCATATATCATCTCTCATTGCATTTACATATAAGATCATCCATATATCATTTATATCATGTATCAGTACATTCATCATTAATCATTAAATCATAAAAACCCATACATCATATAAGTACATCCATTAGATTTACATCTCATTTGCATCCATCACATTATATTAAGCATAACATCAAATAAAATGCATCCATAAGTACCATCACACAACATTAATCAAATTAAACCATTACATTTTCATTTTTGTACATCATCATATATCATACACATTAAACCATGTATCACATGCATCCATCTACTTTATGTCATAAATAAGACAATCATTTGCATCAATAGGAACATAAACATGTGCATTCATATCATAAAACTGCATTTGAAAAGCATAAAAATAAAGCATGCAGAAATATAATCATATAGATCTGCATATCATATAAAGAACCTCTAAATGAGTCCAACACATAAATGAAATCATATAAAGTAAATATATCAATGCGTATCAGAGTCCATGGTATCATCAAAGTCCATGATAATTGTACACACTAAAATATGCACTTCTATGAACCATTACATGCAAGGTTACTCAAGAGTGAGGCCTCACAAAGCGGCTCATAGCTCTCTATGCATGGAGTTGCAAGGGACTATGAGTTTTGCTCTCAGCTAGAGCTACAAGAAAGTGACCTTGCTAGTCAACCACACAATGAGAGATTCACAATGAAGACAAGGGCAACAATGCCAATATCTCCAAGAATCTAATATGAAATGCAATGCAATGCAACTAAGATGAAGATGCAAATGTGCAAGCTATGCTATGAAAATGGAAGTACAAACTAAGCTATGAAAGGAAATAGCAATGGATTACAATGCCTCCTATTTAAACTATGTGAGCTTATTCTATTGCATAAAAGGAAATCTAATCTATGAATGCCATGAATGTAACTATGAAAGCAAAACTATTATGAAATGCAACTACAATGTCTTCAAAGCTTGGATGCAAGGATGTCTTCAAAGAGCTCCAAAACCTGCAGCATAACAATAGCATAAAATATGGATATATATCTATATGAAGGAGAGAGCTCTCCTTTTATAAGAAATGAGGTGAAATGGACCATTGAGATTAAGAGGCAAAAGTCTTAATCAGCGGTGGAGGTTGAAAGAGGAGCAATCCATGTGCACAAACATCCTCCAATGAGAGTGAAGTGTTGACTTTTGAGCCTCATGTGAGACAAAAAGTGCTTTTTCCCTTTTTATAAAATATGAATAATGCTTTATTTGTGCAACTTAGGATAAGAGGAAAAGGAGGGCTTTTTATTTAATTAAAAGGGGAGGAAATATTCCTTTTAATTAAATAAAGACTTAGGATAAATGGTTAGCCCATAGGATAAAAATCCAATATATGATCGAAATTAAGATTTGATCAAGAAATTGATATTGTTGAGAATATTGATTACTGATCAAAATGATTCAGGATTGATAAATCAAATAAATGGGGCCCAAAGTCTAGGCGACCATTTTAGGGTGCATACAATAATATGTGAAACAAAATCCATCAAAACATAACAAGTATCGATAAAAAATGAACATCATCTGATAAAAGAATGTGATACAAATATCTCAATATAAAAAATAATCATCGTGAACAAAAGAATGGCTGAGTCATATGAATATCAACTACCAAAACCACTGGCACCATTAGGACCAGGATCTGTATCTGGAGCTCTACTCGAGCTAGCCTATAGCCCGTGCTAACTCATAAAAGTCATGAATGCCTGCATCATGTTGCCTAGCTGACTAACCTGTTGCCTAATCTCTGATACATCAGACTACAAAACTGGAATATCAACAACTGACACTAGAGCCTATATAGGTGGAACCTATGGAGGAGCCTATGATGGAGGAAGAAGATGGAATTGAATAAGAAGGAATAGATGAAGAAGATGGAATCTTTGGAGGAATAGGACCTTGTGGTGGATGAGGAGGTGTTGGAGGACCCTATGCCTGATCAAGTCGACCCCAACCTGATGGAGTGCCCAGAATGGACCACCCCTTATCTACACCCCACCTTTGGGAGGAATAGGAGAAGCATCAATAACAGGGATCATAACTTTGCCTCCTCATCTAGCCCATCGCCCTCATCAACCTTGATGACCTTGTCTACCACCACCATCCCCACCATCATCATCTGAATCATCCTCGATCCCCATCACTGGCTTGGTAGGATTTGTGAATCTTGAAAAAGGGTTCTGAATGAACCACTGGACATAATCATCTATCATCCCTATATCAACTATATGATCTCTCATATCCCATGCAAGGTGGGGTGGCTATAAAAAGTCATGAAATGTTGTTTGATAATCAATCTGAGGGCCCCATAAGGACCTCTCAACCTGAATGCAAGCATATAATGCCAATCCATGCAGCATCCCCTATATGCGGCCAAACTAGCGTAGTACTCTCAGGAAGCAAAATCCCTCTTTGATCAAGGGTGTCTGCCCTATCATCCATCAAGGCATACACATGTACAGAAGCTTTGTTACATCCTCAGGCCTGTCCTCACAACCAATATATGGTCTCCAAACTACTTGATCAATATCATCAATAATATGACACCAATAGTCTAACTTGCCCAAATGGGCCTGCACCACCATACCCTCATACATCCACGCAAATGGCCAACTTGCGTCTTGATGCTGGACTGATATGGGATGAGTGATAGGGATATGCTTCTGTGTCCATAAATGAAGGACCACCCTAGCAGAAAGAGTGGCCCCGCGATGATAAACTACATCATGTAGCTCATGGTATAACTAAGCTAAGACACATGATTCCCAATCAAATCTATGAGGATGCACAATCAGATCCTACAAAATCCTTCCCCAACCAACAACAAATCTGTGACCATGTCGATCAAGAACTAGAAAGCCACCAACAAGTGCATCAAGAACTGCAAGAAGCACAGGAAAATAAGGAAACTGAGCCCACTGAATGCTCTCATCTTTGATAGTGGGGTCTACAAATAAATGTTTGCGTATGGTCCCATCATAGACCTGATCATAGTAAATGAGCTCCCTATGTGTAGGGATGTGCAGTAACTGATAGACATCCTCAGGGGTGATGGTCATCTCTCCCATCAGTAAATGAAAGGTATTGTGGTTAGAGTGCCAATGCTCTACCATAGCTATAAGAAGACCTTGATTCACATGGAATCAAGGAAGAGATAAAAGGAAAGACAAACCACATTTGCCTATGACCCAATGATTTGGACCTCTCAAATCATCAATCATTTCAAAAAGAAGAGTGTACAAGCCATGAACACCGATCTTTTTAAGTTTGGCCAACAAAAGAAACTTTAAACACAACAAAAATCAAAATCATTACATATTGGATCATCTTAAGTCAATCAAACAATCAAACCTAATCAAACCACAATCAATTTTCTTGATTCTACTTAGAGAGGACAAAAAATCTATCATCATCCACCATCTAAATCAAGATTGACCATCAAACATTCAATATGACATGACTTGACTTGACATCATACGACTCGCTATCAACATGACTCAAAACCTAAGCCAATCGATTGATTGATGACATCAAACAGATCATAAAATTGACTCAGAGGCACACAAATTTGACCAAATAGGGTGTATGTGCTATTTAAATACTTAAAAGCGTTGAAAATAAAAAGCACAATTTAAAATATCAAATGCACTATAGAAATCATCAAACATGCTACAACAAAGTGTAAGCGCTGCAAAAATTAGGATGCACTACAGGAAACCCTTGTATGCACTGCTAAAAATATTAAAAGTGTAACTAAATTTGTACGCGGTGCAAGAAAGGGCGATTGTGAAATGTGCCCTAGTTTTGGCATTTGTAAGTGCTACTAAAAGCTGTGTACGCGCTACATAAAACTACGGATGCATAGCAGAAAGGGTATATGCACTACTAAAAGCATTTTATGCACTATTTAATTTGAAAAAAGAAAAAATATAGGTTTTTCCTAGAAAAATCCAAATTTTTTGAATTAAAATGCAAAAATATGACAAAGCAAGTTGTCAGGGTACATACCAGAGGTCCATATCCAGGTGGGTGCAGATAACGGTGGCCTCACTCGAACCTATGCTCACGAATAGGGATCACCATCATCAAAGGCTCAAAAGGGAGTCAGAGCAAAAAGTCAAAAAGGAAGGTAAAAATGAATAGTAAAAAGGCCTTTCACCCTATATATAGCCCATTTTGACCTAAAAGGGGCATGTTTTACTAGGAAATGACCAAGGACCTAAATTTTTCACCCATTTGGCCAAATCAAGGGCATTTGTCATCCAATCATCATGAATACATTATCAAAAATGAAATCCAAATTCTTTATTAATTGAACTCATTCAATGCTAACTGATCAAAAACACAATATCTTTCACCTAGATCAAATTTCATTTCATTTCTAAGGGGGCATACACTCGAACAATCAGGACCGACATCATAATCATCAAATCAAGAGCAGAACATCAAATCAAAGCTTAAACTTTCATATATAAAAAATTCGCTTATCAAACAAGTAGGGCATCAGACATTAAATTAGATCAAATCAGGCATCATATTGGAGACCTATCATCAAAACGATCAACAAGGACCTAAAATCAATCTGAACTGCATCAAAATCTACATCTTCCATCAAGCATCAAATCAAACATCGATCTAATCAGGACTTCGCATCAAAATGATCAGGACATTCTTTGAACCGATATGCTTCGCACATCAATTCAAAGAGGGGCATTTGTAATCACCTGAAAATGGTCAATATTAATTTAAGTGAGCAACCAAGGCAAAATCAAAGAAATAAAATCAAATCAAGCTAAAATCAAAGCTAAATTGCAATAAACCCAATAATCCAAATTTAATTGAAAATCAAAAGCCAATAAATCAATTTAAATCTAATAAATCAATAAATTGTGCAATTAATCTAATTAATTGTATAGTTTAATTTAAATCAAATCAACCCATTTAAGGGGTACACATGGCTAAATAAATTAAATAAATTAAATAAATTCAATTATTAAATCCCTATTTTCCCTCAACCACCAAATGGGAGGAAAATGCATCAACCAATGTGATTTAAGGATCAATCTCACATGGATCAAGCTCAAAACGAATCTCAATCACACATAAGGTGAGAGCATCTTGTCCACCCATTTTGTCTCTTTGTCCCAATATTTGAGGATAATCCATTTAAATTGTCTCCAAAGGTGGAACCATGGACTTAATCCTAATCTAACCATGATCAAATCAACTCTACCCCCTACCCTTGCCAAAATCTATAAAAGAAAGGCTAAAATCAATCAATTATCATCCACAAATATGAGAATAACACAAAACCTCTTGCAATTTATAGATAGAAAGGGAAATTTAGAACTAATTAAGGCTAATTTCATTTGGAATTGAAATTTTTAGTTGTTTTATCATTTATTCTCATTTTATTGTCACTAATGGAAGCTTGTTGAGAGCTTTGCATTAGCAAACCTAAATAGAGGTCCATAGAGTGCTTAATTTTCAATTATTTGCTTAAATTAGAGTGCTATTTATGGTAATTTAGTACTTATATTCATTTATTTGCAATACTAACCCTATGAAGGTGCTTTTCATAGCACATAGTAATCATTTAACTACTGATGATTCCTATGTAAAGATGATCTAGATTATTCATTTCTACCATTGATCTTAAGTTTTCTAAGATAATGTCTAAACCCTAATTAGGTCAAATTAGTTTGATATAAATATTGTATAGATGTCATTTTGACAAATATCACACATGAATTAGCCGCCATCCGAAGAGATCTAAAGATCAGATTGGGTTATGATTGACAAGCATTGACAGAGCATACAGTTTATCAGAAACAAAAGGCTACCGAGCAAAATTCAGAGAAGAGATAAATCACATTAAGGTGATAACAGATAAGTACATAATATATCTGATATCAGGCAAGATTAGTTGCTATTTATAGATCAATCTTACTGTTACTTTTTAACTATTGTAGTAGAACTTAAATCTCTTAACATAGTGGACTTAACAATTCTTTTATAAAATCTCTTAACTGATTGCACACTTAATTGTGTTGCTAAAATCCTCTAACCATGTAGATCTAGCTGATCTTATTGTTACTCTTAATAAGGTAAGATCACAAAAAGTGATCAAATCTTTGTAGCCTTAACCACCAACTTTGTTACTACAGTAGTGAAGCTCTGTGGGTGTCATCCCCACCATGGTTTTTACCTTCTAACAAGGGTTTCTATGATACCAAAATACATGTGTTATGTGTATGAAGTTTCATGTTTTCATATTTGATTAGTTTACATGCATTTATATTTTTTTTATGTTATTGATGCATGGTGAATGCAAATGATACATTCGGTTAATGAAATACATGTTTACAAGGATTCAGTTTGAAAAATTTTTAAGGGTACTGATTCACCCCTCCCCTCTCAGTACACACCTTTCCATAAATCCAACACACACACACACACACATGGTGTTTTTGTTTCTCAGTGATGCAGGTGTGTGCAGGTACCAGTCATCAACTCCACCTAATTATACAAGTCTAAGCATGCCTTAAACTCCTCGAACCAGTTGTTGTGGTTTGGAGATGGGCTAGAGTTCACACATGGGAAAACCCTATGGTTTTGGGTATTGTTGTCATGTCTCTTAATTTGGATTTGGGTGGTTTTTGAGTTTCTTGTATCCTTGGATGTTGGTCTCATTTATATGGTTATGAGGTGTGTAGGATTACGATGCTTTTTGTGTGTGTGTGTGTGTGTGTGTGTGTTAATCATGTATAGAAAGTATGCATATATAGGTGCACATGTATATGCATACTTGTATATATTCAGTTATTGATGTGTTTTTAGTTATATTCCTATGAGTGTATTAATTATGATTGTGATTGTATGTGTTTTGATGCATAAAGTGGCTTTAGATAAATAAAATAAATACAAAGTGAATAAAAGAAAAGAATAGAATATAAAAGTAAATAAAACTAATTTCCTACTCCTAAATTTACTCCTACTTTATAGAATCTCTCTCTCTCTCTCTCTCTCCTTTTTGTGAGGGGTCCCAAGTACCATTAGGTTAGTGACTTCCTTGAGAAGAATACCCAAATATATTGTATTAATATAAGAGTTAGTCATTATTCATTATAATAAAACTATATAAGTGAAGTTAAATAATTTAATTAGTCTTGATAGAGGTAAGTTAGTACGGGAAGGGTAGGTAAAAGTTAGTTACCTAAGGGGTAAAACTAACTATTGGTTAAATTATTATTAGAATATTTATTTAATAAAGTAGGTGAGGAAGTTGGTTTACAAGAAACAATGTCCTCCACCTCTGGAACTACCCAGAGGTTTATTTATAGGGAGGAATTCCTAAGCATAGGGGGATGAGATTTTGGAGGCTAGAAAGAAGGACTACTGGGGAAGTTGCATAAGGCTCGAGGAAGGTGCTTGTATCAGGGAACTCCATCATGGGAATCTAGATAGGCTTTAAATCCCAGAAAAACCTTCACTATGTCTATGCTCTCTCTCTTCTCTGACTGATTATTGTGCTTTTACTATATGATTTGATTTTCAAATGAAGGTTAGAATTCTTATTAAGGAAATAACCTTAGCAATGACCTTTGAAACATAGCTGAAAATATTTAGTTAGGAATAGGATTTAATATTATATCTAGCAATTATTTAAATACGAGAGCGAAAATTTTAAATTATTAAATATTATAGGGAAGGGAACATTCTGTTACTTTTAGAATTAACAGTTAAAAGATAAATGCATAGGATAGGGAAAAAAAAATTAAAAAATGTAATGTTGGAATAATAACAATAAAGTTATTAAATTTCAAACTTTGTTTTAATATTGTTAAAATTCATTTTAATAATATTATTAAATCTTAAATTTTATCTTAATAATGTCATTAAAATTTTAAAAGTTTATTTTAATAAGTGTTATTAAATTGTAAAGTTTATTTTCATTTGGTTATTAAATTTTAAAGTTTACTTTAATAATGTATGAGATTGAATTAAAAATGTAATGCTAGAATAATAAAATTAAAGTTTATTATATTAATGTGTTGTTTTAATAATGTTAAAGTTTATTTTAATAATATTATTAAATCTTAAAGCTTATCTTAATAATGTTATTAAAATTTTAAAAGTTTATTTTAATAAGTTTTCTTAAAGTGTAAAGTTTATTTTAATTCGGTTATTAAATTTTAAAGTTTACTTAAATAATGTATGAGATTGAATTAAAAATGTAATGCTGGAATAATAACATTTAAAGTTATTAAATTTCAAATTTTGTTTTAATAATGCTAAAGTTTATTTTAATAATATTATTAAATCTTAAAGTTTATCTTAATAATGTTATTAAAATTTTAAAAGTTTATTTTAATAAGTTTTCTTAAAGTGTAAAGTTTATTTTAATTCGGTTATTAAATTTTAAAGTTTACTTAAATAATGTATGAGATTGAATTAAAAATGTAATGCTGGAATAATAACATTTAAAGTTATTAAATTTCAAATTTTGTTTTAATAATGCTAAAGTTTATTTTAATAATATTATTAAATCTTAAAGTTTATCTTAATAATGTTATTAAAATTTTAAAAGTTTATTTTAATAAGTGGTATTAAATTGTAAAGTTTATTTTAATTTGGGTATTGAATTTTAAAATTTACTTTAATAATGTATGAGATTGAATTAAAAATGTAATGCTAGAATAATAAAATTAAAGTTTATTATATTAATGTGTTGTTTTAATAATGTTAAAGTTCATTTTAATAATATTATTAAATCTTAAAGTTTATCTTAATAATGTTATTAAAATTTTAAAAGTTTATTTTAATAAGTGGTATTAAATTGTAAAGTTTATTATAATTTCAGTATTAAATTTTAAAGCTTACTTAAATAATGTATGAGATTGAATTAAAAATGTAATGTTGAAATAATAACATTAAAGTTTATTATATCAATGTTATTAAATTTCAAACTTTGTTTTAATAAAGTTATAGTTTATTTTAATAATATTATTAAATCTTAAAGTTTATCTTAATAATGTTATTAAAATTTTAAAAGTTTATTTAATAAGTGTTATTAAATTGTAAAATTTACTTTAATAATGTTATGTTGATAATGTTATTAAATTTTTTTAAATGTTATTCAGGAGGGGTAGGGTGGTCCCCCGACCACATAGTAAATGGTTTAAAAAAAATAAAAAGTTAATAAAATAAATTATAATCAAATATATTTTAATCTAATATTTTATTTTATTATATATATATATATATATATATATATATATAAAATTGATATAAAAAAAATAAAGATTTATTTATATTCTTAAATTTTATTTGTTTTAAATTTAAGTTGCCTATTTTAGTTTGTTTAATTTTCTAAATTATATTACTGAGTTTTATATAGGAGTTTTATATAGTTGGGGAGTTTAATAGAGACTTTAATAACTTAGTTTCTTAATTAGAATCTAGAAAATTAAACTTAGACTAAATTGTTATACATTTGATTTAAAAATTTAATTAACGTTTGTAGCTTAATGGTCAATTAATATATTTTGAATTTTATTAAAATCTAAGTTGTAATTTTATTAAATTTAGTGTTGTACTAAATTGGAAACCTACTATGGATGTTGTGATGACTAGATTTGATGGTTGTTAATTTTCTATCTTATTTTTAATTTTAGGATCATTAGGTTAGTTTTATTTTTGTTGTATGCCAACATTTGTCTCAAGGGCTAAGGTATGTCCTAGTAGTATTGACCCCATGGAAACACATAAAGAAACCCTAAGGGAGGGATGCTTGTGAGAAAAACTTAACCTTATATGGCCTATTTTGTTGAGTAGGGTTCCTAGGTGCACTAGGTGAGTGGCTCACTACAAGATCTGGGCTGAGGAGGCCAGAAGGATAACTTTTGGGTGAGTTTTAAAATAAGAAAACATAATCTAATTCAAAACTAGTTGGGATTTGGGTAAGGGTTAAATTTAAATTTTAATAAGATAGAAGATTAGATAAAGACCACATAGGTCTTGTTGGAGTACCAGAGTCATTGTAGCTACTAGGGCAGGACACATGAAAGCGCTAGGGTACATGACTGCTAGGAAGGATCCCAACACATAGGGCTATGCGATGACACTAACCTAGTCATTTTCCTATCGAATTCCTCTCGTAGGTCCTTGTCTTGTGTTGCTCTATTTCCTTTTGGTGATGTTTATGTTTGGGGTCATTTCCCTCAACTATAGGCTACCCTAGTTCTCTATGTGAACAATGGTTCTATCTCCTAGCATGGGGGAGTGAACCTTTTTGGATCAACATGGTTGGGTGGTGATTATTTTTTAGGTATTGTTCATGTGTTGTTGACCATGGAGCATTTGAATTTTTTGAAGATTTTGCTCTCTATTTTGTTTATTCTATCATGTGAAGAATATTGTAAAAATATTGTAAAACATTATTCAAGCTCATGTAAGCCTATAAGGCCTTGTATTGTGAAAAAAAATATTGTAAGCCTTCATGCATTTTGTAACGCCCCGCCAAGCAACCCAAGAGGACAAGACATAAAACCTCTATAAAATGCAAGTAGTGAATTTTTTTTATTTTTTTTATTTATTTTAACTAGAATAATATTCATCATTACACTTCATATTTCTAAAAGAAGAAATAATTTTCTACTACTTGAATGTAAGATTTATACAACTTAAGTCCTCCGGGGTTCCCTAACGTCGCTACTAAAGCAACATCATATAAACCATTTATATGCATAAGATATTCATGGAATCATGAGCTTAAAAGATCTACGTTTATTTTAATGCATCAAGTTAAATGTCCCTAACTTATTTCTTTTATTAAACATAAGTGAATCATCCAACATCATTATTCCTTTTACCAACTCATTCCATAAATTCATATTGATTTCATCTACATCTACTATCCTTTATATCACTTTTCTCTAATAATTTAGGTAAGAGATTAATATTCATTAAGGTAGGCATCATCCTAGGTACTTCATTAACATGAACCAAGTATTAACATTAAAATCAAATTACTATTTTATTGCATTGTTTCATAACCATTCATTGTTAATAATTCCAATCACTAACGTATCATTTCTCAATAATTTTCTTGGATCTCTTCATCAAGAGAGAATACATTATTTTTGTGATACATCATTATATATAACTATATTTAAGATTATTTCCTTTACATATGGACAACATAAGAGGATAGGAGAAATAACATAAATACTTTCTTTTAATGCTAGTAACATGTCCAATATTCCACATTCTTTTCCCTTTCTTTTACCTAGAACTACCCATTCCCTTAGCATTTCCTTGAATTGAGATTACATCAATACTACAAGACTCCTTTTAGGAGATTAAAATTACATGAATACAGATACATAAGTACATCTCAACATATTAAAATATCCAATAAGAAATCTTCAACTGTAGATTTGGAAAGGAATATGTGCTAGGATCATCCAAAGAATCACGATCAATACCTCGATATAAATATTAACCACCCAACCACATGGAACCAATAGGCCCACTCCCCTGAGCTAGAAGATAGAACCAAAGGCCGATACAAGAGGTAACAACTAGAAAATTCCTAAGGTGGTGATAAAATTTACCCAAAGTCACAACACAAAAGAAAAGACAAGAAGACCACAAGGACTACCAGAGGCATGATCAAATTTGGTAGAGACTCTAAGCTACAAGCTAGGTGAGTGTCATCACATAGCCCTCACCCCTTGGGTTGTCCTGGTACTAGCCACTCTTGGCCCCGGCCCCCAAGTAGGCACATGCAGAACCGAATGCCTCTCGTACCGACAAGGTCATCCAGTCATACCTACACATAGGTACCTTCTCCCACTCCCATCCTTAGTCTTTACTAGCACTAAAGGCATGGGCGAGGAAAAATTAATCTTGATTAGTGTGTAATTTCCCATTCTAATAATCTCCCATTCCCAATTCATTTATTTAGGTTATCACTTGATTAAATAACTCATAGTAGGTTATCCTGGTACTAGCCACTTAGGGCCCCGGCCCCTCACTATGAGCCACTCACCTAGTGTACTTAGGTTCCCTACCATACATATAAAAATCATAAGAACATAATAGATTCATCATCAAGAATTCATATCAATTCCATAACAACATTTGATTGAGTTTAGGAAAACATATGTTGTCCCTAGTCCACTTGACAACCCTAAACCCAATATGGCATTTAGAATGTTCCAAACATATAAGAAGACATCCAAGTGATATTATAAACATATTAAGAGTATACATAGATCTAATTAACTAAAAAAAAATTCTAATAGCCTCTGGTAACCATACGAAACCTTAAAACTTAATGATGTTCTTAAACTGAATTATTTCAAGCAAGGATTAAATGCAAAGAATAGTCATCATAGAACAGTCATCCATATCTTCCACAAAAGAAATAATAAAGGAAATCTCTTCAGTGGAGATTTAGATAACATAATTATGGACTCTCAATTTTATTTTTAGGAAGATCCAATAGTGGGAAAGAAAGTTATGACTTCTGGTTTAAAACAGAAAATTCTGGTTAGGGTTCAGACCTGCCTTCACTAAAACGGTTGTAATTTTCACAAAACATAATAAAAATTATCCAAACCAATTGGAAATGAAATATAAGACTTAGGATAATCTTTTATATCAAATTTAGAATTTTATATAATCATATCATCCTGTAGCATACGAATACATTTGACAGAAAATTCAGAATCGAGAATGGACAGCCATAGTCTGCCAAAATGTCAAAAATAAGGCATTAATTCGACCCTAAAATTAAAATCAGAGAGATACCCATTTGAGATATGTGAATTTTACTTCCAGAAAATCAATTTAGTAAAACCCTAGATGAAATTTAAACTATCATAATAATAGATCTCCAAAAATGGGTTGCTAAAAACCTTAGGAAAACACATGCCAATTCTTACAAACAAAAACTCAAAACTTTAAAATAACCATAGAAATGAAAAGTAAAGATATAATAAATAATTATAATATATAAATAGATCCATAATCTATCAGAGACATAAAGTAACTAACATATTCAATCCATACCTCATGTCCTACGAAGGTTGAATCGAAGAAGGAAGGAAACAAAAGAGAAGACAAATCCAAACTTGAGATGCATCCTTCAAACCCTATCCACTTTCAGAAATCTCCATGAAAGAAAGAAATAATTCCACAGCAAAGAATCCCTCTCTCAACTATTGAAATTCTCACAAAAATGTCTCTCTCCCAAAAGCAAAGATAACCAAAAATTCTTAAAGACATATGCTTACAAAATCTCCCTCACATCTCCAAGTTTTCTCTCCAAAATTACTATGAAAATTAAGGCCATCCTCTCCTCAATGCTTCAGCCCCAAAATCTCCCCTCTTCAAATGAGAAAGTAGTGCATATAAATAGATTTCCAAAGGTTGAGAGGAAAAGTAACCAACTCCCAACTAACTCTTAACTAAAGGGTATTATAAAATAACTTAATATCATACAACTATATTACTCAAATATACAATAAAAGATTATTTGTATTCATTCATACACATATGTAATATTATCCTAACATATATGCATATGCCATCATTAATTACATCAATATCTATATATATAACCTATCCTCATTATTAATAATTAACAATTGAGAATAATATACCTCGCATTATTTAATATTTAATTATTAATAATATTATACTTTACATTAATCCCAAAATATACACCATCAACAATATCTACAATAATTAACATATAATCACATATAAATTATATATATATAAATACATATATGTGTGCACCCATATATATATTTCTATATATATATATATATATATATATATATATATATATATATACACATGCCAAATACCAAACACTATAATCTATAAGATTATGAAGTAATAGATCATAATATTATTACCTATTTATAATTGCTATAGGATATAACACTGAGGTAGAATAAAATCACATGTCTCAAAATAAATCTAATCATCGAAAGAGGCCGTACAAATCATCCATGAAACATATCGAGAAAACCATAAGATCAAACAAGGTCAACCAAAGTCAACAAGGAAAGTCAAGCCAAACTCCTGAAACACAACATAGAAAGATCAACTAAGAATCATACCAAGAAGGAGAAATAAATAAAATGAGTAAACAAATCATACAACCAAATGAATTCAAGTGGTCACAAGGCACTAACTACAACCATGCCCAACCGGGTGCGTTGGATCTGGGTTTTTGACCCAAAGGTTGACTGACAAAGAAGGAACCCTAATATTCCCAAATTGGAATAATGACAAAGGAAGACTCATGTAGGGGCCTTAGTACTATCTCCATAACAACAACCATCGAGGATTTGAGGGCATGCTCAGACCTGTGAAGCCAGGTGAAGTCGATGCCTGGTACTTGCAAGCCTGCATCACAAAGAAGAAACACATATGCACAGATATACATATAAAAAAAAATATTGCAGACAGATGACCAAGATCGATACATCGTGTGGACCTCAGCTATGTGAGTAACTACGACTTCATCCTGAATCATGAAAACACATCATGTATATATATACACTCAAAGCATGTAGCATCATCATAATGAAGGTTAGAATCTCAAGCATTGTGTTAGTCTCTTATCAATACTAATAATAAATCAACATAATCAAATCATCAAGTGAGATACAAGATTCATCCAAGGTAACCTTAATAGAAGAAAATATAAATAACCACTTATATATATCTATCAAGTACATATCATATAACATCCTAACTATGTTCATAAAGGTCTTGTAGGTACTCAATACATACATGGAGATAAATACATACAAAAATGATACCTTTAGATAGTATGTCTGATATTAGAATCATTGAGTACTAGCTTATGAAATTATTATAAACAACTATAGGAATAGATCAAACAAGTATCATGTACAACTTAAGCTGTAAGAAAACATCGAAGGATCTTAATTCTTTCAAAAACACAAAACTTATATTAGGGTTAGAGGGGTATTACACATTTGGGAAGGGTATCTTCGGGAAAATAATGGGAAAGGAAATCTAGTTGTAATGTTCTTGATAGCACTTTTTAGTTATGTATGGAAAATGTAATTGCTAAAGGATCTTGAATTCAATTTGTTGAGGTTATTTTATGTTGTAAAAGAAAGAATTTAAAAAAAAGATAATTTGTATAGCACACTTAGTCTCTCTCTTTTTACTTTTCTTTGTAAAGTTAATGAATCAAAGGATTTTTATTTTTAGCTCATGTTTAATCTTAATGCATCACGAAATATGTTTAATATGGATTTAAAGGAATAAACCTGTAAGGGAACCTGTTAGGACTTAAATACTTAGTTAAACTTAGTAAGTTAAAAAGAAAATTTTTGTACTTTTCTCTTATTCTTATTTTTTCCTTCCAGGTTCCCTAGCGGGGCATGACAATATGTCTTTCCAACATTCTATTTTTGGACTCCGATGAATATCTCTTATGTATTTTTTGGTGAGATATATCATATGTCTCACCAATATCAACCTTTAAGATTGTAGAAAGTGTATGATGATTTAATTTTGGTGAGACATGATGCATTGACACAAGGGAGGATAGGGAGAGGGGCCAAAGGCTCACCCTAACTAGATCCATCTTGAAGAGATCACACATAGAAGCCAAATACACACAAGTGAGAGAGAGAATGTAGATCATCTTCTACCTTATTTCATCATCAAATTGATTCATACATGTTGGGTTGTAAGGCCTTCTCAGTTTGGGAAAGATATTACAATTCAAGTACAGAAGTCCTCCAACATGTGAGGATCTGAAACTATCTCCAATCTTCTAACTTCTATCTCCTATCAAAACTTACTCCCTAAACTACAACCAAAGATTACAATATATACAAGAGGCTACCAAATAAGTTAGCCTTTAGATCCACCATCTATGGAAGGAACGGCCAGATCTAGGTCCATGCGCTTCCCAATGATAGATACCAGCATTAAATTTGTGACCATACTTAATTGCAGAAGTCAGCCTCAATAGGAAACTAAAAAAACAACTCGGTAAGCAAGGATAACCGAGCACCAAACAAGCATCATCAAGCATCAGGGAATTAACCAAGCACCAGAGAGATAACTGACCAACTCGATCAATAAAGGAAACTGAGCAACTACCAAGCCAACTCGGTCAAAGAAAAAACCGAGCAACACAGGAAAACATAAACATGTTTTTGGTGACACAGGATTTCCA
Organism: Chamaecyparis obtusa; assembly: GCA_027943335.1. Classification (NCBI taxonomy): domain Eukaryota; kingdom Viridiplantae; phylum Streptophyta; class Pinopsida; order Cupressales; family Cupressaceae; genus Chamaecyparis; species Chamaecyparis obtusa. The sequence goes on along the minus strand of BSBK01005430.1, from coordinate 949,975 downwards.
AGGACTCGAGATACTCCTGCATCATGTATGCCTCACCAACATTTTGTATTAAAGTGTTCTGACTGGTCCAAAGAGTAAAATCTAAAAATGCAAAACATGGTGAACCAAGGAGAGATGAACATACTAATTTTAGCCCATGAAAGGTCCCTTAGATTGAATATCTGTGGAAAAAATAGCCAACAGTTACTTTAGCGAAAATTAATTCTAAAATTATTATAGTTCCAATTTATTTTTCTTTCCCCCTTTTTTTCGCATAGAAATTCAACAATTGTTTCCTTCAAAACAAATTTTGAGGGATATTTTGATAGCAGTTAATTCTCAAAATTGTCACAACCTCTATTTTTTTCTCCTTGATTTAAAAATCTTCTTACGAGTAAATCTAACCTATCCATAAGACAACGCCCCAAAAAAATATTATACTTAAAATATGTTTAAAACCATGTAAAAAATAAAGTAGTTCTCAATCAAAGTCAACATCTAATACAAAGGTAGGGATTATGTCCCTTAATTAAAAAAGAAATTATTATTTTGATTAATTGATTAAAGAGAGATATAATATGAACTAAATGTTGGATTGTATGGAAAGGTGCATACTGAGAGGGGAGGGGTGAAACAGTACTGCAAAACACTTTTAACTATCTTTCTTTACCATTCACCGAATTCATAGCTTTCTATGCATCACATAAAATATATAAAATATTAACACAACACATAACTCATAACATAGTGATTTTTGGTATCACAGAAACCCTCATTAGAGGATAAAAACTACCATGGGGATGACACCCACAAAACTTCACAACTGCAGTAAAAATTTTGCTCAATTAGAGCTACAATGATAGCTATTTCTGATATCTTACCCTATTAAGAGTCTAAAGACTAGTTAATTCTACCTTGCTAAAATATTTTACAATTCTGATCTAAGAACTGTACCCTATTAAAGGATTTACAATGTAAGATCTATTTGGATCTTCTCGGTTAAGAGACTTTACAATTTTGATTACAAACTTAATCAGTAACAAATATGTTTGTAAAACTTGCATCAATCATATGCTTATCAAACTCACTATGCTCATTAATTGTTTACCTCAACATGTGCTTCACTCAAATAACAAATATGTACTAAATAGATTCAACTCTAAATCACAATTATACTCTTCTCTTTACTTCTTTGTTACTCGGTGGCTTCTCTACTCATCACCTTCTATCTTCAATCTCTTCTTTGCACATGCACTCTCTCATACTCATTCTGTGATATTCACACTCTGATCTATTTATACTCAATTCTAGAAGCGGTCAAAATGTTCTAGAATCATCTCCTTAAGTGGTGCTTGCATTGCTTACTCCTCCAATGCAGTGTTTCACATTTAACTCTTATTGGTGAATCTCACCTTGTAATCATGCATAATCATTGTATTTAAATATCCAATACTCTATCATACAATCTCCTCAAAATTTGTAAACCATTTTCTTCTCGGTGTCTAGGTTCAATGTATATATAGATTCTCCTTGTGTCGGCTTGAGATGCTCGGTAATATGTTTGCTATTTTTTAGTAATTGTATCATCTCTCAGTTTGATAACTATTGTCACTTGGTATAACTTGGTGTTCAGTGCTTGGTTGTACCTTTCTCAGTGTCTACTCCTTATTGCCTTTACCGAAAACTCTTTCGTTTATTTCCTTTTACCAAATAGCTTGATGGTCTTAACAAATTGACTTACCTTCATTACTGAATGACTTTGACAATCATTATGACTTTATCATAAAGTTAATGACAACAAAATAACACATAGGAGTTTCAATCAACCCCTTTTGCATTAGTTTGGTATCTTTGTTAAAAACCTTCAAAGTCATCAAAAGTTTGTCCTTAGAAAGATTATTCATGTATCCATATCTCAGTAATATGATTTACTTATTACTCCCCCTATAGTAATACATCTTGCATCTATTATTCTCATATACATATTTCCCCCTTTACATCAGCATAATATCCTCCTTGTATAATATCCCCCTTTTTAACAAAAATGCCAAAAAATAGTAACTTACTACTTATCCAGTAGAGGGATCTTGGAAAAAATAGATTTGTATTGTCTTGCACATCCTTCAGTGATGCCTTCCATGATTCCTTTAGTGTCTACAACACTATTATTTTCTCACTTATATCAGTTGTTAAACTAACCTTACTACCCATAGCACTTACATCTGGTGTACTGACTAAATCTTTTGCCTTATGTACATTTTTTTTAATGATTCAATATGGGGTATCAAAAATGTTTGGAGCTCTAGAAGATCCATTCTAACCTAATTTTCTTCTTTTCTCATCTCATGTTGCACTCTCATTAAGTGCCTCAACTTTTGATAATACATTTAGAAATAATTAGGCTCGGTTGATACTTTAGCTAACTGCCCAGTCAGCTCCTTTTCAATGTTATCATCTTTGTCTTTGATATCTTTGGTGAAATTGGAAATCAAACAAATATATTGAAATAATAAAAGAATGTCTCTCAACTATTTCTCCAATTCGGTAACCAATTCAAATAGAGTTACCTTGTCTAGTGCAACTGATTGAAGTAATTCTTCAATAACTTTAGTCTCCATCTGCTTCATGTGCACTTTCATTAAGTACTCTGAGGTCTCGGTACCAAGTTTGTTTACTTGATTTACTAGCTCACTTAGTTGGTTGTATATATATCCTTTTTCATTAATGTTAGCCTCTCGTACAATTTCATGTAATATGTATTTGACGCTTTCCAAAACATCAGTCTTCTACTTCTTTGCAAGTAATTTATCTTGAGAAGCTTTCCTCTTCAATAAGTCTTTGAACTCAGATAGTTCTTTAGGGCTCATGGTTGAATTATCAACCTTAGGAATACTGATAGGTTGGTTTAAATCAATCTTCTCTTTTTCATGCTTTTTTTTCTTCTATTACTCGTAAGAGCATTAATGGTTGTCATTAGTATCATTCAGTTATACAGTTGGTAAAGGAGACAAGATAAGTCAGTTGGTCAACACACAGAGCCTAGACATTGAGCAGAATACAAGGTAGATACTACATCAACCGAATATATTTTTGATCGAATACTCTTACTGAGCTAGATGATTACCGAGTACCAAGCACAGTATTCACCGAGCATTCATATGCATCGAGCACTAGTTAAATACTAAGTGATGAATGCATTGTACACTGAGTGAAACATGAAATGACATAGCAGTTTGGAATGGAAAAAACTACAAGGCAAATGGTTTACACCAATTAGAAAATAGTTTACCAAGATCAAGATGAAATTTAATATGGATGTAATCATTTAATTATTGATGATTCCATTTTGAAGATGATCTAGGTTAATCATTTGAACCATTGATCTTAGGTTTTCTAAGATAGTGTCTAAACCCTAATTAGGTCAAATCAATTTCATATAAATGTTGTATAGATGTCATTTTGACATGTATCACACATGAAGTAGCCGCCATTTTGAGAAGAGATTAACAAGGTTAACATTTTGAAGCATTGACTAAGTATACAGTTTATCAGAAAGAGAAGGCTACTGAGCATTATTTATAGAAGAGATCAATCACATTGAGGTGATAACAGATAAGTACATAACATATATGATATTAGGCAAGATTAGTTTCTATTTGCATATTAATCTTACAATTACCTTTTAATAATTATAGAAGACCTTAAATCTCTTAACAGAGTAGACTTAATAGTCTTTGTTGTAAAATCACTTAATCGAGTGAACACTTAATTGTGTTGCTAAAATCCTCTAACCAAGTAGATCTAGTTGATCTTATTGTTACTCCTAAAAGGGTAAGATCACCAGAAGTGATCAAATCTTTGTAGGCTTAACCGATAACTTTTTTATAGTAGTAGTGAAGCTTTGTGGGTGTCATCCCCACCATAGCTTTTACCTTCTAACAAGGGTTTATGTGATACCAAAATACATGTGTTATGTGTATGAAGTTTCATGTTTGCATATTTGATTAGATCACATGCATTTACAGTTATGTTATGTTATTGTATGTATGGTGAATGCAAATAATACAGTCGGTTATTGATTTTACATGTTTAAAAGGATTCAATTGAAAAGTTTTTAAGGATACTGATTCACCCCTCCCCTATTAGTACACACCTTTCCATAATTCCAACAATTGGTATCAGAGCTAGTTCTCTTGTTCAGGAAGTTTTATCATTGAAGAGAAAATATCTTAAGAATGGAGAGGTATAAGCTTGAAAAGACTATTGAAAATTAGAAATTCCAGATGCAGATCTTCATTGAACAATTCAAGGAAGCCAAAGAAAAATTGAGAGAGTTACTGGTCAAAATGAAGAAAATTCCATTTTGGTACAATGAGATTGATTATCAGGAAGAAGAGATAGAGGATCCATTTGAAGTATATGGATCTAGATTTGGAATCATATCTAATGCATCTAAAGGAACCATATCAAATCTATCTAAAAAGAATCAACATCTTACTGATCAAGTGAAAGAATTGCAAATCGGTCAAGAGACTCAAATGGTAAGAATGATTGATTTCATGAACAATGCAAGATAGGTTGAACAGGAAAGGAACTTGGCTATTGAAGATAGAAGACAAATGATTGAAAAGCTAGAAGAAAAGGAATCTGAGATACTAAGACTCGTCGAGCATCATTTTGAAATTTCTAATTAGATGGTTTCCATGAGTCAGGAAGTGAACCGAGTGAACAATGAGCTTACTAGAAAAATAGAAGCCATCATTGAGTTAAGAGAATAAAATGAAAGACTAAAGAATGAAGTGAAAATTCAACAACAACGTAATGAGATGATAAAGAAAGCTGAAGAAAGTACTAAAAGGATAGATGGATTCCTAAATAATCAAAGAAGACTTGACAACACTACTGGTTTAGGCTATACCAAGTAGGGATAATCATCAAGACAAGCTAAACAAAAGAATTCCTATGCACATCCAAGGCCAAATAATCTCTAATGCTATGATTGTGGAAAACTAGGCCACACATCAAATGTTTGCAAAAGCAAAGAAAAAAGTATTCCTAAATCCACTCCTAAATTTAATGGTTATTGTTATAACTACAACAAGTATGGACATCAAGCACATGACTGTAGATCAAAATTGAATAAGTCACCTAAGAAACACTATATCAAAAATCACTGTTGCACTTGCAACATGCATGGACATATATCACAAGAATGTAGGACAAAGATGAAGCAAGTCTAGAAACTAAAAGGAAAAAATAACACATCATTCGAGAAGACAAGGTAATACATATACTTGGGATTACAAAACTTGGACAAGTTGTACAACATGTGGTAGGTATGGACATATAGTAGAAAACTACATGAGAATGCACTAGAAAGGAAGATCTCAAAATTGGACAAATTTTGGAATGACATGTTTGCACTATCACGAGGTCAGTCATTTAAGTAAAGACTGTAGAGACCAAGCACCAGAGGTTAATGTTAATATAAATGGAAAAAGGAATCAAATGTGGAGAAGAGAAACTGTTAGAGTAATAAAGTGTTTACTGATTAATTGAATCATATTGATTTAATTATTCAGTCACTTATTACCTCTTTCAACTTAAGCTAAACTTTAGGCATATAATAATTAATTTCTTTATTAATTATTAGTATGCAATCTAGGGTTTCACCCTTTGAGTTTTCTGATCTCCTTTTATAAGGATTGATCTCATAATACTTTGTAACCTTTTCTGACATTTCATTATTGATTGCAACTTTTGTTTTTGCACATCAAGGATTTCTCCTCTCTCGTGGATCAATGTGTTCAGGCCTCCATAGCTATTTGCTTCTCTCTCTTTCTATGAAAAGTGTTTGCATACAGGTGTTCTTGGGAGTTGTGAGTTGTTTTTCATCAACTCCATCATGGTATCAGAGCTTCAGATCTGCTAGCCCCTGTCCTCTTTTTGAGAGATTCAATCGTGTTCATCAGATCTACATTTTTAGAGGGTTTCCTATCAGATCTAGGGGGACCTATTTTTCTAGTCATGTAGCTTCAAACAGACCTCACGGTTGCATTTAGAGTGTCCAAAAACAATAAGATCCATATAAAATTTGTCCAATTTGGACAAAGTTGGAATCTGTGAGAAAATTTTTTTTACAATCGGCCCCAACATGAATCTCAAGGTGATCAATATTTTTGGAGCACTTTTGGCCCAAAAAAACCTCATAGTTGCATCCAAAAGGCCTGAGATAGTCAAAATCCATATAAGACTTGTCGAATTTTGACAAGTTGGCTTCTGAGGCAATTTTTTTTTTACATTCCAGGGTCGTACGACCCTGGTACGCACTTCGAGGTGCTGTACGATGATTTTTTTAAAAAAAATTTAAAAAAATTTGGTGCCGACCCAGGCACCACTGTGTGGCCACCCACAAGCTACTGCAATCAATGGCCACCGCAGTTGCCCACAGCACCGCGGTTATAGTGCCGCCCACTGTACCACTGCCACCGTGCCGTGCTCCATGTCTGCCACCACTGTCGGAGCCTATGCCACCACAGGAGACCGCACCACTCACTACGCCCGTGCCACCACCTCCCTCCGCTCCGCCCACTAGCCCCCACCTGCCCAGCCCTGCGGTCACGTGGGGGACCAGGCGCCAGCCCCAGCGCTGGAATATTAGCCCCTAGTCACCCACGTGACCAGGGTCTATTGTTTTAGCCTCTAGGGGTTTAGACCTACAAAAACCCTTTGGCCGTCATTTTTAAGTAGGCATTTTGCTGACATCAATAGCATTTTCTCCTCATTTTTTGAGCTTTTTAAGGGTACCTAGGATTTTTTGTGCCTATCTCGGGCATCTGGGATCATAATTGGGTGTGTGATATATTGTCGAAAAGCTAGTTCCAAGCTCGATCTAAATTTACTAGTATGGTTTTGTGATTTTTCCATTTTGATGCTCTTTTTTTGCTATCAAAGTCAGATGTTCTCTGCGATCATGGCGTTTCAGACCTCCTGCCTTCCGAGATCTGTTTCTCTTGCATCTGGGCTCCGTTTTCAATAAACAAGATATTGTCAGAAAGCTCTTTCTAAGATTTTATCAGATCTGATGGTTTCATGTGGTTTTTTGTCCTTTTTCTAACGTCACCCATCCTCAGATCCTTGCAGACACCTTCTTTGGGCCCTCCAGTGCAGCTATTGGTTTTTTGCTCATATCTTGAGCATACGGTGTCAAAATTTGGCAAACAAGATATCGTCAAAAAGCTGATTCTGAGCTCTTTCCAGATCTAGAGGTTATTTTTTCTGGTTTTATTTTTTTGATGGTTTTTTTCTCTGTCAAAGCTAGATCTTCAGTTCTACACTCTGAGAGCTCTATCTTGCACATCCGGACTCCATTTTTGGAAAATGATATATCGTTGGAAAGCTTGTTCAGAGAGATTTTTAGTGCTATGAGTCATTTTTCTAGATTCTACTCTAGGTTCATTTTATTCAAATTCTTTCTTTTTTGTAGTCTGGTGGATATCTTAGTTCTTTCAGGTCTTGGGATTTCTTCCCTTTGAGGGATGGCTCATCTTAGGTTGTTCTTTTTGTTTTAGCAGCCTTTGATCTTCTTTAAGCAGTGTATACTTCACTTTTGTAGCATTCTTTTATGCACACACACTAAGATAAAGTTCCATTCTATTGCTTTGATGGGATCTTGCACATGTTCATGCTATTTGTACTCGCACTCCATTATAAAGTGCCGGGAGGGTTTGATGTTTGCCTTTGTTTGCCATCTTCTTTTGTCATTTGAGCATTCCTCCATCGACATTAGCCTCAGGTATCTTTATTTGTGTTTGTACTCTCTATGCACATTTGATGTTTCAAATTCTTCTTCATCATGTAGTTCATATTGGATGATCTTTTCAGTGTACCTATCATTACTCCCTTGTCAGCAATATGGGGGGGTTTCTACTATTGGTTCTACTACTTCCTTGGTTTGATAGTGTGAGCTATGCATTCAGTATTTGATCCTATGTACTAGGTGGTTGTAGTGGCTGGGTACCTATGTGTTTCAATGAGATGGATCATTTACCATATAGACACTCTTTTCTTTCTTATTTTTGGATGCACTCTTCCATCTTTGATTGATCAGCTCTTTAGGATTTTGGTGTTTATGCCATCTATATCTTTGAGTTTAGGCATTTGTCTTTGTTTGCCTCCTGATTACAGTCTTCTCTACCTGGTCATATTTCATTGGAGGATCTTTAGATCATTAGTTTCTTCTTGACTTAGTTTGCAGTTTCATGCTTTAATGATGTTATACATGTTCATCTTTGTTCCTATTTTTTGGAACATTCCTAGTTTTGGAGGCTTCTTCAGTCCTTCAAACTAGTTCTTTGTCTCTTTTTGGAGTAGAGTTTTTCCCATGTGGTTTTCTCTATTTCTCCACTTTGTAGAGACTCTTTTTTGTACTTGGGTACCTGATCAGGCCTTTGTTGCTGGGACCCATTTGCTTTCAGTTGTTCTTTCTAGATTTTTAGCTTCTCCCAATGTTTATCTTAAGGGGGGGGTGTTAGAGTAATAAAGTGTTTACTGATTAATTGAATCATATTGATTTAATTATTCAATCACTTATTACCTCTTTCAACTTAAGCTAAACTTTAGGCATATAATAATTAATTTCTTTATTAATTTTTATTATGAAACCTAGGGTTTCACCTTTTTTAGGTTTTTTGATCTCCTTTTATAAGGATTGATCTCATAATACTTTGTAACCTTTTCTGAAATGTCATTATTGATTGCAACTTTTGTTTTTACACATCAAGGATTTCTCCTCTCTCGTGGATCAATGCGTTCAGGCCTCCATAGATGTTTGCTTCTCTCTCTTTCTATGATAGGTGTTTGCGTGCAGGTGCTCTTGGAAGCTGTGGGTTGCTTTTTATCAACTCCATCAGAAACAAATGATAATGCTAGAACAAGCACAACTATTGGTGACACCTCATCATTTGGATTAGGTATCTCACCACCTCCACCTAAGAAAATCAAGTATGGAACTAAATTTCAATCGGTTATATCTTACAACAGTTCCTTATATCTATTTAATGAATACCAAATTAACATGAAATAAGATGCACTTGGTAGTTATATGTTTTGAGCACAAAGTGTGTATAGTTGGTAAAAGCATGATCGAGTGAAAGTTTGTTAGTTGGTGAAAATGTCAAGGTTAACTGGGTTGAAAAATCAACCAAGCAATATTTAGTGTTAATCAAGATGAAGTTTCAAAGAGATAATCGAACATCATTGTATTAACCAAGTTGTGGTAGGTAAATCATTTAATGCAAAAATTTGAGTGGGAAAAGGAATTTTAGGTATAAATAAGCATCGAAGAAAGTCATTTTACCACACAGCGAACCAAAGCAATGAAAGTGATTTGAGTGAATTTGAGCAAAGAGTTTTTTGTGCATTTCATAGAGATTCAATTAGATCCCAAGCCATTTTTTATCATTACAAGTAAGTTCTTTGCAACTGAGTTATTTTCCTGAAGATTTTGCGAAGCCCTAAATTTGTTAAAACAATGGAATCCTCATCCAAGTCTACAAAATCCAAGATTGAAAGTGACAAGAAGGTCACAATGATTAATTCAGCAACATATGAAGAACCAAAATACAAATTGCACCTCAAAATTACTTCACAAGTTGATAAAAAAGGCATGTTTTCAAGCATACCACCTAGGGTTTTATTGGTTTAAGATATACATGCATACCTCCACTACAAGATAAGAGAAATCAGAGATTTCAAACTTCAATCTACATACTAGAAACTATGGTAGGATGGAAAGCTAAAAGATCATGATCACACCCATAAGAATCAAAGGTCTGACAAATGCCCTTCATTTCCTGAAGGAGTTTAAGACTAAATGGATTAGGGTTGTACTCAATCGAGTGCACAAAGGAAAAATGTGGTTGGAAAAAATGGTCAAAATAACTAAGGATTTCATCCACATGGTTACCAGTTACCCAACAAATGATAAGGTAAAAACCATAAGAAACCCACTGAGAACAAAAATTGAGTCAGATAAAGAACTACAAACTACAATGGTGAAGGCCAAAGGAAAGAGAAAAAAAGTTGAGACTCCTACCTGAGTGAGGACACGATCCTCTACAAGTGTTTCTCCTCCCTTAAAATGAGGAATAGAAAAAATCACGCAGCCTACTCCTACAAAAACATATCATAAAAAGAGAGGTGCACAAGCCACCACCAAGAAATTGAAAAAGAGGAGAAGACTAATAAGAGGTAAGGATGATATTGAATCTAAAGAAGAAGAAGATACTAGTCAATTCTAAGTTTTTGTAAATAAATCTCAATCAATAGATGAGCTAGTTAGAACATAAAGTAAATGCGTAGACTAGGTCACCCTAAGCTGAATCGGTACATACATATGTCAACTGAGAATCAAGAGAAAATAGAAGAGGAAATCATCAGCATGATGATTAAATTTACAATATTACCTGTTGAATTTGTAAAATACATTCTTAAGGATCTCCACAAGAAGGTATTAGCAAGGTGGACCTATGCCTTTCATATCGAGAAGGAAATGAGAAAACGTTCATTAATGTTGGCAGGCTAATATCTCTAAAATAGAAATTGAAGACTTCATGAAATAGTGTGCCAATAGATTTATAATGAAAGGAAGAGCATTAAACATATTGGAAGGAAAACTAGAAGAAGTTGATGAAAATAACAAAGTTTTGTGGACTAAAATTTTGGATTCAAAGGCTAAAGCAAACAAAACTGCACTGGCAATAATCTCGGAGAAAAAAGTAAAAGGTAAAGGAAAAGGGGTACATTCAGATGATGTCAATATGGCTACTAAATATCCAATCCATATATCTGATACTAAAATACAAGATGATACATATTCCAAAGATTTCTATCCAGCAGGATATATTAAAGAAGAAAAATAAGATACTCTCGAGCAACTAGTAACAACTGGGAATGATGAAGTAACAATAGAAGATATTACCGATGGAGATTCTGATGATGAAACAAAGAATGATGAATATATCACCATAGCTATAGACAATACTAAAGAAGAAAGACCCACTGAAGTAGAAATAGTAAACATACCGAGTAACTTACCGATATTGGTGCAAGCCATCGATATTGCCAGTTAAGGGCAACCCTACAAGGAATAGACACCCAATCAATAAAAGGACACCATTGAAGGATAGGGTGAAGAAGGTGTTGGATGTTGTTGGAATTGTTTATTAATGTTGTTTCCATTCATGTTTTGTCACTGATGTCAACATATGTTTCTATGAAGAGAACAGATAGGTGATTACAATGTACAGATATTGTACGGTTGATTCAGAATGAGAAAACATAGGTTTGAGTACAGGAAGGTGTTGTGATCTTATATCTAATATCACATGTTGTAATGTTTCATATTGGTTGAGTAATAGAAGATTTGGTGAAGAATGGTTTCTGGACTGTGACAGTGGAATTTGACAGAGTTAGTCTCTATGTTTTTAGTATATCTTACAAGAGATGTGGATTCAGTGTATGTGAGCTTAAGGGATGTCAGATAGCATACTGATGAATGTTCTTTTATCTTAGCAAGTCATGGGAAGAATGATGACATCATCTATAGAGTGTGTTCTGGAGGAAACCTATTTGGGGCCGACTTCAGAGTTGTAGCATGTATTATGGATAGCAAACATGAATTACAGATGTTAGACCTTAATTATTGAATTGTAATTGTTGTATACTTGTTTTAGATACCATGTGTATCTTATCAAGGGGTTATGTAATTATATGTATATTAGGAAAGCCTAATTATCCAACCTGATCATTTATTGTAATAGGGTATATATGTAAGATCTTTTCTTTTGAAAAGATATGTAGTATGGATGGAATGTAAAAGAGGATTGTGGAAGCTGTGAGCTTGTATCTATTGGATGTAGAGAAGAGGATATTTTATACTTCATTGGAACTAATCAATAAAAGAAAGTTTCTATCAAACAGTTCACAAGGATTGTGTATTTCCTTTATATATACTTATGTTGCCAACAGTGAGTTCTGAAGGCGGACATAACCTTCTTTGGGCAAAGAACCTAGGCAGTGAGCCTAAATTTTTCTTTGACTCCTAAAAGGGTTTGTCTTTTAACAGGGACTGTGTACTGTAATGTTTTAACAAGCTCCTAATAGGGCTAGATATTGTACTCTCAGTACATAATTTGTGGGTGCTAATTCCCACTGGGGTTTTACCTTTAACAGGGTTTCCTCAACAACAAAATATTGTGTTATTGTGTTGGCATTTACTATGTTATCATTTGATTTGGTGTAGCTACTATTCAAAGTTTAAATTTTAATAATCTATCTCACAACTGATTCACCCCCCCCCTCTCAGTTGTATTGGTGGACTGTTATTCCTAACAATTGGTATCAGAGCTAATGGTCCTTAGAGAGAAAGATTAACAACTTGAGGTGATCTTGGAGATGGAATTCTATAGAAAGGATAGTCCAAAATTTGATCTTGAAAAATTTGACAGTTGGAAGAACAAGATGAGAACACATTTTCTATGTTTGGGTATAGACTACTAGATGATCACAAAGAATGACGTAACCATGAAGGATGAGGATGAATTAGATAAAGCTACTAATGAAGAAAAGAAGACATTTTCATATAACATAGTTACAAGGGAAGCACTGATCAGTGCACTCTCTGAAGGAGAATATACTGAGGTGAAAGATCTGGATTCAACACACAAAATTTGGGAAATATTAGAAGCATTATATGAAGGATACAAGTTTACTAAGCAAGCAAAGTTACAAAACTAGAAAACAAGGATGAAAATTTTGAAAATGAAAGATGATGAAAATATTAGGGCTTATGTACAAAGAGTTACTGAGGTTGTGATTGGAATAAAAAATTCTAGAGGTACTTATGAAGAGGAAGAAGTCATCGCAAAGATCCTTAGATCATTAACACCTATTTACAAGACCAAAGTTTAGGCTATAGAAGAGATTATACATTTTACTGCAAAATTTAGCAGAGAGATGTTGATTGCAAAGCTAACTACCTTTGAAACTGTAGAGATGGGAGATTCTTTACCTAAAGTTGAAACATCATTTAAGGCATCTATACACAAAAAGACATTATCTAGAATTCTGAGCACCGATAGCGGTAATATAAAAGAAGAGCTTGGTGAGTATGTTGATTAATGGGAACAAATGCAAGAAGAAGAAATAAAGCTAGATGAACTTGTTGCTCTGATCGCTAGAAGAGAAAAGAGAGGTAAGGGTAAATTTGAAGGAAAGTTACCTTGAAATGTTTTTTCATGCAATAAGATAGGTCACTTTTCATCTAGATGTCCTACAAGAGTTCCTAAGCACAAAGAAAAGTTTTACAAACATAATTATTTAAAAGAAAAGGACTGTTATTATGCTGGTGAAGGTTTTTTTGATGATGATTTTGATGATGAGGAGATTGGATTTATTGCTATCAAAGATGAAAAAACCATTACATGAGGAAAGAGATTTAGTGTCACATGTTGATAAGAAATCTGAAAGGGTTATAGATAGTGGTTTCTCACGTCATATGACTGGAGATAAAAACAAGTTTGTTAAACTAAATAAGTATGATGATGGTGTTGTGAGATTTGGAGACAATGTTCTTAAGCTTATCATTAGAGTAGGATCTATTTATTTGGATGGAAAGACTAATAATGACAATGTACTACTTGTTGATGGACTTAAGCATAACTTGTTAAGTGTTGGACAAATGATGGACAGAGGTTATCAATTGAAATTCATTGATGGGAAATGTTTTATCAGAAGTAAGATAGGAAATTTGATTGCAACTAGTACTAAATCTAGAGGTAATGTATTTGAGTTAAATACATCTGAAGCTTCTTTTTTTGTTGCAGAGATAGATGATAGTTGGTTATGGCACAAAAGATTTTGTCATGTTAATTTTGATAATATTGTGAAGGAAAACTTTGATAATGCAGTAAGATACCTACCTAAAATTGTAAAACCATCTAACACTATGTGTAGAGAGTGTGTTATGGGAAAGCAAACTAGAAGCAGTTATAAAAGAAAATCATATTCAGAAAAGGGAAAGTTTGATTTGGTACATACAGACCTATGTGGAAATACAAAGAAAAGATCATATTATGGTGAAAGGTACTTTATACTTTTTGTTGATGACTTTTCTAGAGTGATGTGGATTAATTACTTGAGAGAGAAATTAGAAGCATTTGACAAATTCAAGTTATTCAAAGAAAAGGTAGAGAATGAATCAGACTTAAAGATAAAATGTTTCAGATCAGACAGAGGTGGAGAGTTTACTTCAGATCTATTCAATTCATATTGCAAAGAGCATGGAATACACAGAAAGAAGTCTACTTCTAGGACTCTACAATAAAATGGGATAGCAGAGTGGAGAAATAGAACAATATTGGATGTTGCTAGGACAATGTTGCTAGAAGGAAATATATCTCATGTATACTGGAGAGTGTTATCTCTATTTGAGCATTAAAGGTTGTCATTAGTATCAAAGACATCGGTCGATTACCTATGCTACTCTAGTTGGTAACTACAAGCACTATAATCTAGTCAGTTAAGTCTTCACACTGAGCACCAGGGCAGTTCTCCCAAGCATCAGTGTACACTGATATCAAGTAGTAGTAAATACTGAGCAAACTGGACACCGAGCACTAGTGTAATTACCAAGTAGTATATATAGTGTTTACCAAGAAAGATAGAAAATGACATAGTAATTAGGAATGGCACATTTATCTATGCAAATGGTTACAACAAAATCACAAAATGTTTTACCAAGATTGAGGATCATTTATTGTAAGATTCCATCATTAATTGTTATGATGATCTTTATGTATTTTCTAGATCTAGGTTAATTTTGTACACCGTTGATCTTAGGGTTTTCTCTAAGATATTGTAACCTAAATTTTGTTAAGTGGAAATAGCAGTATGATATATAAATGTAATTTCATATTATTTTTGTATGCATGATAGAGAAGCTTGATAAGGAGATTGAGAACATGAAAAGAACTTCTTGAAGCATTAGCCAACTTCATGAATATTAGTTATCAGGCATAGCAGAATAGTATTTAGAGTTATTTGAATTAAGTAGAATCAGACAAGGCTACCGAGCAGTTCAGAGTAGAGATCTTCACACAGAAAGGTGATATCTATTTAGTACTTCATAGATCTATATTAGACAAGTTGAGTCGTCATTAGCAGATATTTACCTATTATTTTCTAATCATTGTAACAGAGTTTTGGCAAAATCTCTTAACAGAGTAGACCTAATAGTCTTTTTTGTAAATCTCTTAACTGAGTGCACACTCAAGTAGTGTTGTTAAAATCCTATCACTAGGTAGATCTAATCAATCTGAAATGTTACTCCTAACAGGGTAAGATCACTAGAAGTGATCACCACTTGTAGCCCTACCAGGTAAACCTTTTCTATCTGTAGTAGAAAAGAATTTGTGGGTGTCATCCCGACCGCATTTTTTACCTTCTAACAAGGGTTTCTGCGTTACCAAAATACTTGTATTATGTGATGATTATGTTGTTGATTTCATGCTATTTACTTTGATAGTTAAATGAATGAATGATGCATGCAATGGATTCAAGTTTTAGTTGAAAGATACTACTATTTGTTGTTCAAGGTTTGAAAGGTTTATGAGTTGAAATTTTTTGTGGACACTGATTCACCCCTCCCCTCTCAATACCCTATCTCTCCAATCCAACAATTGGTATCAGAGCTCAGTTCTCTTATTGGATAGTTTAACCACTGAAGGGTAAAGATCTAGTCATGGAGAGATATAAGTTGGATAAAACAATAGAGAATCAAAATATTCAAATGCAGATGTTTGTTGAGAAGTATAAGCAATCTAAGGATGGGTTGAAGAAATTACTGGTTGAAAGGAAGAACCTAGCTATTCTGCAAAATGAGATTGGTTACCATGAGGAAGAGATTGATGATGTATTTGATCACATCAAATCTAGTTCAAGAAGTATTTCTAATGGATCTGAAAGTATAATCTCTGATTTGTTTGAAAAGAATCTTCACTTAACCAAACAAGTGAAAGCACTAAAAATCGGTCAAGAATCTTAGATGGTGAGAATGGTAGAAGTAATGAATAATGCTAGACAAGCTAAGAAAGAAAGGAATCTAGCTATTGAAGACCAAAGATAGATAACTAAACAACTTCAAGCAAAAGAAAGTGAGATACAAATACTCACTGAGCACCATTTCAAAATCTCCAATTAGATGATGATTGTGAATCAAGAGGTCAACCGAGTAAATGGTGAACTGTCAAGAAAACTTGAAGATATTGGAATACTTAGGGAAGAGAATGATAAAATGAGAAATGAAGTAAAGACTCAACAACAGCACAATGAAATGTTAAAATTGGCTGAGGATAGTTCTAAAAGGATTGATGATTTTCTGACTAATCAAAGAAGATTTGGAAGTAAAGCTGGATTAGGCTATACTAGCGAAGGAGAGTCATCAAAACAAGTTGAACAGGTCAAAAACTATCAAAATCAAAGACCTAAGGTGTTGTCATGTTATCACTGTGGAAAACCAGGGCATGCCTCTAATGTTAGTAGAAGCAAAGCACAAGGTAAACCTCTAGTCACTCCTAAGTTTAATGGATATTGTTATTACTATGGAAAATTTGGTCACCAAGCTTATGAGTGTAGAGCTAAATTGAATAAGAATGCTAACAATCCTACCATGGAGAAATGATGTTATACTTGTAATGAACATGGACACACTACATGAGAGTGTAAGGAAAAAATAAAGCAAGTATGGATGCCAAAGCACAAGATCAAGCGCAAGCCTTATCAACCGAAGAGACAAGGTAATTCTTATGTTTGGGATTACAACACATGGGCTAACTATATTGCATGTGGTAGATATGGGCACATTGTAGCAAACTATAATAGGAAAAGATGGGTTGGACAATCACGAAGGTAGACAAGCACTGGAATGGCATGTTTGCATTGTCATAAGGTTGGTCATCTAAGCAAGGACTGCAGAGACCGAGCACCAAAAGAAGGACATGTATTTGAGAGTGGAAACACTATTACAGATATCATGAGAATCAAGAACACTATGTGGAGAAAGGCATCAAATGAAAATGGAGATTCAAGAAATGTTGTTGGTGAAAGCTCGTCCAATGGATTAGGTGACATCGGTACCTCTACTTAAGGTGATATAGGTATGTATGGAACTGACATTTCAAATGATCATATTTTACATATAGTTCCTTATATATGATGAGAACATACCAAATCTACATGAATAAAGATGCATTGTGGTTTATATGTTATGAGCTAACAAAGTCACATAGTCGATAAAAGTTAGACCGAGCAAATGGTTACCCGTTGGTAATCACTAGTCAAGGTTAATCGAGTATCAGTATCAACTAAGCGAGAAATCATGTGTTAACTGAGCTGATGGAAGTTTGTAGTAGTCATCGAGCTAACAGTTTCCATGAACCAAAAATTAGGTCAGGCATTAATGACATAAAGTTTTAAGCGAGAATTCAAAAAATTCTATAAATACATGGAAGTCTGAGTTCATTTTCACAAAGTGATTTCGGAGAGCAAAAATTTCACAGAGCGAGTTTGAGAAAAGAATATTTCAAGCTTATCCAAAGTAGTTGCAAATCAAACTGAGCACATTCTTTGACATAATCCGAGTAATTTGAAACCCCTACCGAGCATATTCATCATACTTACCGAAAACCTAGTTTGATATAATGGCATCCACTGTGAACACTTCTAAAGTTGTGGAAGAGGAAGTTAATCTTATAGTGTCAGAAAACTATAGTGAACCCAAGTACAAGTCACAACTGGAAGTAGCATAAAAAATGGATTCAATGGGTGCTTTTTCGAGCATCCCACCTAGGGTTTTATTGGTCAAAGACATCTGATCATACATTCACTACAAAATAGGAGAAATAGGAGATTTCGATATGTATGTTTCATACCAAGCACTATGTGGTGAAGATAAAAAGTTGAAAATAGAGCATAAACAGGTAGAAATGATTGGACTAACTAATGCCATAAATTTTTTGAAGAACTTCAAAATAGAATGGATAAGGGTTGTGTTAAGTCAATATCATGAGGGCACATTTTAGTTGGATAGTCTGATCAAAGTAACAAAGAGAATGATTCACAGGATTACAGGTTACCCTACAACCGACAAGGCAAAAGCATTTTGAAGTTCATCTCGAGCTGATCTTAAGAAAAATATTGGCACAGCATGGGACGGTTGTGCATTAAAGATATCTTCTATTTTGGATCTAGAAGTTAAGTTTGTAGTGCATGTTATAGGTTATAAGTTCTATCAGTCAAGAAAACTGAATAGTGTACCATGTAGTGCTGTGGATATGGCTCACAAAATGATAAAGAAGGGTCATCAGATAGACCTTTTCAAGCTACTCCTGAAACAAGTTGAAGAGAATATGAAAACAATCCAGTCACAAAAGTCTAATACCTATAAGTTTGGCTCACTGCTAGTATGTCTATTTTTCTATCTCCAAAAATTCTTTCCTTTTGTCGGTCACATAGATTGGCCTACCGACACATCGATCATTTCACAAATTTTTGATATAATGACAAGTCTAGGAGATAATGTGAATAATGTTATAGATAGTTATTTTGAGGAGTTTAAGATTAAGATGAATCTCAGAAGCAGGATTCCAAGGTTATTGGTCAAAAAGTATGAGATGGATATTTGTTTCCTAGTGGACACCGACCATAAAATGATTAAAGTTGTAGAGCCAAGGACAAAATGGATAGAACCTATAGGATATGAAATGGATCATGATTTCAGTTTGAAATCAATCAAGGCTTTGCTGGCATTACTGAAGGACAAGAAGGTCGAAAGGTTTGGAACCTATGAAGAGGCAAAATCAAGAATAAAAATAGATCTTGTCATCGGCAAAATAACAAGAAAAGAAAAGAAAATAAAGAAATTTTTAACTGGGCAGTTTGGAGATGTATCTAACTCATATAAGGAGTCACTAGTTCAACCTGCAACAGAAGTTCAGTTACTATTGATTGACAAGGCACATGATAGTGAGGAAACTAAGTCTGACAAGGAGAAAGATTCAATACCAATTTTTCTCACTCCAACTCCAAAGAAGAAGTAGTTGGTAGTATAGACAGATGCATGAACAAGGTCAGCAACTAGAGCTTCTCCACCTCAAAAAAAGGAAGTTGGAAAGGTAATGAAACCTAAGGAAGCTACATCGACCAAAACTTATGTAAAAAGAGGAACCAAGGTTGTAGCTGAGGCACGAAAGAAAAGAAGAAGGTTTATTAGAGGAAGAGAAGACCTTGAGGATGAAGAAGATGACAACATTTAGTTCAAGGTTGTCAGTAATAAAAACAAGACAATTGATGACATTGTTGCTGATATAATTGAGAATGGAGCACTTATAGATCTCGAACTCAGTCGGTTTGACAACATGTCTACCGAGGATCAGAATAAAATTGAGGAGGCTATCATCCAGATGATGATAAGCTTTAAATGAGTTCCATTGGAGTTTGGAATACCACTGCCCAAGGCATTAGAAGAAAGAATAAATCATAAGTGGTCATATGCCTTGGACACCAAGAAGAAAATGAGGGAACAATACCTAGTTGAGGCTTCACCAAATTTAACTCTTGATGAAATTGATAAATATATGAACAGTTACTACAAGAGATTCAAAGTAAAAGGCTGAGCTATGCAAATTTTAGATGAAAATTTGGTAGATGTTGATGAGATTGGACAACTCACGTGGACATCAATTTTTGTAGCTAAAGAGCAAGCTGAGAAAATTGCATTTATTAATTTGTCTAAGAAGAGACAAAGGACAAAAGGTAAAGGTATTTACATAGATGATGGTGATATAGAAAAGAAGACAAAAGAATTAGGTGTATCATTTACTAAGGTGATTGATACAACACTTGACAAAGAGGTCAAAAGCAGTTCACAGGATTCACCGGATCAAGTAAAGATCCAGATAAAGGAGAAAAATAATGAAGATCTACTCATTGAGGACATTACAAATGGTGATCTTGATGACAGAGATGATGATGAAGATGTGAAAACTGCACTAGACAATTCACAAGATGAAGGTCAAGTTACTGAGTGTGCATTCACATCATTACCAGGTGAGCTTCCTATCCTTGTGGAAGCAGTTGATATTTTATCATAGGAGCAACCCGATAGCTTAGACCTTGAGCAACCAAAGGATACAATAGGGGAACAAAGCACCAAAACACCCACAGGAACAAACAAGCCTGAAGAGAAAGAGGCACCAGAGGTAAAAATAAAGGATCAAGAGAATCCTAATGTAACCGAGGCCACTCCACCAGACACTAGATCAGAGGCTCTGATACAGTCTACCAACATAAAGACCAGTGAGGAGAAATAGAAGGTAGATATAGTGTCACTTGGGTAGGTTACACAAAGTTCTAAGGTAAAGGACATTGTACCAATTATAAAAATTTCACCTCAAGAACCGGAGACAAAGAAGAATAAAAAGAAAGGAAAAGTGTTGGTCACATTAGATGAAGTCATAGTTATACTGGAATGTGACCTGAGGACCCTAAGCCTTGAGGAACTAAGAAAATATGGGGAGTTATGCACAAGGAAGGTAGCACAGGAGAAATTAAAATAAGAAAGCAAAAGCAAGGAAATACTTGAGAATGTAAGAGATATCTTACAACAGGTTGTACCAAAGGTACATATAGATGAGGATACTCCAGTCATGGACCAACTTGCTACACTTGCTAAAGAAATAAATGCCCCAGATGTTGAAGTAGACAAGAGAATCAAAGAAAGGGCAGAGTCAAAGATACAAGATAAACTTGTAGAAAGGATCAGACAAGAAGTGGCAATTAACAAGATTAGGCTATTTGAGGTAATAACTAAAATTCATGGTATTACTAAATTAATTTGTCAAATTTTGTTGAAACTATGCACTGTGGCAATCTTCACTGTCGAGATCAGTGAAAAGATTAAAAATCTTGAAAATGAAATCATAGCTAGTGCACAAGTAGCTATAACTGAGCCACAAGCTTTTGCAAAGCACATATTAAGAGTTTAAGAACTCAGGCGGTTAAGAGTAGATCTCAAGAAGCAAGAGAGAGAAGCTTGATAAGGAGATTGAGAACATGAAAAGAACTTCTTGAAGCATTAGCCAACTTCATGAATATTAGTTATCAGGTAGAGCAAAAAAGTATTCAAAGTTATTCAAATTAACCAAAATGAGACAAGGCTACCAAGCAGTTCAAAGAAGAGATCTTCACACAAAAAGGTGATATCTATTCAATACTTCATTGATCTGTATCATAAAAGTTGAGTTGTCATTAGCAGATATTTACCTGTTATTTTTTAATCATTGTAACAGATTTTTGGAAAAATCTCTTAACAGAGTAGACCTAACAGTCATTTTTGTAAATCTCTTAACTGAGTGCACACTCAAGTAGTGTTGTTAAAATCCTATCACTAGGTAGATCTAATCGATATGAAATGTTACTCCTAACAGGGTAAGATCACCAGAAGTGATCACCACTTGTAGCCCTAACAGGCAAACCTTTTCTATCTGCAGTAGTAAAGAATTTGTGGGTGTCATCCCCACCGCAGTTTTTACCTTCTAACAAGGGTTTTTGCATTACCAAAATACTTGTGTTATGTGATAATTATCTTGTTGATTTCATGGTATTTACTTTGGTAGTTAAATGAATGAATGATGCATGCAATGGATTCAAGTTTTAGTTGAAAGAGACTACTATTTGTTGTTCAAGGTTTGAAAGGTTTATGAGTTGAATTTTTTTGTGGACACTAATTCACCCCTCCCCTCTCAATACCCTATCTCTCCAATCCAACCGAGAGAAGTTGTTTGGACAGTAGTATACACATTGAACATAATTCAAATTAGAGAAGGTACAAGTAAGACTCCTTATGAATTGTGGTTTAATCATACTCCTACTGTAAAATGTTTCATAATATTTGGAAGTAAATGCTATATCAAAAGAGATGATGAAATAGAGAAATTTGATGCTAGAAGTGATGAATTATTTTTTCTTGGTTATTATACTAAAAGAAAATCTTACAAATGTTTTAACCTAAGATTGAGAAAGATGATTGAAATTAATAATGTGAAGATAGATGAAAATTTTCAGATACAAAAGAGAATGTATGACTGTGAGAATGAGATTTATGATGATGACACAAATGAAGTTACTGAGACTCCTAAGAATCCAAGGTATGTTAATAAAAACCATCCTGAAAATCTAATTATTGGTAATGCAAGTCAAGGAATAATGACTGGATCAAAGATAAGGGAAGAAATTTGTTTGATTTCTCAAGTTGAACCAAAGACTACTAATGAAGGTTGTAGAGATGAATCTTGGATCAAAGCTATGCAGGTAGAGTTAGATCAGATAAAGAAAAATAACACTTGGGAATTGGTTCCTAGACCTAAAGACAAAAATGTAATAGGAACTAAGTGGATTTTCAAAAACAAAATGAATGAAGAAGGAATTGTTGTAAGAAAAAAAGCAAGACTAGTTTGCAAAGGATATTCACAACAAGAAGGCATTGATTTTGAAGAGACATTTTCTCCTGTTGCTAGGTTGGAATCTATAAGACTATTTATGGCTTATGTTGCACATAAAAACTTCAAGGTATATCAGATGGATGTAAAATCTACATTTCTGAATGGGGATCTTGAAGAGGAGGTATACATAGAACAACCTGATGGATTTCCTCTAACAGGAGATGAAGACATGGTTTGCAAGTTGAAGAAGGCATTGTATGGACTAGAGAAAGCACTAAGGGCTTGGTATGGAAGGTTAGAAAAGTACTTACTTTTCCTTGGATTCAAAAAAGGTAATGCTGAGAGCAATTTGTACTTAAGAACTAATCAAGATGGAATTTTGATAATAGAATTTTTTGTTGATGATATTATTTTTGGAGGCAATGATGAGATGTGTATGAATTTTTCTAAAGAAATGGAGAATGAATTTGAGATATCCATGATTGGCAAAATAAAATTCTTTCTTGGACTATAAATAAATCAGAGCAAGAATGGCATTTTTATTTCTCAAACCAAGTATCTTAAGGAAATGTTAAAAAAGTTTGAAATGGAAGAGTGTAAACCTGTTGGTACACCCATGGTGACTGACTATAAACTAACAAATACTGATGAGACTGAGAGTATTTTCCATACCAAGTATAGATCAATGATTGGAGGATTACAATATCTGACTCACTCCAGACTAGATATTGCTAATGATGTTAAAATTATGGCTAGATATCAGGTGGATCCTAAAGAGAGACACCTAATTTCTTTGAAAAGGATATTTAGATACCTAAAAGGAACACTAGAATATGGCTTATGGTATGGCAAAAATGATGACTTTAAACTACATGTTTATATTGATGTTGATTGGGTAGGAAGCATTGCTGATAGAAAGAGTACTAGTGGAGGTGCATTTTTCCTTCGGAAAGGGTTGGTTTCATGGTTAAGTAAAAAATAAGATTATATAGCTCAATCTACTATTCAATCTGAGTGTGTTGTTGCTTTTATTAATTGCACTCAGATTGTTTGGATGAAACAAATGTTGAAAGATATTGGAATAAATTTTGTTGAACCTGTGGTTATCCATTGTGATAACACTAGTACAGTGAATATGTCAAAGAATCTTGTGATTCATTCTAAAACTAAGCATATTTCTATTAAGTATCACTTTTTGAGAGACAAGGTAGTGGAGAAAGAAATAAGGTTGGAATACATTAGCACAAAGGAACAAATAGCAGACATCTTTACAAAGTCATTGCCAAAAGATGCCTTTGAGTATCTCAGAGGTATGCTTGGGGTACAAGCCCCTCCTAGTGAGAATTAAATGATGAAGGGATGCATCATTCTAGAAGTCTTTAGAGCTCTATCATTTTTTGGACTTGATGTATGGATCTACTCCTCAGGGGTCATGATCGTTGGAACCTTACAAAATTCATTTGGGTGATTCAACACCTAGTTGTTGAAGACTAAACAAAAGATATTTGATGACTTATGGCACCCTTTTCCATTTTTGTCAAAGGGGGAGAGATACTATGAGAAAATCCTTACTATATGGAGAAGAGTTCACTATTTGAGGATATTGAGAAAGTTGTATTGAGAGAGTATTTTTGGGTTGATGGATTTTCCCATATGTTTCCATCAATTCCAAATGGGGAGATTGTTGGAT
Source organism: Chamaecyparis obtusa (assembly GCA_027943335.1). Classification (NCBI taxonomy): domain Eukaryota; kingdom Viridiplantae; phylum Streptophyta; class Pinopsida; order Cupressales; family Cupressaceae; genus Chamaecyparis; species Chamaecyparis obtusa. Next base: position 925,747 of record BSBK01005430.1, on the reverse strand, counting down.
GTTGTTGGAATTGTTTACTAATGTTGTTGTCATTCATGTTTTATCACTGATTTCAATGTATGTTTCTATAAAGAGAATAGACTGGTGATTACAATGTGGATATTTTATGGTTGATTCAGAATGAGAGAACATGGGTTTAATTATAGGAATGTTTTGTGATCTTATATCTAATATTTCATGTTGTAATGTTGCATATTGGTTGTATAACATAATATTTGGTGAAGACTAGTTTCTGGACTATGAAAGTGTAATTTGATAGAGTTAGTCTCTGTGTTTTGAGTATATCTTACAAGAGATGTGGATTCAGTGTATGCGAGATTAAGGGATGCTAGATAGCATACTAAGGAATGTTCTTTGATCTTAGCAAGTTGTGGTAAGCATGATGACATCAACTATGGTGTGTGTTCTAGAGGAGACCTATTTGGGGATGACTTCTAAGTTGTAGTGTGTATTATGGCTAGCGAACATAAATTACAGAAATTAGACCTTAATTGTTGAATTGTAATTGTTGTATACTTGTTTTAGATATGGTGTGTATCTTAGCAAGGGGTTGTGTAATTATTTATATATTATGAAAGACTAATTAGCTGACCTGATCATTGATTGTAATAGGGTTAATATGTAAGATCTTTTCTTTTGAAAAGATATGTAGTATGTATGGAATGTAAAAGAGGATTGTGGAAGCTATGAGCTTGTATCTGTTGGATGTAGAGTTGAGGATAGTTTATACTTCATTGGAACTGATCAAGAAAATATAGTTTCTATCAGATAGTTCAAAAGGATTGTGTATTTCCTTTATATACACTTGTGTTGTGAATAATGAGTTATGAAGGTGGACATAACCTTCTTTGGGCAGTAAGCCTAGGCAGTGAGCCTACATTTTTCTTTGACTCCTAACAAGGTTTGTCCTTTAATAGGGACTATGTACTATAGTGTTTTAAAAATCTCCTAACAAGGATAGATCTTTTAACATAGATACTATAATATCATTACATCATTTGTGGGTGCTAATTCCCACAGGGGTTTTACCTTTAACGGGATTTCCTCAACAACAAAATATTGTGTTATTGTGTTGGCATTTACTCTATTATCATTTGATTTGGTGTAGCTTCTATTCAAAGTTTAAAGTTTAATAATTTGTCTCACAACTGATTCACCCACCCCCCTCTCAGCTGTGTTGGTGGACTATTATTCCTAACAGAAGGACCAAAGGAGACTAATGAGCCTGAAAGAAAAGAGGCAAAAGATAAAGAACCTGCAACTGAAATAAATGTAGATAGCTCTACAAATAACACAAGGAAATAATCCCAAGGACCTCAGACCAAGGGAATAGTCAAAGGGAAGGATAAGGAATAAAGTGTGTCAATCGAGCAAGAAAATACTAATCTAGAGACAAAAGCCCTAGTACCTTATGGGAAATCTCCCACTTCAAGCACTCAAGAAAAGTAGAAAAAGAAGAAACATGGTAAGGGTGTAGTCACCTTAAATGAGATTATTGAAATTCCTACATGTGACCCGAGAACCCTAGACCCAAAAGCACTGAGAAGATATGGATAATTGTGCACATGAAAGGTTGCACAAGAGAAAATAAGACAAGAAAGCAAGCATAAGTAGGTCTTAGAGGATGTTAGAGAAATTTTGATACAAGTAGTCCCTGATATCAATGTTGATGAGGCAACTCCCATCATTTATCAACTTGTAACGCTAACCAAACACATTTACTCTTTGAATATAGATACTAAGAAGAGAATAGAAGAGAGAGCAGAGGCCAAGATACGACTCAAGCTTGCAGAGAGAATCAGCTAGGAAGTGGTATTAAATAAGGTGAAACTATCTGAGGTAATAACTAAGCTAGATGTTATTATTCAAAGAGTTATTACAATTTTGCACAAGCTATGCACTATAGACCATATCACTACTGATCTTAGTGAAAAGATTAAGAAATTAGATGAAGAATTAAAGAGTAGTGAAAATGGTTTGTTAACTGAGTCCAATGCATTTTATGAGAATTATGCTAATGTTACACAAAACCAATAGTTAAGAATCAAACTTAGGAAGGAAGAAGATAAAATCATAGAAAAAGTAACCAAGCTAAAGGAAGAGTTACTTCCACACCTAAAGGTGATACAAAAGCATGTGAATAAGGAAAAAGAAATAGTTTCCACCCCTGAGATTTTTGTTATAGAGAACATTTTTGACATGCATGCACAAGTCAGTTTAGAGAAGATTTCTTTAGAGAATCTCAAAGAGGAATGGGAAAACCTCTTGGCTACTATCCAAAAAGCCCATCAGAACATATTTGACAAATCGTAAGTACATTTTTGGCATTAATTTCAAAAAAGGGGGAAAATATATGTATATATATTCTTGTATGCACTTCACACTAAGAGCATGTACAAAGAGGGAGTTCACGCAGATTCACATTTTTTGTTAAGTTCAAATATTGTAGTCACTACACATATACATAATGTTTTTTATACTAATGCTAAAGGGGGAGAATATTACTCTTAAGAGAATTAATGGTTGTCATTAGCATCATTCAGTCATACAGTCGGTAAAGGAGACAAGACAAGTCAGTCGGTCAACACACAAAGCCTAGACACTTAGCAAAATATAAGGTAGATACTACATCAAACAAATACAATTTTGACTGAATACTCTTACCAAGCCAGATTATTACTGAGTATTGAGAACAATAGTCACCGAGCATTCATATGCATAGAGCACCAGTTAAATATTGAGTGATAAATGCAGTGTACACCAAGTGAAACAGGAAATGACATAGCAGTTTGGAATGGTACAAACTACAATGCAAATGGTTTACATCGATTAGAAAATGGTTTACCAAGATCGAGATGAAATTTAATATGGATGTAATCATTTAATTATTGATGATCTCATTGTAAAGATGATCTAGGTTAATTATTTGAACCATTGATCTTAGGTTTTCTAAGATATTGTCTAAACCCTAATTAGGTCAAATCAGTTTGATATAAATATTGTATAGATGTCATTTTGACATACATCACACATGAAGTAGCTACCATTTTGAGAAGACATCTGAAGATCGGACAGGATTAAAGTTTTGAAGCATTAACAGAGTATATAGTTTATCAAAAATAGAAGGCTACTGAGCAGTATTCAGAGAAGATATCAATCACATTGACGTGATAACAGATAAGTACATAATAGATCTAATACTAGGAGATGTTAGTTTCTATTTACAGATCAATCTTACCATTACCTTTTAACCATTGTAGAAGACCTTAAATCTCTTAAGAGTGGACTTAAAAGTATTTTTTGTAAAATCTCTTAATCAAGTGCACACTTAATTATGTTGCTAAAATCCTCTAACCAGGTAGATCTAGCTGATCTTATTGTTACTCCTAACAGGGTAAGATCACCAGAAGTGATCAAATCTTTGTATCCTTAACCGAAAACTTTGTTACTATAGCAGTTAATCTTTTTGGGTGTCATGCCCACTGTTAGAAATAGGAAATACTGAGAGGGGGGGTGAATCAATATTTCACAAAATTTTACTTTTGCCCACTTATGGATATAATAGATTACTTTAGTGCATACAAAGCATAAGAAACTAAATAGCATACATAACAGTAAATGTAAAGAACTCATAACACATGATATGTTCTCAAGGAAACCCTGGCCAAGGGAAAACCCTGGTGGGGATGGAACCCAAGAAGATCCACTAATCAAAAGATATCCAGTTAAGGATGTTGACCCTGTTAGGAGCCTGTTACAATCATATAGTGTATCAATCCTGGTTAAGGGACTATAGGCCTTGTTAGAAGCCTCAACCCTGTTAGGAGTTGTAGATATAAAACCTGATTACCAGAAGAGCTCACTACCCAAACAAGTAATACAAATGTTTACTGATTACAATATGGTACTTCTTAAAACTTTGCATCAACAACTTTCGTTGCTATCACAATTTACATATATTACATGTTATATTACAAGTATGTTTGGTACATCTTTATTTATACAAGATACAAACATAATATCTTTCTCTTGTCAGCTTGCGTATCTTTATCCAAGAGTAAACATCTAGGATGTCATCTCTTTATAATATTAAGTCATTATTTTGACAAGAAAAATAATCCCTTAATTCATTTACTAGTTTTGTCTTCAAAACTGCACTATCGGTTGTACTCTGTCATCGGTAAAATAGTCATAACTTTGTCTGTACTATCCATACTCTTATACACACTAAGATGGGGTATCCTTAGACACCAAAGAGTCTATGTTCAACTGTGCAAACTCTGATCATGCTCTAGTGAGCATCGCCAAAACAAACTGTATCGGGTGCTTTGTCAAAATCATTGTTTCATACTTAGACAATTTTAGTCTGCGATCTTCCATACTTACTTTCTAGCTTATGCACTCTTCATAGGGAACATATGTTTCCATAATGACAACATCTATGTACATACCTCAGCCAAATTGCCAACACCCACTGCTTTTACCTTCTAACAAGGGTTTATGTGATACCAAAATACATGTGTTATGTGTATAAAGTTTCATGTTTGCATATTTAATTAGATCACATGCATTTACATTTTAGTTATGTTATTGGATGCATGGTGAATGAAAATATTATAGTTGGCTATTTATTTACATGTTTACAAGGATTAAATTGAAAAAATTTTAAGGGTATTGATTCATCCCTCCCCTCTCAGTACACACCTTTCCATAATTTCAACAGTAGTGTCGTCAATTTTTTCATCTTTTGTGTCTTTCTCTTTCTCTTCTACCTTCCTCTCTTCTTGTTTTTGTTCCTCCTTTTCTTCTTTAGTTTCTTCATTCTTGCCTTCTTCTTTATCCTTTTCTTTCTCCTTCATTGGTTGTCTGGCCTTGATAGGGATCACCAATTCTTGATTCTAACCTTGGGCAGTCTCGATCTCTTTAGTTTCCTCGGTATCCTTTGGTGCAGTTTCCTATTCTGGTTCAATGGGGGCATCAACATCAATTGGAATATCTCTTGTAACCTTTGATATTATTTCCTCAATCTCAAGAAAATTCATTATTTTCTCAATTATAGGATCTTCTTCCATTAATCTTTCCTTTTTTGAATCATCTATGTTCATTTCTTCCATTTATTTGGCATTGGTTGTCATTATATCTTCATCATCTTTCATTTCCTCAGCAAGGTCTTTATCTGTAATATCTTCAATTATAACTTCATCTTTATCATCTATCAAATCAATTGGATCTGAATTCCCTATTTTCCCCTTGATCTTAGTATCAACCGGTTGATCAAGAGAGAATATTTTTCTCCAAAGATCATCAATTTGATTTTGCACTTCTTCTAACTTACTGGCCATAATACTTAGTGCTCTTCTTTTCACTCAGAATATCTTTGCATATTCTTGTACTGTATCCTTGATTCCTCTTTTTGATAGGTCCATTACATTTATAGCTAGGGATCTCTCCCTTATTTTATTTTGAGATGCTAAGGCGTATTTCCATCTAGCATCAATATTATGATATAACTCATCTTCTAAATGTGTGGCTATCTCAACAGGTGTAGCTCTAAACTTGTGTAAAGTAAACACAATATCCTCTTCAATTTTATTCTTTTCTTCATCATTCCATTTCTCATATATGAGTTGTTTTAGTCCTGAGTATCCTCCATATTTCTTGAGTGTCTTGAGTGATTCATGTAGATCTTTTAGTTTTGGTGTCTGACTTTACACAATTTTAAATTGTGAAACATCTTCCAATTTGGTTTCACTATCTTCCTGTAGTCTCAATTTTCTCCTAGGCCTCCTAGTAGTCATTTTCTCTTTTACGTAGGTTTTGGGCTTGGGTGGTTCAATTTCAGATTTCTTTTTCTCTGTCATTGTAGAGGAAGACCTTGTTGATGGTCTTACATTGATTGGACTAGGGATCTATTTCTTCATTCTAATCTTTTTCCCTTTGACCTTTGATGGTCCAACTTCATCTTCTTCAACAGGGATTCCCAAATTTTCAGACAAATTACTAATCATTCTGTTGTTCTTCCTTAAAGCCTTAGGTATCAATATACCTAGCTTGATTTTGTCTTTGACTTCCTCATATGTACCATACCAATTGGCTCTTCTATCAACTGGATTCTCTAATAATCCTTTGATTTGTATTGATAAAGCATCTATATCCATTTCATAGCCCATAGCTAGTAGCCACATGGTTCTTGGCTCCACGGCTCTTACTATACAAGTGTCTATATCTACCTCAAAATATATTTCATCCTTATATTGTTGATGCAAGAGAATCTTGGGTGTAAGAGCAATCTATTATTAATACATTGGACGAGAATATGATGCATATTTGTATGGTATTTGAGAAGTTGAGGGAAGAGAAATTGTTGATTAATTTGAAGAAGTGCAATTTTGTGAAAAAGGAGTTAGTGTATTTGGAATTTGTAGTTTTAACAGAAGGTCTAAAAATTGACCCAAAGAAAGTGAAGGCTATCCTCGAATGGCCTATGCCAAGGAGTGCTACTGAGGTAAGATCTTTTCATGGTTTGGCTAGCTTTTACAAAAAATTTATCAGGAGTTTTAGTAGTATTTGTGGACCCTTGACTGAAACAATGAGAGGGGATAGAAAAGAGTTTAAGTGGACTATTGGGGCAGATAAGAGTTTTGAACTATTGAAATAGAAAGTTATAGAACAACCTATTTTAGCACTTCCAAATTTTAATAAGGTGTTTCAAGTAGATTGTGATGCTAGTGGTACTGCAATAGGAGTTGTTATGATCCAAGAAGGTAAACCTGTTGCTTATTTTAGTGAGAAGTTAAATGATTCTAAGAGAAAATATTTTGTTTATGATAAGGAATTTTATGCTATAGTTCAGGCATTGAAGAAGTGGAGACACTATTTGATTCCTAAGGAGTTTGCTTTGTATACTGGTCATCAAGCTTTGAAATATTTGAATAGTCAAGGAAAGTTGAATCAAAGGCATTTGAAATGGGTTGAGTTTTTACAGAGTTATACATTTTTTTTGAAACACATGAGTGGAAAGTCTAATAGGGTTGTAGATGTGCTTAGTAGAAGGAAAATATTGCTGACAAAGATGCAAATTGAGGTGGTTGGGTTCAAGGAACTCAAGAGTTTGTATCCAAAGGATCTTGATTTTGGTGAAGCTTGGAAAGCCTGTAAACAAACTATTACTCTAGATAGAATGAAGAGGTTGGATTTCATCATCCAGGATGATATGCTATTTAGAGGGCACCATTTGTGCATTCCATGAAGTTCTATGAGAGAGAATCTCATCAAGTAGAAGCATAGTGGAGGATTGGCTGGACATTTTGGTCGAGATAAAATCCTTGCTTTGGTTAATGAGAATTATTGTTGGCCATAGTTGCAGCAAGATGTCAAGAATTTTGTACAGAGTTGCAGAGTATGTCAAATGGAAAAAGGATTAAAGAAAAATACAGGGTTGTATCAGCTATTACCTATACTAGAAAAGCCTTGGGAGGATATCAATATGGATTTTGTTCTCGATATGCCAAGGAATCAACGGGGACATGATTCAATTTTTATAGTGGTTGAAAAATTTTCAAAGATGGCACATTTCATTCCCTACAAGAAGACTAATGATGTTCATATAGTAGAATTGCTTTTCAGAGAAGTAGTGAGACTACATGGTTTTCTAAAAAGCATAGTATCAAATTAGGATACTAAGTTTGTTGGATATTTCTGGCGTACATTATGGAATAATTTAAAGATAAATTTGAAGTTTAGTTCATCACATCATCCACAGACTGATGGACAAACAAAAGTGGTGAATAGGAGTTTGGAGAATTTGTTGAGATGTTTGGTTGGGGATAAGCCTACAGGATGGGATTTGATTTTACCATAGGCAGAATTTGCACACAATAATTTTTTCAATAGGAGCATTCGCAAATTACCATTCCATATTGTATATGGAAGTACTCCCAGAAATGCCTCAGAGTTGAGAAAGATAGACAAGGGAGAAATAAGTATTGTTAAAGCTGAGGATTTTGCAGAACATTTGAAGAACATCCATGAGGAGGCAAGGAACCACATTACCAAGATGAATGCAAAGTATAAGGCTAAGGTAGATGAGAAAATGAGGCATAAGGAATTTCAAGTTGGGGATGAAGGCATGGCTCATTTTCAGAAGGAGTGATTTCCAGTTGATACATACAAGTTGAAAATGAAGAAGTTTGGGCCATGTAAGATAATTAAGAAGCATGTTTCAGGAAATGCCTATGAAGTAAAATTTCCTAATGAGATAAATATTTCACCAGTATTTAACATTTCAAATCTGATAGAGTATCATGAACGAGGTGTTGAAGATGAGATCATAGAAGCACAGTGGAGTATTCCAACAACTACTTCAGCTACCAAGGAGATTGAGGATATATTGGAGAGTCATGTTGGTAGAAGCACAAGGAACATGATATATGAATAATATCTTGTCAAATAGAAAGGAAGACCTATTGAAGATTCATCATGGATGAAAAGGGAGGAGGTTAACCATCTTGGTTTTCCTCTTCACACATGAGACGTGATGGGGTCACTTCTCAAATTACCCCGAGTATCTGATGTAGGAGCATCCTGGATGTAAGAGCAATCTTGCATCATCAAAAAATATTTATAGTTTCTTTTCAATAAGGGCTATCTTGTGCAGAGCTGCTATTTATGGAAACATACTATTTTTAGTAAGTTGGTCATACAAGCTTGGAATTTCTAATTTCATAGGTGGAGGTTCATCTTATTCATATCAACCTACCAGTTGAGTTTCATTGCCATATCATCTGTATTAGTGAAGGTATTGAGGTTTTTGGGTATGAAATCTTTGAGCTCAATTTTGAAGGCCTTAGAGGCTCTAGATCACAATCGACCCCTAGTTGACTAGAGCTTGTGTGAGTTAGATATTGTAGATCAGATCCTACCATTTCTGAAAAGTGGTTATAATAGAAAAATAGAGCTACTGTTAGAAAGTTATGGCCTCCAGAAGTTGGGCCACCTAAAAACATATTTTATAATTATTTTGAGCTGAACCTAATGTAATAATTGTGAAAAATAAAATAATTCTAGGGAATTCATCCTTAAGGGCTAAATTTCTAGAACCTTCTCGAGTGGTGGAAAATTGCCTATAAAAGGAAGGCCCATAGTGTTGTCTAGGGAAGTTCTGGGTAGATTTGGGTAATGATTCGAGGCTTTGTCCTATAGAATATTGTAAAGCAAATGCCCATGTGGCTTTGCATATTGTAATTCTAAAATGTTTAATTCCACATTTGTGGAGATAATAAGAACCCATTTTTTGTTCTTGCAAATTCTTGTTGTTTCTTTGTTTATGTTATGTGTTTGTGGTATTAAGTGGAGCACCCTTCAACAAGTGGTATCAAAGTGAAATTTTTGGAGTGTGTAGATAGATCACCAACTTTGAAGTAGTTTACACTAGGACCATGGTTTAGGGTTTCAGCGATAATCGTAAAAAATGCATCCACAAAGGGAATGTGGCGGAAGAGCTAGTGGTGTGACACCTAAGGTTAGAGCCTTATAGAGACAAGTGTGAGCATTGCAAGAAGAGATTCGTAGAGGAATGAATCTTATATTTAGAGACAAAAGCTAGGATGAATCTGAAGAAGATGGAAATTTTGATGAGGAAGGAGAAGGCCAAATTCTTAACCAAGAGGAAGAAAGGCTTTTTTGGGCCATTTCCAAGATTGTAAAAAGACCTAAGATTGAGGTTCTTGCATTTTCAGGAAATCTTAACCTAGAGGAGTTGATCGACTAGATCAATGAATTAGAAGAATATTTTGAGTATGAAGATATCGAGGATCCTGACCACGTCAAGTTTGCGAAGGCTAGACTAAAGGGTCATGCGAAGATCTAATGGCAGGAAATTCAGTTGGAGAGAAATAGAAGAGGAAAGGAGAAAATCACAAGATGGGATTAGATGGTAGATAAATTGAAGTGACAGTTGATTCCTCTTGATTATGAGCTTGATCTACTGAAGAAAATGAAAGGTTTGAAGCAAGCATGAAGATCTGATCAGGAGTATATAGAGGAGTTCTATCGAATCCTCATCCGAACAAGCCATGCAGAATCTAATAAGGAGAAAGTTTCTTGTTATCTTAATGGGTTGAGGCCAAGCATTCAAGGGGAGTTGAAGTTGGTTCAAATGAACAATATTGAAGAGGCATACTAGTTTTCCCTAAAAGTAGAGGAAAGGATAAAAAAAAAGTTTGAGAGCAGACAAAGCGGAAGAGCTCGTGGTGGAAGATCTAGTGGACGGTCATATGAAGGCCGAAATGAAGATCTGAAAAAGAAGGATGAGGCCAGTAGTAGTCAAAATTAGAGAGAAAACAATTTTGATTATTTCCATGATCAGAATAATAGAGATTAGAGAGGAAGAGGAAGAGGACAAGGATCGGGAAGAGGAGGCTTCCGTGGAACATGTTTTCACTGTGGAGAAGGTCATAGGGCATATGAATGTCCTCAACGCCAAGGAAGGATAGATAGGAGAACTGAAGGCCAGGCTAGAGTTGCACATGTAGATGAAGATGTCAAATCATCACATTCTAAAGATACTGAAAGAGGAGAAATGCTAATTAACAAAAGAGTCCTACTAAGTGGTGAAAATGAACCTGAGTAAAGGAGGAGCTTGTTTCACACTAGATGCAATTGTGAGGGTAAATGTTGTGATGTCATTATTGATAGTGGAAGCTCTAAAAATTTGGTGTCATAAGAGATGGTCACAAATTTGAAGCTCAAGAGATAGAAACACCCACATCCATACTAGATTGCTTGGACTAAGGATGACCACAAGGTCATGGTCAATGAACAGTGCCTAGTGAAGTTCAAGATTGGCAGATATCATGATGAGGTACTATATGATATCATGTCTATGGATGCATTTTATATGTTGTTGGGTAGACCATGGTAGTTTGACAGACATGTTGTACATGATGGTCATCTGAATACCTATTCCCTAATAAAGGATAGAGTGCAACATAAGCTAAATCCATTGAAGGACACAAAAGAAAAGGTATGTGGTAATGCAAGAATAAGTTTTGTTGATGGAAGAAAGTTCCTAGATGGTATGAAGCATGAGCATATGTATTCTGATTTAATTCTAAAAGCTAGTAAAGAGGAAGTAGAAGATGTACCTATAGAAGTTGCAAATTTGTTGAATGAGTTTTAGGATATTATATCTGATAATGTACCTAATGGATTACCACTGGTAAGGAAGATCAGTCATCAGGTGGACTTGATTCCAGGAGCCAATTTCCCAAATAAGGAAACACACAGAATGACACTAGCAGAAAGTGAAGAGATGAACAGACAAGTACATGAGTTGTTACAGAAGTGGTTGATTTGGGAGAGCTTGAGTCCATGTGTTGTACCAATAGTATTAACACCAAAAAAGAATGGAGAATGGAGGATGTGTATAGATTCTAGGACAATAAAAAAGATCATAATCAAGTACAAGTTTCCATTACCATGAATGGATGATATTATGGATTGTTTGAGTGGAGTTGTGTATTTCTCAAAGATGGATCTAAAGAGTGGGTATCATCAAATTCGGATTAGAGAAGGAGATGAATGGAAGACTACTTTAAAGACAAAGGAATGATTGTATGCAGCTCATGAATGAGATTCTGAAAGAATTTCTGCATAAGTTTGTCATTGTTTACATAGATGATATTTTGATCTTTAGTAAGACATTGGAGGAGCATATGATGCATATGCACATGGTGTTTGAGAAGTTGAGGGAAGATAAATTGTTAATTAATTTGAAGAAGTGCATTTTTGTGAAAAAAGAGTTAGTGTATTTAGGATTTGTAGTTTCAGTAGAAGGTCTAAAAATGGACCTAGAGAAAGTGAAGGCTATCCTTGAATGGCCTACTCCAAGGAGTGCTACTCATGTAAGATCTTTTCATGGTTTGGCTAACTTTTATAGAAAATTTATCAAGAGTTTTAGCAGTATTTTTGGACCCTTGACTGAAACAATGAGAGGTGGTAGAAAAGAGTTTAAGTGGACTACTAGGGAAGATAAGAGTTTTAAACTATTGAAACAAAAAGTTACAAAACAACCTGTGTGTGTGAATTTTGTACCTAGCTATAGACACAACACTTTAGTAAAACATTAGAGGTTAGCAAAAATGAAAATCATGCAATGAAATGGAGACTAAGCTAACCAGGTGATTTACTACCTTCTAGTAGATGCAAGTATGATATTCTCAGATTGGATCGAGACCAGTGACAATGCAACACCTAAACAAAGGATTTGAATGCAAAAGATGAATACGAGATGAATGCATATTTATTCTATATTTTTGTATTTTCTATGCAATTGTAATGAAAGAAACTGATATGAAACTACTCTAGATGAAACTGATATGATATGCAATTGATCTAAAAATGATATGAATGCTCATAAACAAAAGAAAATCTCACAACAGCTTGGATTCACAAAAGATGGGTTCTTCAATCACTAATTTGCCAACGTGAGGATGCAATTTTGTGGATCCTTTTAGAAGAGCTCAAGCCTTGATTTTATAGAAATCTAGGGCTTTGAGGATGCAGGAGAAAAGTCATAAATCACTCTTGATAAACTCAAGTTGATTTTTGAGTCAATAAGAAATCAGAGATGATTAACTCACAAAATTATGCAAAATCATGCAAGAACAACTTTTTAACTCAAATCAGAAGTTTAGATCAGCTTTGAACTCAAAATAGATGTTGAGTTTCCAAAAGTTAACAACTTGCATTGATTTCCTAATTTTGAGTTTAATTGCTATTTGAATGTGCACAATTAATTATGAATTAATTAAATAAATAAATTGATTTATTCTCAACTTGTCTGATTTTTGAATTAAAATAATTGATTTATGGGTTAGTCAATTATTAAATCAAACTTTTATTCAAAAACTATATCATTAAATTTGACAAATGACTTTAATTAATTAAATAAGAATTTAATCAATTAGTCATAAGATTTTTTATTTATTGTCAGAATTAAATAATACAATTTAGGAATAAATGTAATTAAATTTAATTAAATAATTAAGCGGCAGTATTAAATCTAATTAATTAAATACTCAGAATATTCAATTAATCAAACTTTAGGGTAAATTAGCTTTATTGCCAAATAATCATTAAATTAAAGATAATTAAGATAAATAGGAATATTTCTAAGAATATTCCCCGATGCAAAATTTAGGATAATCAATTAAATTCAATAATGTGCAGATGTGCCTTCGGTTAGAATTTTTGTGTCAATTTCATTCAATTTGAAGATGTAGGAGGTTAATGAACCTATAGCCCATTTTTGGGGTATTACATTTTGCCCCTCTTTGAATTATTGTGAGAAGCACAGTGGTTCAAAGATAGTCTGTGTATGATAAAGATGTATGAAACTAATTTGATTTGAAAGATTAACTGATTCTGAGACAGAAATTGATTGAAAGATTTAAAGATTTAAGATTTAAGATTTAGGTCCTGAATGACTAGAGATAATGTTAACTACAGCAACAATGAACCGGTGATTATGAAAAAGTGCCAAAATGCCTGATTCTAAACCTTATGATTGCGAAGAAGTGAGTGACCAATTCTAGACTTGAATGTCCTTGTATGAATCATATTGGTATCACATCTTAAACCCATCAGTTACGAAGAAACAAGGAAATGATGCAAATGAACCGTTGGTTACGAAAAGTTGATATAGTTTACAAGATAGATTTAGGATACCAGATTGATATGGATCTTGATGAATCTAATATGCCCCAAGAGATAATAGATTTGTCCCAAGAGACAAGGACTTTAGATGAATCAATAACTAGACATGGTTGTTGTCTTGATCACTTTGAATTTCAGATTTAGATTTACAGACTTTGAATGATGTGTAATACCATGCCCCCTTCGGGATTAAAATTGAAATCTGACAAGAAAAGTCAGTGTTTATAGTTTAGAAGCATGTTAATTGATTTGAGAAGTGGTTGTGCACGTCCAAGAATGTGTTCTACATCATTTAGAGGTCCTAGAGACCAAGTTTGACTAGGTTAAACCATGAGTTGACCATAGTTGACCAAGTTAAAATTTTGATAGTTTTATGTAAGATAATTAGTTAAGTTGAATTCTAGATTTCTTGTGATGATTGAAGGTCAATTATGTAAGTAGTCAGACATCTTGGGTCTGAAAATTTTAAATCATGATTTTGATATAGTAAACGATCTCAAATTTCAATTTTGATCTCGAAAATGGGTTCAGAATGTCAAAATTAGCTAGGGGTGCAATTTTCATGAAAAATAGAGCACTTTTGAAAATTAGGTCAAAAGCTATATAAAGGCCGGAAGGATCATTTTCAATTTATTATTCACCATTGACTTTCGAAACCTTGTGGAGCCCTCTGAGTGAGAAAATGGTAGAAATAAAGGTACCTATCAGTTTCCATCAATTTGAGCATGGCCGCAGACACCAGAGACCTCGACAATATGGACATCTGGTAGGTGGACCTCTCTGCCTCTCTGAAAATTTAATTTTTACATTTTGTAGCATGTTTAGGTCATTTTTCATACATTTTTAATTTTTAAATCTTGCATGTATGAAAGCTCGTATGACTGTCCTCCATGACTCATACGAATTTCCAATTTCATTTCATTTGTCATATGAGAAGCCCCCAAGACTCGTATGAGAGGGACCCAAGAGTCGTATGACATTTTGTTGGGTCCCTCCTCTATCATACAGGAAGCCTTAGAAACTCATATCACTATGCTTTGTCGTATGATACCCTGTAGAAACTTGTACGAGTTTCAGTGCCAGTCTGAATTGTTGTATGGGTAACAGTGAGCTTAAAGCTCCATGTTAGGTCAAAATTTTTGATTTTATGATTTCTTAGGCCAATTGCTAAGCTTTGAATGTACCTTCTGAGATAGTGAACTGTTCAATGTATGTACTGTTAGCCTATTTTTCAACCAAATTACTGATAGGATTCCCTATTTTTAGTGTTGTGTAGCTTACATATCCCGATGTTCATGTGCACATTTCTCATCCTGCTACTTAGAGACTTTGTGTATCACTACCTGACCCTATGAGGGTACATCTTCCTTGTGGGTTTGAGTATCTAATCCGATTACCCAAGATTAGGGTAAACCATGGAATGTTTACTGCCCTGATAGAGAGGTTTCATTTTGAGACCCAGAATTTCCACTTTCCGACTGGAGAGATCACTGTCACACCTGAGGATGTGTATAGGATTCTATGTATACCATTCCATGGTTAGCATCCTGATTACATGAGTTCAGGGAACTCAGGTCTACTAGCATTCAGACATCTTTTCGAAGATGATACACAGCTGACTGCTTCTATTTCTTGGGAGACCCTAGTACATCACTATGGATAGACCCATAGACTAGAGTGCATTATTGTCGAGATGATAGGAGGTATCATTATGTCTGACTATCAGTAGAATGGTCTATTGATGGGCTAGGACCCAATGGTGGCATGGTTGATGGCTACTCCTTCTGAGTTAGCTTGGGGTCAGTGCATGCTTGCACATATGTTCTCTGAGATGCATGAGACTGTGTATTAGGAGGGCAAGTCTTTTTCTTCCAATGCACTAGTTCTTCAGATATGGGCCTAGGAGCACATCCTAGTTTGTAGACTAGTGTGTCAATCACAGCGCTAGCCATGGGAGCTGGTGATTTATACTTATTCAGGTTATGTTACATAGGTCCACATGGGCCACATAGAGTACTTCAGGTGGTGCCTAGATGATATGACTTTTGTAGTATCGAGACCATATCTGCTTATAGAGGCCTAGCCTACTACGAGAGAGTAGTTTAGTTATTTTTGTTAGAGCCATGTATTGATTGGACAATCCACATCTGTTATAGAGTGCTTCCTTATTACCAGGGTATGGAGGCAGTATGGCATCATCCAAGATGCACCATAGGAGCACACTGCCTATGCATGGATTCTGAGAGAGCTTGGATTAGGATGGGGCCCTTGGCTATCATATGCTCTATGTACATAGGAGTATAGTGGTATAGTCGAAAGAGACTGGGATTATAGAGTAGATATGCCAGATGCTGGCATCACAAATGGTTTTATTGCATGGCTTGCAGAGAACTTGATATATAGGTTCTTAGATCCAATAGAGTTGATTCCTTCCATGGAGGATGCCATGGATGTTACTAGTGCCCCAGTAGGTCAAGGAAAAAGGTGTGCAGAGGCACAAATACCCCAGCCTACACCTCCCAAGCTGAGAGCAGTGGTGACACCACAAAGACCAGCTGGACATACTAGACCACCTCCTCATCTGACTAGTTCTTCAGCAAGCAGACCAGCAGGTACTTCTAGGAGACACGCTAGAGGAGAGAGTGGCACTTTGGGTGGTGTGGGCATAGCAGATGATGTACTTGCAGCTAAGTAGGTTGTAGGTGGTGATGGTCCTGATCCATTATAGGGTGACACTAATTTTGATTTAGGTGCTAAGGTGAGACATCATAAGGCACAAAGAGCAGAGACCACAAAGCAACCAGCAGTAGATACTGAGATGCCGGTAGCTGATGCTGATCCTAGTGTACCACTTACTCTACAGGAGGTCATTAGGAGACTTAGATTATAGGTTAGGGACCTGAAGGTATGGAGTGCTCACTGGGAGGAGAGATTTCTTGAGGCAGATAGATAGCAGTCTGAGCTTCGTGAGGAGGTTTATAGATTATAGATAGAGGTGACACATCAGACCCCACGAGCTGCCTATTATGTTTTGGTGTACTATGCTATTTTCCTAGCTACCCAAAGAGTTCCTATGTACTCTTAGTATATGATAGCATCAAAGGGAGCCAAGGCACCCAGAGCTGAGGCAGTGCCTGATGCACCACCACCACCTCCACCAGATGCAGAGGATCTTTCAGATAGCTGATCTATTGAGATATTCTGATATTTTTCCTCTTTTGATTTTGATACTATTTTGACTTATGATAGCTCACATGAGCTCATTCTTTTGTACACTGTGCTAGTAGTGCACCCTTGACTACTTCGAGTTTTATGATATATATATGAGATCGAGATTTTGGTTATGACTTCTTTTGTACTTGTCATGTTTTGATTTATGATGATATCATGTGATGTAAATGCCATGAGTAGAGTAGAATGTATGTATGGATTTATGCAATGCAATGGTTCTTTTCAAATGTATGAATGTTATGCAAATGTGAAAGATTATGGAAAGTGTATGTATGAAAATGTATGTAATGCAATAGATGGAATGAATGATTATGAATATGTAATGTAAATGCAACGATACACATGATATGTTTTGTAGGTATTTGATGAAGACAAGTACTTAGTCTTATGTCAAAAAGGATGTCTAACCCAGGATAGTAATTGCTTGTAGTTTGATGAAGAGACCTTCGTGTTAGGTTTCAACTCTTTGTTAGATTTGAAGATGTGATTGAAGAATTGTTTAAGCATTGAAGATTATCCAACCATTGTGAGATCATGAAAACATGTAAAATGCAAACAGACATGCAGAATGAAATGCAACCTAAGACCCAAGACCTAGTCACTGATCATGTGTTGGTCATTTGTCAGCATTGAATTTTTAGGTAATCGGATAAATCAATACAATGCCCACTAGTTAGGAAACCATAGACATATGAATATTGATTTGTATGTGCAAGAATCAATACAAAACCCACTGGTTAGGCAACCATGGACATATGAATATTGATTTTATTTTTGAAATGTCGAATTAGATATAAGCACCAAGGCACAAACACCAGGATGACCTGAATATCATGTCCATTTTGATATAGAAATTTGTATAAGCATCAAAACATAAATGTTGTGATGACCAGAATACACATTATGGTTCAAACACATCAAATAGTCAAGAGATTATTCTAAATCCATTGTGAATTACCCGTAGTGACCCTTTATCATTCACCTCCTTAGGCAAGATCGCGTTTCATAGTAGAGAAATAACTCACTCAAAAAGACAATAGTTAGATCAAACTTCCTTGAATTTTCTAGGTATCAATGGTCAAGGTACTCATGGCCATCCAATACGAGATGGAGGCTCTTACAAACAGACACCATTTCAATCCTAAATTTCTAAAGTTGTTAGATTTTCACATACAAGCAAAAGACAAAGAAAAGATTATGCCCCCAAACATCACTCTCTAAATCCTATAAAGGACATCATCAAAGAGCTCAAAGGACACAATATGAAAAAATTTCAATGCAAATCAGTAAGCATACAAGGAGATAAAAGCATGTGAAGCATAGATTGTTTTCATTTTGTGTTTGATTGCGTTATTGTAGATGCAAAATCCTTTCTGGAAAGGAGACTGACTGACTGACTCGAATGAAGCTTCAAAGGACTTTGATTGGATATGACTCATTTAAGATGTACTGGAGGCCATAGGATATGACATTGATTTCCCCCAAGTTTGAAACATTCATAGGACATAGACGCTTGAGCTGATTGGTGTACAGACTGACTTTATTGAAACAAGGATATGTGGAAACAAAGCAAGAGATATGTACAAACTAAAGCAAGACTGAAAGCTGGGAAAAACCAAGATTGTGCTAATAGATGGAGCATTTTGAACAAGTGGCACCTGTTTGCCAGGTTTTCACCATCTTGGCAAAGATTCTATTTTCGCTACCAAGGTGTCTGTTTCCAGGTTTTCACCAAGGCACTTTTTCTTTTTCTCATTTTTTTGTATTTTTCATTTTTTTCAATTTTTTTGTACTTTTGATATTTTTTATTTTTTTGTGAATCATCAAGGTTCCTATTGCTATGTTTTCACCAAGATGTTCATTTTTTTCAGGACTTTTTCCAATTTTTAAGATTTTTTAAGGACATTTTACCATAGACTGAATGCCTTAGGCATAGAATTTCTTCAGATGGAGAATGTTGATTGGTTCTTGAAGCTATTCTCCTTCATTCATTGAGAGTTGATAGGCTCCAGAGCCAAAAGTAGTAGTGATAACAAAGGGACCCAGCCAATTGGGTTCAAAGAGATAAATTTCTTGAAAGAAGATAGAGAGGCATATTTTCTAGAGTTAGCTCATCAAGGAGATAAACTTCCTCCCAACTTTAATGTTGAAGATATCAATATGCATGAGGAAGAAACTCCAATCATAGCTATGATGAAACAGATGCATGCCTCTCTATCTTCTTTCAAGAAATGCCTAATCATTTTCTTGAAGTCATCATCATTTTGATATCTAGCAATTTCAGAAGGTGTAGGTTCTTGATCCACACCATGTTGAGAATGAGGTCCTTGAGACCCGTGTTGTGTTCCTCCATGAGACATGTTAGGATTTTTAGGACTCCCTAGGATAGTGTGAGGAGGAGTTTGTTGATTGCCTCTGTGAGTTGATGGAAGGGGTATATAACCAGTTTTCAATCAAAAATTGCCAAGGCCATCGTCTTTGTAAAGACCAAAATTGTAGAGTTGCTCAAGAGTGGGACCCTTGTGAGTAGTCAAAGTTATTGTTTTGATTGCTTCTCTAGATTTCTTATGTGAGGAAGCTCTATTTTTCACCATTAACCTTGGGTGAAGCAAGAAAGCAAGATGAAGACAACTGAAGAATGACCTAATTCAAGAAGATCGAATGATGCAACCTTGTCAAGATTGAATTGATTGAAGATTAGATCGGATGTAAATGAAAGATACTATGCCATAGTAGTGTGGGTAGATGCCCAATAGATGGCGGGCATGAGCTCACAACACTTAGCCATTTTAGTAAGAAGACTTAATTTGAAGATAAATTTTGACAAGGTTTTGACACAAGATGAAAAAGACTCAAATCGATAAATCAAAAGACAAAATCAGACTCAAGAGCTCACTTGAGGAAAATGAATGAATTTTTTCTAGTTTTTACTCTGCTCTTGACACAATGATTTGTTCGACAGATTCTAGAAATAGGCTGTAAAAATTGGGTCTCTAACAATTTTGACAACTTTCTAGCAATTTTTTTCAAAATTTCTCAAACGACTTTCTGCAGGATCGTACGATAGTGGGTATGCTCTGAAACAACAGTTGACAAAACTCGTACAATAATTGCAAAGCTCGCATGATAGTTGATACCATGATTTTGAATTTTTGGCTTTTAATTGGTGGCAAAACTTGTACGACACTATACAAGCTATCATATGACAATACAGGGGGTTCTGAAACAATAATTGCCAAAACTCGTATGACTTTCTGACCTTGTGGGATGACTTTTGACTCTAGAAAGGAATTTTACTTCAGATTTTGCAAATTTTAGGTTTTCAATTTTAGATTGTTCACAAATTTTTTTATCTAGGTTTGAAGATTATTATGGGAGCATTCATTTTCAGTAACCAAATAGATAAACAAGCATGTAAAATAGCAAGCAAGTGATTCCAAGCACGTCTAAAAACAATGAACAAGGGACAAAGCAACCCTATGCATGAACAATCAAGTGACTAAATGTGCTAATCCCTAGGAGTGCTAATTGTGTATGTTCCAAAAAAAATTTCAATAATGCACATATTCCTAGAAAAATGAAAATTTGGCCTCACTAGGGTTTGTAGTAATGGTCTGACTCTGCAACTTTTGTTATCTCAAGAGAGTGAACTCCAATTCAGGCACACCGGGATTTTGACACAATCTAAAAATTTAATTAATCAAGAGCTACTAGGGAGATCTGACAGCCCAACAAGAGACCACACCTGTGAAGATTTCCTCCATAAGGACATTTATATAACAGTTGTTGCTACCACAGTGAAAATGGCTATTACCGCTTGAGGTTCCATCCACGGGGTTGACCCAATTAAGGGAATGTCCACTATGATTAACCCTCTCTGAAGGTGACTCACAAAAGATACCACATGGAGACTGGTTCTAGATTCAAGGATCTGAGTTTCTGATAACTACCCAAAAAGGGAGTAGAGCATAGTCTTCTAGCCTTTTCACTTTTAACCAAAACAAAGCAGACAGATTAATCTAACACGCTAAGACCAAGATTATCTCACAAAGATCTATGATGTCAACCACTTATAATCTATCAACCTCTCTAGAGAGAGAATGTATCAATCAAAAGTTGAAGATGCACAAATCTAGTAGAACGTGAGACTCTCTCAGTAACCTCCCTACAAGGGGATCCTTCATTAAGAAGAGCTTCGCATGCATGAACAAGCAGAAGAAGCCCACTCTCTCAAGATCATCCACAAATAGTGATCATAGGGCCTATTTACTATGTGTAACAGATATGCAAAAAGAAAATCTATGTTCGTTTTATAGCCCAAAATGAAGTCTGTGATATGAAAGCAAGAAAAGTCACACAAGCTTGACACGCAAGAGTTTGTTTTAATCCAAATTGAAATGTTATCAACCTGAGGAGAATACCCAAATTCCTCGCAACGCGCTTAGTAGATTTTTACTTTTTTTAGCAATTTTTCTCACGCTTTTCCCAATCAGAATCAGCAGATACCAATCAGAAATAGAAAAACTCAATTGTTAGGGTTAGCTGTCAGTCCAAATCTAAAAATCAAATCTTGAAAGTTGCTTGAAATTATGAAATGACAATTGAATTATGGTGTCAAAACTCATACGACAGTGGGTTACCTCTCAGAAGATAGTCTGGAAACTCATACGATAGTGGATATCTTCTCATATGATAATAGAGCTCCCAAACAACAATGTGTACCTTTTGATACGAGCCTTGATAGAATCAACTATTGTATGATAGTGGGTACTTCTTGGTATGACTTTTTTTAGAAATTCGTACGAAAAATGTATGGACAAAAAATAAAAGATCATAGTTTTAACCAAAAAATGACAATAAATTCATAGAAATTGATAGAAATTGAATGGAAACCCATTTCAAGGCCCCACGGTGGGCGCCAGAAATGTGTGTGTGAATTTGTACCTAGTTGTAGACACAACACTTTAGTAAAACATTAGAGGTTAGCAAAAATTAAAATCCTGCAATGAAATGGAAACTAAGCTAACCAGGTGATTTACTACCTTCTAGTAGATGCGAGTATGATATTCTCAGATCAGACCGAGACCAGTGACAATGCAACACCTAAACAAAAGATTTGAATGCAAAAGATGAATACGAGATGAATGCATATTTATTCTATATTTTTGTATTTTCTATGCAATTGTAATGAAAGAAACTAATATGAAACTAGTCTAGATGAAATTGATATGATATGCAATTGATCTAAAAATGAATGAATGCTCATAAACAAAGGAAAATCTCACAACAGCTTGGATTCACAAAAGATGGGTTCTTCGATCACCAATTCACCAGCGTGAGGATGCAATTTTGTGGATCCTTTTAGAAGAGATGAAGCCTTGATTTTATATAAATCCAAGACTTTGAAGATGTAGGAGAAAATTCATAAATCACTCTTGATGAACTCAGGTTGATTTTTGAGTCAACAAGAAATCAGAGATGATTAACTCACATATTATGCAAAATCATGCAAGAACAGCTTTTTAACTCAAATCAGAAGTTTAGATCAACTTTGAACTCAAAATAGATGTTGAGTTTCCAAAAGTTAACAACTTGCATTGATTTCTTGATTTTGAGTTTAACTGCTCTTTGAATGTGCACAATTAATTATGAATTAATTAAATAAATAAAGTGATTTATTCTCAACTTAACTAATTTTTGAATTAAAATAATTGATTTATGGGTTAGTCAATTATTAAATCAAACTTTTATTTGAAAACTATATCATTAAATTTGACAACTGACTTTAATTAATTAAATAAGAATTTAATCATTTAGTCATAAGATTTTTGATTTATTATCAGAATTAAATAATACAATTTAGGAATAAATGTAATTAAATTTAATTAAATAATTAAGTGGTAGTATTAAATCTAATTAATTAAATATTCAGAATATTCAATTAATCAAACTTTAGGATGAATTAGCTTTATTGCTAAATAATCATTAAATTAAAGATAATTAAGATAAATAGGAATATTTCTAAGAATATTCCCCAATGCAGAATTTAGGATAATCAATTAAATTCGATAATGTGTAGATGTGCCTTAGGTTAGGACTTTTGTATCAATTTCATTCAATTTGAAGATGTATGAGGTTAATGAACCTATAGCCCATTTTTGGGGTATTACACAACCTATTTTAGCAATTCTTAGATTTTAATAAGGTGTTTCAAGTAGATTGTGATGGTAGTGGTACTGCAATAGGATTTGTTATGAGCCAAGAAGGTAAACCTATTGCTTATTTCAGTGAGAAGTTAAATGATGCCAAGAGATAATATTTTATTTATGATAAGGAATTTTATGCTATAGTTCAAGCATTGAAGAAGTGGAGACACTATCTACTTCCTAAGAGTTTGTTTTGTATACTGATCGTCAAGCTTTACAATATTTGAATAGTCAAGGAAAGTTGAATTAAAGGCATTTGAAATGGGTTGAGTTTTTGCAGATTTATACATTTATTTTGAAACACAAGAGTGGAAAGTCTAATAAGGTTGAAGATGGACTTATCAGAAGGAAACTATTACTAAAAGAGATGCAAATTGAGGTGGTTGGGTTCAAGAAACTTAAGAGTTTATCTCCAAAGGATCCTAATTTTGGTGAAGCTTGGAAAGCTTGTAAAGAACCTATTACTCTAGATAGAACGAAGTGGTTGGATTTCATCATCCAGGATGATATGCTATTCAGAGGGTGCCAGTTGTACATTCCTCGAAGTTCTATGCATGATGCGGATGAAGGAATGGTGGATCCAATTAAGGACAGTCCAAACCTTGTAGCTTCAAAATTACACAGTGGAAATACACAACACAAGATGTTTCAAAGTATTTTCATTAACATGCCCGGTTGTAAGGCCTTTTGGGTTAGGGCCAATTACAAACAATAGTAATTCTGCAAGATCCACATAGAGATCCAATACAATCTTAGCTAGTTCAGCTTTGAAGACAATCAGAAGCTAATGGAAACCCTAAGGCGGATCTAAACTTGGTCTCATAAGTATCCAAGCAATCTCTTTATTCCCAAGTGTGCAACCTACTAGCTCTACAAATACCTACTATCAGATAACAATTTGATTTGTAAAATCATGCAAGATCTTTTTCACAACTTCTCCAACTTTAGCTTTCTAGCTTCTCATCTGATATCCTAGATCTACCCAGTGTCCCTAAACATCTACCCAAACACCCCTTAAATACTAGTCATCAACCACAAGTTGGCTAGATGAAACCCTTAACTCCTCCTAACAAATATTAAATTCCATACAAGTCAGCTTACAAATTGTATTACAAACATTTAATTCAGCATGTTGGCCTATAATAATAGCTACCAATAATAAATGCACCAAGTCGGCCCAACAAATCACACAGAACTCTAGTCGGTAAACTAGAACTATCGAGCATCAATGAAATAACTGAGCATGCCAAGCATCACCGAGCACCAGTGTCGATCGAGCATCACAGACATGATCAAGTAACACTTTCACTGAGTGCCAGAGACTACCAATTTCCTTCAGTGACTGAGCTTCCTTCAATGACCGAGACCGTTGGTTTAGGCTACAACCGAGTAACACTGGCCAAAACAACAAACACCCATGCAGTTTCACCAAGGACAAATATTTCCCTTGCATCACCCTAGAATGCCCCTACATCAGAGACCCTAGGTTCCAAAAGATGTTCATATGTGAGAAGAACATCTTCCAGGGTTTAACACATAAACCTTGAACTAGCTCTTCACATACAAGTCCTCCATCTTCTCAGCTTGCATACTCTTCCATTTCAGCTTCCTCTATCTTTTCAAGTCTTTCTTGACAACATACATGTCGGTTCTCCAAACTGATCATTCATTTTCTCTAGATCCACCAACTCAACTCAGGAATGAATACTTAGGATTCTCCTATCGAGTGTTGTATCCATCAAAGGCATCAGTGAAAACTTCTTGTTATTGCCAAGGTATACCAAGAAATATATCACAGCTATTCATCTTCACAATGTCACATAACACAAGATCCTTATACTGGCCAATCAGAACATCAATGAAGCATTGTTCTCTAACTTCTAGAACATGATCATCTTGCAACCAGCCAATCCTATAAGGATGTGGATGTCTCATTCTATTCAAACTAAGTTTCTAAACCATATCCTCAGCAACAAGGTTATCACTGCTACCACTATCAACAATTACATCACAAAGTTTACCTTCAGACTTGCATTGGGTCCTAAACAAATTACTCCTCTGACAAGGTTTCTCCTTTGTACCGAGCAATGGTCATCGAAGTAGCAAGTTCTCTAACTCAGGTTCATTCTGAATGTTCTCATTTACCATAGCAGTTCATTGGTCACCAAGCTTCTTCTGTGTACACTCAAAAGAATGGTGTCCTTCTTCTCCATAGTTATAGCAAGTACCCTTAAAGATAACTCTACCTATCTTCTTCCTTGGTTCCATAGGTTTCTATTCATCTTCTGCATCAATCAGTTTATCCTTCACCAAGTGATCAATTTTCTCCTTCTCTTGGGAGTTACCAGGTTGTTTTTGTGTGTGTGAATTTTGTACCTAGCTATGAACACAACACTTTAGTAAAACATTAGAGATTAGCAAAAATCAAAATATGCAAATAAGAACAATATAGTTAACCAAGTGATTTACTGCCTTTTAGTAGGTGCAAGTATGGTATTCTCAGATTAGACCGAGATCAGTGACAATGCAACACCTAAATAAAGGATTTAAATGATGAAAGCAATAAAATATGAATGCAAATTAATCTATTTTTTTTAATTTTTGATGCAATAAGATGAGAAAAACTAATAATAAATTAATCTAAATAGATTGAAATGATATGCAAATTAAGCTAACAATTATATGAAATATGAAACTAGAATGAATTGAAAACAAGATTGATCTCACAAAATGTTGATTCACAAGAAGCTTGATGATTCCTCTGATGTCAATTTGCTAGAGTAAGTATGCAAATTCTGTGGATGATTTGTAAAGAGTTGAGCCTTGATTTTATAGAAATCTGGGGCTTGAGGGTGCATGGAAAAATTCATAAATCACTCTTGATGAACTCAGGTTTATTTTTGAGTTAACAAGAAATTAGAAATAGATAACTCATAAAATCATGCAAAATCATGCAAGAATAACTTTTTAACTCAAATCAGAAGTTTAGATCAACTTTGAACTCAAAATAGATGTTGAGTTTTGAAAAGATAACAACTTGAATTGATTTTCTGATTTAAAGTTTAACTGCTCTTTGAATGTGCACAAATAATCATGAATTAATTAAATAAATAAAATGATTTCTCTTCAACTTAACTGATTTTAAATTTAAAAATAACTGATTTGTGGGTTAATCAATTATTTTAATCAAAATTTTATTCAAAACTATATTATTAAATATTGACAACTTGGATTCAATCAATTAAATAAATATTTAATCAATTATTCGTAGGAGATTTGATTTATTGTCAAAATTAAATAATATAATTAGGAATAAATAGAATTAAATCTAATTAAATAATTAAGTGGTAGAATTAAATTAATTAATTAAATATTCATCATATTTAATTAATCAAATTTAGGATAAATGAGATTTATCGCCAAATAATAATTAAATTAAAGATAATTAGAATAAATAGGAATATTCTCCGATGCAGAATTTATGATAAAATCAATTAGGATTTCGATAATGTGTAGATGTGCCTTAGGTTAGGACTTCGATGTCGATTTTATTTGAATTGAAGATGTAGGAGGTTAATGAACTTATAGCCCATTTTTGGGGTATTACATTTTGGCCCTCTTTGAATCACTGTGCAAAGCGCAATGGTTCAAAGAATAGTCTGTGTTTTGATATACGTATGAAATTGATTTGAAAGATTAAAGATTGAAAGATATCGACCCAGGCCCAGAATGACCAGGAATCAAGATGATGCTAGCTATATCAACAATGAATTGGTGATTACAAAAAATTGCCAAAATGCCTGATTCTGAACCTTATGATTGTGAAGAAGTGAGTGACTGATTCCAGACTTGAATGTCCTTATATGAATCATATTGGTATCACATCCTAAATCCATCAGTTATGAGGAACCAAGGAAATAACACTAATGAACCGATAGTTACGAAAAGCTGATACAGTTTACAAGATAGATTTGGATACTAGATGAATCTGATATGCCCCAAGAGATGATAGATTTTCCCCAAGCGATGAGGACTTTAGATGAATCAGCAACTAGACATGGTTGTTGTCTTGATTACTGAGGAAAGATTGATTGACAGAATTGAGTTACAGACTTTGAATGATGTGCAATGCCATGCCCCCTTCGGGATTAAAATTGAAATCTAACAAGAAAAGTCAGTGTTTATAGTTTAGAAGCATGTTAATTGATTTGAGAAGTGGTTATACATGTCCAGGAACATGTTTTGCATCGTTTAGAGGTCCTGGAGAACAAGTTTGACTAGGTTTGACCATGAGTTGACTATGGTTAACCAAGTTGAAATTTTGATAGTTTGATGTAAGATAATCAGTTAAGTTGAATTCTGGATTTCTTTGATGATTGAAGGTTGATTATGCAAGTAGTGAATAATATAAACAATCTCAAATTTTGATTTTGATCCCGAAAAGGATTCTACTTGCTGTTTCATTGGAGGAACCTTCATGTGAGATTTAGCTCTTATGATATGTTTTTAGCATTTTTGAAGAATCGTTTAAGCATTTAAGTTTAATTCAATAATTTGCGAGATCATGCAATCATGCAAAGTGCAAAATGAAATGCAAACCTAGGACCTAGGACCTAGTCACTGATCATGTGTCGATTTGTTATCATCATTGAACTTTTTAGGTAACCGGATAAATCAATATAATGCCCACTAGTTAGACAACCATGGACATATGAATATTGATTTTATTTTCAGAATGTTGGATTAGATATAAGCACCAAGGCACAAATGCCAGGATGACTTGAATATCATGTCCATTTTGATATAGCAATTTATATAAGCATCAAAACATAGATTTCATGATGACTAGAATATGCCTTGCATACAAACACATCAAACAGTCAAGAGATCATTCTAAATCCAATGTGAATTACCCTTAGTGACCCTTTATCATTCAAATCCTTAGGTAAGATCGTGTTTCATAGTAGGAGAAAGAATGTACTCAAAAAGACAATAGTTAGATCAAACTTCCTTGAATTTTCTAGGTATCAATGGTCGAGGTACTCATGGCCATCCAATTTGAGATAGAGGCTCTTACAGACAGACACCGTTTGAATCCAAAATTTCCAAAGTTGGTAGATTTTCACATACAAGCAGAAGACAAAGAAAAGATAATGCCCCCAGTCATCACTCTCTAAATCTTATAAAGGACATCATCGAAGAGCTCGAAGGGACACAATATGAAAAAATCTCAATGTGAATTAGTAAGCATACAAGGAGATAAAAGCATGAAGAAGCATAGATTGTTTTCAGTTTGTGTTGATGTTTGTGTTTGATTGTGTTGTTGTAGATGCAAAATCCTTTTTGGAGAGGAGACTGACTGACTGACTCGGATAAAGATTCAAAGGACCTTGACTGGATATGACTTGTCTGAGGTATACTAGAGACCATAGGATATGACATTGATTTCCCCCAAGTGTTAAGCATTGATAGGATACAGACACTTGAGTTGATTGGTGTACAGACTAACTTATTGAAAATAGGAATGCAGAAACAAACCAGGAAATATGTACAAACTAAAGCAAGACTAAAAGCTGGGAAAGACCAAGATTGTGATGATAGATGGAGCATTTTGAAACAAGTGGGGCCCATTTTCTGGGTTTTCACCATCTTGGCAGAGATTCTATTTTTGCTACCAAGGCACCTGTTTCTAGGTTTTCACCAAGGCACTTTTTCTTTTTCTCATTTTTTTATATTTTTATTTTTCTCAAAAAAAATTGTACTTTTGATATTTTTTACTTTTTTTGTGAATCATCAAGGTGCCTATTGCTAGGTTTTTACCAAGATGTTCATTTTTTTAGGACTTTTTCAGATTTTTAAGATTTTTTTAGGACATTTTACCATAGACTAAATGCCTTAGGTGTAGAATTTCTTCAGATGGAGAACATTGATTGGTTCTTGGAGCTATTCTCCTTCAATCATTGAGAGTTGATAGGCACCAGAGCCAAAAGTAGCAATGATAACAAAGGGACCCAGCCAGTTGGGTTCAAACTTCCCCTTGTGTTCTCTATATGATTGATTTTTAGGATTCTCTCTCAAGACTAGATCGCCAACATGAAATTCTCTATGTCTAACTTTCTTGTTGCAACCTCTAGACATTCTCTTTTGATATACTCTGAGATGATCATACGCTACTTGTCTGCACTTATCTATTAGTTCAAGTTCTTGCAACCTAGACACTCTGTAGTCATCATTAGTTACTAGACCATGCATTTTGATTCTTAGTGATGAAATTTCAACCTCAATAGGTAGTACTGCTTTAGACCCATAAACTAAAGTGAAAGGTGTAGCCCCAGTGGGCATTTTGATACATGTTTTGTAGGCCTAGAGAGCTAGATTGATCATGAAATGCCAATCTCTTCCTATTTTATCAACTGTACGGTGAAAGATTTTCAATAGATTCTTATTTGAAGCCTCTGCTTGTCCATTCCCTTAAGGATAGTAGATAGATGACCAATGTTGTGTAATCTTGAATTTGGCACATAGATCATCCAAGTCTTTGTTCTTAAATTGCCCACCATTATCTGTGACTATAAAATGTGGAATACCATACCGACATATGATGTAGTTCAAGATGAACATAGATATTTGCTTACCAGTTGCTTCTGTAAAAGGGACTGCTTCTACCCATTTTGTAAAATAATTTGTAGCTGTGATTATATGGGTATGTCCATTAGAAGAATGAGGATGTATAGCTCCTATAAGATCAAAGGCCCATTGATGAAGAGGCCATTCTGTAGTGAAGATAATTAGATCTCTCCCTGGAGCATGAATTAAGTTTCCATGCACTTGGCACTTTTGACAGTTCTTAGCAAACTTGATAGACTCTTTCTCCATTTCAGGCCAATAGTACCCAGCCCTAATAAGTTTTTGAGCTAGTGTTAAACGGTGGGTGCCAGAAATGTGTGTGTGAATTTTGTACCTAGCTATGAACGCAACACTTCAGTAAAACATTAGAGGTTAGAAAAAATCAAAATATGAAAATAAGAACAATATAGCTAACCAGGAAATTTACTGCCTTCTAGTGGGTTCAAGTATGGTATTCTCAAATTAGACTGAGATCAATGACAATGCAACACCTAAACGAAGGATTTAAATGATGAAAGCAATAAAATATGAATGCAAATTAATCTTTTTTTTTTAATTTTTGATGCAATTAGATGAGAAAAACTAATAATAAATTAATCTAAATGGATTGAAATGATATGCAAATTAAGCTAACAATTATATGAAATATGAAACTAGAATGAATTGAAAACAAGATTGATCTCACAAAATGTTGATTCGCAAGAAGCTTGATGATTCCTCTGATGTCAATTCACCAGAGTAAATATGCAAATTTTGTGGATGATTTGTAAAGAGTTGAGACTTGATTTTATAGAAATCCAAGGCTTGAGGGTGCGTGGAAAAAGTCATAAATCACTCTTGATCAACTCGGGTTTATTTTTGAGTTAACAAGAAATTAGAAATCGATAACTCATAAAATCATGCAAGAACAACTTTTTAACTCAAATCAGAAGTTTACATCAACTTTGAACTCAAAATAGATGTTGAGTTTTGAAAAGATAACAGCTTGAATTGAATTTCTAATTTAAAGTTTAACTGATCTTTGAATGTGCACAACTAATCATGAATTAATTAAATAAATAAAGTGATTTATCTTCAACTTAACTGATTTTAAATTTAAAAATAACTGATTTGTGGGTTAATCAATTATTTTAATCAAACTTTTATTCAAAACTATATTATTAAATATTGACAACTTGGATTTAATCAATTAAATAAATATTTAATCAATTATTCGTAGGAGATTTGATTTATTGTCAAAATTAAATAATATAATTAGGAATAAATAGAATTAAATCTAATTAAATAATTAAGTGGTAGAATTTAATTAATTAATTAAATATTCATCATATTTAATTAATTAAATTTAGGATAAATGAGATTTATCACCAAATAATAATTAAATTAAAGATAATTAGAATAAATAGGAATATTGCTAAGAATATTCCCTGATGCAGAATTTATGATAAAATCAATTAGGATTTTGATAATGTGCAAATGTGCCTTAGGTTAGGACTTTGATGTCGATTTCATTCGAATTGAAGATGTAGGAGGTTAATGAACCTATAGCCCATTTTTGGGGTATTACAGTTTCCTCTTCAACTTATCTTTTTCCTTCAGAGCATACAGATAAGCATCTTCAACAAAATCAATCTTCAACATACCAAGCTAATCTTGAATATTGAATCTCAGACCATTCACATACCGAGCTACCTTTTCCTTACCAAGCTCTTCATGTCCAGACTGAATAGTAAGCTTGTAGAACTCTTTGGTATAATCTTCAACAAACAAATCCTTCTACTTCAGATTCTGCAATTTCTTAAACAAGTCAAGCTCATAGTCAACTGGTATGAACTTAGCTTTCAATTTTGTCACCATCAAATTCCACCAATTTATCTTCATTTCACCTTCATCTTCTCTATCTCTTTGTAATTCTTTCCACCAAAGAGCAGCATGTCCTTTCAACTTAGTATGTGCCAATCTCACCCGAAGAGGATCTTCAATTTCTTCCAGCTCAAAGAAATCTTCAAGTTCACCAATCCAATCAATCAGATTGTCAAGCTTCAAAGTACTAGAGAAAGTAGAAACTTCCATTCAGTAACTATTACTAAATCGAGCTCCAGATCTATGCAACCAAGTAGTTATGTCTTTACCAGATTTGTCCCTCCGGTCATCACCACTAGATCCAGCAGGTTCAAAGTCTTCAGTAGCTTCTTCATAACCATCCTCAGTACCAACATTCCCAGTTATACCAGTAACAGCTCTCATGATCTCAGCTACCATGGCATTCTTCATTAATTCTATCTCAAATCTAAAATCTGATTTCACCTTCTCTATGATTCGAGATTCCACAGTATCACAAAGATCATAAATAACTCTAGGGTCCAATCTTCTCAGAGGCATCCTTAAAGATATTTAAAAACCCTCTGTAACAAACCCTCATCAACCACCTTGTGACAATCTCCAAGTTGTCTACAAGTCAGATCACAACCTGCAACCTTGCAAATAACTAGGGCATAATTTCACAAGTTCGGTGCCACAAATTTGCAATCAAGATCATATGATCTCTTCACCAACAAGATCAACTTCGCAAGATCAGCCTTGATAGGTCAACCTTCACTCCAACAGGATCAACTTAGCTCCCACAAGATCAACTTTTCTCTAATACCACCTAACATAGACCAAGGGATGAAGGATCCAATTAAGGACATTCCAAACCTTGCAGCTATAGAATTACACAGCAAAAATACACAACACAAGATGTTTCAAAGTATTTTCATTAATATGTCTGACTGTAAGGCCTTTTGGGTTAGGGCCAATTACAAAAAATAGTAATTCTACAAGATCCACACAGAGATCCAATACAATCTCAGCTAGTTCAGCTTTGAAGATAATCAGAAGCTGATGGAAACCCTAAAGAAGATCTAAACTTGACCTCGCAAGCCTCCAAGCAATCTCCTTGTTCCCAAGTGTGCAAACCACTAGCTCTGCAAATACCAACTATCAGATAACAATCTGATCTACAAAATCATGCAACATCTTTTCCACAACTTTGCCAACTTTAGCTTTCCAGCTTCTCATCTGATATCCCAGATCTACCCAGTGTCCCTAAACATCTACCCAAACACCCCTTAAATACTAGTCATCTGCCACAAGTCAGCTGGATGAAACCCTTAACTCCTAAAAAGTATTAAATGTCATACAAGTTGACTTAAAAATTGTATTACAAAAATTTAATTCAACATGTCAGCCTATAACTGTTACCCAATTTTTCCTGTTCCATACAATTTTGGCCACAGGCTGGGATCTATCCAGTATTTTGTAAATCCTGTTAAAATCCCTGGGAATTTTCATGGTCTTGCATCTCCCCTTCTAGTCTCTACATTTCTTTAGCTCTTTGGTCTGCAAGCCTTTTAATTTGAAAATGTGACCGTTATAGAAAAAAACCCTCAAAAATCCTAGGGCCTGTTCTAATTTGCCATTACCTTTTTCGGCAACTTAAGTTTCCTTTTCCCATGTGCGCTTTATATTCTAAAGCTAGTCATGAGATCTCTAAAGCTCAAGAGAATATGCCTTTTAGTTCCCTAATCCCATGACTACCTTATATCTCTTAATCTCCTGATTGAATGGAATATTCTATTTTCATTCAACAACTTAGCGATTGCCCCTTTTAGTCTCCAGGTCTCAGTAAGTCTTTCTCGAGATCTAGAGACTTCTGTAACAAATTTTGTAAGAAAGGAACTATTGTCATGTGGTCTCTAAATGGAGACTACCTTTGGTCGGGTAATCTCTGAATGATTTATTAAAGTGATGTTTTACTCTGCAATTATGATTTTCTCTTTAGTCGTTGAGTCTCCAAATAGAGGTGCGGTCTTCTTTCATGGCAGTCTCCAAGTCTCCAGGTCTTCATGCGGTTAGTCATTTCATTCAGAAATTTGGATTTCCTATGGTCGCATTATCTCCCAAAGATGGTGGTTATCTCTTACGCAGCTAGCAATTTAGCGACATGGTTGTCTCCAGATCTCTAGATGCAGCGGCTAAGTGATAAAGGATTCTAAGACTCAGCGACAACTGTAAGATGCAGATTTGATCAACAAATGGCATGTAATCTCAGAGCTAAATTATGGTTTCAAAAATCTTTCAGCAACTCTGAGAATAAAGGTTTTTTCCAGGTCTCCAGATGTAACTAAGGTTAGATAAAGTATATCACGACTGCGAGATATGTTTAGTCACGTAATCTTTAAACGGTTGGCGGTCAGGCCTTGGGAGAGTTTTAGTGATTCAATGACTAAAGGCAGTCTCATATTCTCATGATCTAACTCATGGTTAAGATCTTATTCAATGATCATGAGAATACTCTAGTCGCTTATTCTCCAAATTTGACCACAGTTTATGTCAGGTCTTTGAATCCCTTCAGTCGTGAAGTCTCAAGAAGGCAATGGGTTAAGTTAAAATGTCTCGAGACTTGGAGGTTTAAGTTTTTTCATGAGGTCTCTAAATAATATTCAACGACTAAGTGACTATGTTTTTGTGAGATCTCTTATTTCTGGCAGTCAAGTCCTAAGCATCTTGTGATCTGGTGAGCGATTACTGTTATATTTGGTGGGCCTAGTGTGCTGTCTTAACTTTTGATCCAATGGTTGTCTTATGATCTGATGGAATATTTTGATCCCATGTGATCATACACCAACTTTTGATCTTGCTTTATTGCCAAGGCTCTGTCAAGTGGGTCCTCATGTTCTAACATGCTCACATTTCATTGGCTGGCTGGATGGTGACAAGGATTTGTCAGTGGGACCATTGTCAAAGAATCTGCAGGGGTGCCCGCTTAATGAAGATCTACGGTTGTCTTATGATCTGATGGAATCTTCTAAGCTTTTGTGATTATGAGATGGTCATTCGATCTTCTAGGTGTTCAGGCCGATGTTAGGTGGGTCCGTCTGACATGCTAAATTTCTATTGGTTGCTAGGTAATACAATTGGCATCTGTCAGTGGGTCTAAACATTTCTTAAGTGAGGTGGCAGTGAAATGAGATCTACAGCTGGCACATGATCTGAAGGAATCTTCTGAGCCATGAGATCATGTGACAGTCGTCGATTAGGTATTAGGCCATGAAGGAAAGAAGGGTGGGTCCTATGCTAGATAATCCAAGGTGTCTGTAAGTCAAGCAATAATATCATGACAATTGGCAAGATGGGCCCAAGTTTGTAGGTTCAGTCAAGCAATTGCTCAATCGGAAAGAGTATTCTGAAGACTTCAATTGATTCAGTGACTATCAAGTGGGATCAGTGTTTGTCACGTAATCACCAGAATAAGCCAAGGTTAAATAAAGTATCATGAGATTGAGCGACTAAAAGGAAAAGAAGGCCCAAGGTTAAATGCATAGTTAAGGTTAAGAACATAAGCGGTGCCCAGGTAAAATAGAGGATCTAACGGCCACATTTTAAAAGGTAGGTTAGATTTGAATGTCAACCATAGATGAAGAAATCTTGGTGCCACCTATGACCATTATACTCTTTTAAAATTCAAATATCTAAGAGGTACCAGATTTGAATAGTTATGGTGAGCCCGAGTTGCAAAGAGGTAGATAGATCAAGGCGGCTTGTTTGCAGGTAGATACAGTATAAGGATGGACACACAAATAGTAATCTGATCAATTGGGATATTTTCATGGGCATTTATGACCAGAATTGATAGAATTAGGGTTTTTATTATTTTAGGAAAATCTATGTAACCCTAATTAGTTTTTACTCCTGCCTGCGTGCAATTGAGGAGATGTATATAATGTTTTTTGGAGCTTTTAGAGCTCAGAGTTTACATTTTGTAAAGAGAGTTTTCTCTTTCTAGGAGTTATCTATGGCATTCTTTCTACCCTTTGACTTTTATAGTTTGTGACCTTTCATTGAAATCTCAGACTCAATAGAGGCTATCCGTGGCATTTGTTATGTCCTCTGGTCTTTCCCTTGTCTGTACTTCTCTTATTGAATATAATATACTAGCTTTGTTAGAGAAATCTTGAAGTTCCAAGGCCCTTCTTTCTTTTAGCTTATATGTGTACTATTGTGTTTAATCTGATTTGAATGAGTTTGTGGGTATACTTCAGCCCCCTGTCATTCTGTCTCATTTCTGTGCCCTTTTGTTGTAGAGAACGTCTACTTGTAGGTCATAGTTTGTGCCTTTTGTCCAAACCCCTTTTTGAAACACTTATGCAAGCCTATTTAGAAAGATTGTGTTTTATTAGATCTGAGAGCTTTCATGCTGATTTTTTCAGTGTATCATGTTCATTTCATTTCAGTGTATCACCTAGTAGGTAGTTTGCTTTCAATTATTTCCCTTTCAGCATTCCTTCTATCCCTTTTCCCCTCAAGTTTTACTTTCCTATCAAGAAGCAAATTAAGGTGATTATCCAAGAGGAACCAGCCTAGAACCTAGAGGTCTCATCTTAGTTAGCATAGGTCCCACACCTGGAGATGATTCCCATGTTATACTAGGTTATCAAGACCAAGAGAGCTTGAAACAAGGGTGCAAACTTAGTGCATAACAACATTCTGGCATGCCCGGTGGGACAGCAAAAGAGGTTCATTGGTTGAAGATTAAGAAAGACACCCCACCTTGGGTGTAGCAATTCTGGCACACCCGGTGGGACTAAAGTTCAGATTTATGTTCAAAGGTGCTACTATAGGTCCAAGGATTCAGATTCAAAGGCACCCCACCTTTGGGCATAACAATTTTGACTACAACAAAAGAAGTCTATTGGCAAAAGGTGTGCTATCTCTGATATGCTGATAACATACTACAGACCTAGAAGAGGTCATTTCACTGCATATCTGGTGACTCTGGAAGGTCTACTAGTTTCAAAGATCAAGTACTGGTATGTTTCAAATCTTTCATATTCAAATTCTAGCTAATTGCATAAGTAGACATGTCAAGTTATCATGGATAGTCAGGTTACTCACCATCCTATTATGAGAATAGTTCAATGGGCTAGTTATCAGCCTTATCAAAGCCACCTAAAGCCTACTTTTACCCCAAGCTTTCATACTATACAAGGCTATCAATATATCCAACATGCCCCAAATGATTATGCCCTTGTACAAGATTATGGGTGAGCCCTCCAACAAGAGGGATCATGGGCACAAATGGTACAACAAAAAATGCAAAGCTAGTTGCCTCATCATACTTACCACCCACCTACCCCTTCTCATCCTAATTGGCAGCAGATTCATAGCTCAAACTTTACAAAAGAGAAAGAAGAGACAAAGAATCTATTTCTTGATTTGATTAAGCAAGTGTCTAAGATTAGAGAGGAGCAGGAGATGGAGGCTCAAAGTTATGAGCAAGGGTCAGTTCCATACCAAGCAATAGTGGCTCTTGTTGATGAACAACAAATGAGACAATTTAAAGAAAAGATTAATCACCGAGCTGATATTGAGTCAGCAAGGCTGAGATCACAAATTGTTGAACAAGAGGCTCTTAGACCTAAAATCCCAAGTTGGAAGACCCTTTTGTCTATGCCTTCAATGCCTCCCTCTGGGCCCTCTCAATTTCACATCCCAAGTTTTAAGGAAAAAAATTCTTTCCAAGAGCCTTTACTTGAGATCCAGTCTACCACTCTGCAAGAGAAGTCTGTTCAAGAAAATTATTTATCTCAAGAGGCCCCTCTAGTCTCTCAAGATGATGAAGTGTTGTGGATACCCCAATGGACTCTACCTCCTAGTTGTCAGATGCCAAGTCTTTTCAAAGATACTAGTCTAGTGTCTAAGCAAGGACCTATGGTAAATGAACTTTCATGTGATGAGTAGGAGAGGAAGTCTAAGGTATCAGTGGTGAGTGATAACTATGATAAAGTGAGCCAGCAGGGTGAAAAAATGGAGTTTGATGCTTAGTCTGAGCTCTTGGTTGGATTTTTTGATGAGCTCCCTTTCTTTGTTGGTAATAAAAAAGAGACCATGCCATTAACTATGGCTAAGGGTCAATCATAACAAAAGTTTCACCATCCACAAGAGGTTGATACAGAGGAAGATGCCATGTCCTTGTTTGATGAGCTGCCTAGCTTTGTTGAGCAAAATGATAAGGTTATGATCATAGCCACCTCTGTAGATTTGCAGTAGCTAGCAGAGATTGATCCTGAGGATATGTTGATTCATGAGCTTGATCTCATCTTCAAGGAGGAGACTTCCGAATATGCAGAGGATAACCAAAGCCTTGGAGAAGATTGTTTGGAGAACATCATAGGAGGCTTGTATATGGAGCCTGATTATAAAGAGCCGGTCATTCCTGGAGATCTTTGGGATTTTGACAACTTTGATGAACTCTTTGCTAGTTTAAAGGGAGAGGATGATAGGTCCCTATCAATGGAGGATGAGCTAACATGGCTATCCATAATAAAGGGCAACCATGAAGTAAAAAAGAAACCATCAAGGAAAGTCTTGCCTTCGGACTTTCAAGAGGCTGCCCTATATCAGATACTTGGCCCAGAAGGAGTTTACTGAGACATCTCCACATGATCAATTTGAGGTGAGCAAACTTGACCCTATCCTTGCAGAGGTAGTTCACCATTATTTGATAAATCTTTATATGCCTCATATCCTTGTAGCTATCCTTATGCATTCAATGCAAAATATCCTAAAGAGGAAGGGTAGTTATTTCAGCCTACCAGTGAATGGCTTTGTTTGACTGATTTTCTGCACTGGTTGGTTTAGCATAGGTTAGTTTTCCTGCTTTATGTCCCTATTTTCTAGTTTAGCTTTCCTATTTTCCAAGAAGTGCTCATGCACAATTTTTGTCCCTCTCAGTGTCAGGTCTGTTTCTTTGTTGGAAAGTTTTGTGCTCATATGATGACTCCTATGCCCAATGGATCATTCTAAGGTCACTGATCTAATGTCTAGCAGGCTGACATCTAGCAAAAATCACCAAAATGTTACCAAATGTTTCATGTTCCATACAATTTTGGCCATAGGCTGGGATCTATCCAATATTTTGTAAATCCTGTTAAAATCCCTAGGAATTTTCATGGTCTTGCATCTCCCCTTCTAGTCTTTGCATTTCTTTAGCTCTTTGGTCTGCAAGTCTTTTAATTTGAAAATGTGACCATTATAGCAAAAAACCCTCAAAAATCCTAAGGCCTGTTCTAATTTTTTGTTACCTTTTTAGGCCACTTAAGTTTCCTTTTCCCATGTGCGCTTTATATTCTAAAGCTAGTCATGAGATCTCTAAAGCTCAAGAGAATATGCCTTTTAGTTCCCTGATCCCACGACTACCTTATATCTCTTAATCTCTTGATCACATGGAATATTCTATTTTCATTCAACGACTTAGCGATTGCCCCTTTTAGTCTCCAAGTCTCAGTAAGTCTTTCTCGAGATCTAGTGACTTCTGTAACAAATTTTGTAAGAAAGGAACTATTGTTGCGTGGTCTCTAGATGGAGACTTCCTTTGGTTGGGTAATCTCTGAATGATTTATTAAAGTGATGTTTTACTCTGTGATTATGATTTTCTCTTTAGTCGCTGAGTCTCCAAATAGAGGTGTGGTCTTCTTTCGTGGTGGTCTCCAAGTCTCCAGGTCTTCATGCGGTTAGTCATTTCATTCAGTAATTTGGATTTCCTTTGGTCACATTATCTCCCAAAGATGGTGGTTATCTCTTATGTGGCTAGCAATTTAGTGATGTGGTTATCTCCAGATCTCCAAATGCAGTGGCTAAGTGATAAAGGATTCTAAGACTGGATGACAACCGTAAGATGTAGATTTGATTGACGGACGGCATGTAATCTCAAAGCTAAATTGTGGTTTGAGAAATCTTTCAGTGACTCTAAGAATAAAGGTTTTCACCAAGTCTCTAGATGTAACTAAGGTTAGATAAAGTATATCACGACTGCGAGATTTGTTCAGTCACATAATCTCCAAACGGTTGGTGGTTAGGCCTTGGGAGAGTTTTAGTGATTCAACGACTGAAGGCAGTCTCGTATTCTCATGATCTAACTAATGGTTAAGATCTTATTCAATGATCATGAGAATACTCTAGTCGCTTATTCTCTAGATTTGACCATAGTTTATGTCGCGTCTTTGAATCCCTTCAGTCGTGAAGTATCAAGAAGGCAATGGGTTAAGTTAAAATGTCTCAAGACTTGGAGGTTTAAGTGTTGTCGCAAGGTCTCTAAATAATATTCAGTGACTAAGCGACTATGTGTTCGTGAGATCTCTTATTTCTAGTGGTCAAGTCCTAAGCATCCTGCGATCTGGTGAGCAGTTACTATTATATTTGGCGGGCCTAGTGTATTGTCTTAACTTTTGATCTGACAGTTGTCTTATGATCTGATGGAATATTTTGATCCCATGTGATCATACGCCAACTGTTGATCTTGCTTTATTACCAGTGCTTTGTCAGGTGGGTCCTTGTGTTCTAACATGCTCACATTTCATTGGCTAGCTAGATGGTGACAAGGATTTGTTAGTGGGACCATTGTTAGAGAATCTACAAGGGTGCCAGCTTAATGAAGATCTACAATTGTCTTATGATCTAATGGAATCTTCTGAGCTTTTGCGATTATGAGATGGTCATTCAATCTTCCAGGTGTTCAGGCTGATGTCAGGTGGGTCCGTCTAACATGCTAAATTTCTATTGGTTTCTGGGTAATACAGTTGGCATCCATCATTGGGTCCGAGCATTTCTTAAGTGAGGTGGCAGTGAAATAAGATCTATAGCTAGAGCATGATCTGAAGGAATCTTCTGAGCCATGAGATCATGTGACAGCCATCGATTAGGTATCAGGCCATGAAGGAAAGTAGGGTGGGTCCTATGCCAGATAATATAAGGTGTCTATAAGTCAAGCAATAATATCATGACAAGTGGAAAGATGGGCCCAAGTTTGTAGGTTTAGTCAGGTAATCGCTCAATCGGAAAGAGTATTCTGAAGACTTCAAGCGATTCAGCGACTATCAAGTGGGAACATTGTTTATCACATAATCACCAGACTAAGCGAGGGTTAAATAAAGCATCATGAGATTTAGCAACTAAAAGGAAAAGAAGGCCCGAGGTTAAATGCATAGTTAAGGTTAAGAACATAAGTGGTGCCCGGGTAAAATAGAGGATCTAACGGCCATGTTTTAAAAGGCAGGTCAGATTTGAATGTCAGTCGTAGATGAAGAAAGCTTGGCACCACCTGTGACCATTATACTCTTTTAAAATTCAAATATCTAAGAGGTACCAAATTTGAATAGTTATGGTGAGCCCGAGTTGCAAAGAGGTAGATAGATCAAGGTGGCTTGTCTGCAGGCAGATACAGTATAGGGATGGACACGCAAATAGTAATCTGATCGATTGGGATATTTTCATGGGTATTTATGACAAGAATTGATAGAATTAGGGTTTTTATTATTTTAGGAAAATCTGTGTAACCCTAATTAGGTTTTACTCCTGCTTGCATGCAATTGAGGAGATGTATATAATGTTTTTTGGAGCTTTTAGAGCTCATAGTTTACATTTTGTAAAAAGAGTTTTCTCTTTCTAGGAGTTATCTGTGGCATTCTTTCTACCCTCTAACTTTTATAGTTTGTGATCTTTCATTGAAATCTCAGACTCAATAGAGGCTATCCATGGCATTTGTTCTGTCCTTTGGTCTTTCCCTTGTCTATATTTCTCTTATTGAATATAATATACTGGCTTTGTTAGAGAAATCTTGGAGTTCCAGGGCCCTTCTTTCTTTCAGCTTATATGTGTACTATTGTGTCTGATCTCATTTGAATGAGTTTGTGGGTATACTTTAGCCCCCTGTCATTCTATATCATTCTTGTGTCCTTTTGTTGAAGAGAACATCTGCTTGCAAGTCACAGTTTGTGCCTTTTGTCCAGACCCCTCTGTGAAACACTTATGCAAGCTTGTTTAGAAAGATTGTGTTGTATTAGATCTGAGAGCTTTCATGTTGATTCGGTCATTGTATCACCTAGTAGGTAGTTTTCTTTCAGTTATTTCCCTTTTAGCATTCCTTCTATCCCTTTTCCCCTCAAGTTTTACTTTCCTATCAAGAAGCAAATTAAGGTGATTATCCAAGAGGAACTAGCTTAGAACCTGGAGGTCTCATCTCAGTTAGCATAGGTCCCACACTTGGAGATGATTCCCATGTTATACTAGGTTATCAAGACCAAGAGAGCTTGAAACAAAAGTGCAAACTTAGTGTATAACAATAACAACAACTACCAACAATAAATGCACCAATTGAGCCCAACAAATCACACAACACTCCAATCGATAAACTAGAACTACTGAAAAATAGTGAAATAACCAAGCATGCCAAGCATCACTAAGCACTAATGTCAATCGAGCACCATAAACATGACCAAGTAACACTTTCACCAAGCACCAGAGACTACCAAGTTCCTTCAGTGACTGAGCTTCCTTCAATGACCGAGACCATCGGTTAACACTGCAACTAAGTAACACCGGCCAAAACAACAAACACCCATGCAGTTTCACCGAGGACAAAGATTGCCCCTGCATCACCCTAGAATGCCCCTACATGAATGAGGGAGAATATCATCAAGGAGAAGCATGGTGGAGGATTGGCTGGACATTTTTGGTCAAGTTAAAACCCTTGCTTTAGTTAATGAGAATTATTATTTTCCACAGTTGCAGAAAGATGTCAAAAAGTTTGTACAGAGTTGTAGAGTATGTCAAATGGTGAAAGGAGTAAAGAAAAATATAGGGTTTTATCAGCCATTACCTATACCAAAAAATCCTTGGGAGGATATCAGTATGGATTTTATTCTCGGTTGTCCAAGGACTAAGGAGGGACATGATTCAATTTTTGTAGTGGCTGACAAATTTTCAAAGATGGCACATTTCATTCCCTACAAG
Organism: Chamaecyparis obtusa; assembly: GCA_027943335.1. Taxonomy (NCBI): domain Eukaryota; kingdom Viridiplantae; phylum Streptophyta; class Pinopsida; order Cupressales; family Cupressaceae; genus Chamaecyparis; species Chamaecyparis obtusa. The sequence continues at coordinate 883,136 of BSBK01005430.1, read as the reverse complement.
AAGACTAATGATGTTGTTCATATAGAAGAATTATTTTTTAGAGAAGTAGTGAGACTACATGGTTTTCTAATGAGCATAGTTTCAGATCGAGACACTAAGTTTTTGGATATTTCTAGCGTACATTATGGAAGAATTTAAAGACAAATTTGAAGTCTAGTTCATCACATCATACACAGACTGATGGACAAACAAAAGTGGTGAATAGGAGTTTGAGAAATTTGCTGAGATGTTTGGTTGGGGATAAACCAACAGGATGGGATTTGATTTTACCATAGGCAGAATTTGCATACAATAATCCATCAACAGGACCACTGGAAAATCACCATTCTAGATTGTATATGGAAGTAGTCCCAGAAATGCCTTAGAGTTGAGAAAGATAGACAAGGGAGAAATAAGTAGTGCTGAAGCTGGGGATTTTGCAAAACATTTGAAGAACATCCATGAGGAGGTGAGGAAGCACATTACCAAGATGAATGCACAGTATAAGGCTAAGGCAGATGAGAAAAGGAGGCATAAGGAATTTTAGGTTGGGGATGAAGTCGTGGTTCATTTGTGGAAGGAGTGATTTTTAGTTGGTACATACAACAAGTTAAAAATGAAGAAGTTTGGGCCATATCAGATACTGAAGAAGAATGATTCGGGATATGCCTATGAAGTAGAATTACCTACTGAGATGAATATTTCACTAGTATTTAACATTTTACATCTGACAGATTATAATGAAGGAGGTATTGAAGATGAGATCACAGAAGCATAGTGGAGTATTCCAGCCACTACTTCAACTACCAAGGAGATTGAGGATATACTGGAGAGTCATGTTGGCAGAAGCACAAGGAACAGGATATATGAAGAATATCTAGTCAAATGGAAAGGACAACCTATTGAAGATTCATCATGGATGACAAGGGAGGAGGTTAACAGTCTCAATTTTCCTCTTCACACTTGAGACATGACGGGGTCACTTCTCAAATTACCCAGAGTGTCTAATGGAGGAGCATCGTGGGTGTAAGAGCAATCTTGCATCACCCAAAAATATTTCTAGTTTCTTTTCAATAAGGATAATCTTATGTACAGCTTCTATTTATAGAAACTTACTATTTTTAGTAAGTTGGTCATATGAGCTCGAAATGTTCTAATTTCACAAGTGGAGGCTCATCTTAGTCATATCAACCTACCAATTGAATTTCATTGTCATATCATCTATATCAGTGAAGTTATTGAGATTTTTGGGTACAAAATCTTTGAGCTCAATTTTGAAGGCCTTAGAGGCTCCAGATCATGATCGACCCCCAGCTGACTAGAGCTTGCGCGAGTTAAGCACTGTAGATCAGGTCCTACCATTTCTGAAAAGTGTTATGATAGAAAAACGGAGCTACAATTAGAAAGTTATGGCCTCCAGAAGTTGGGCTACCTAAAAGCATATTTTGTAATTATTTTGAGCCGACTCTAATGTAATAATTGTGAAAAATAAAATAATTCTAGTGAAGTCGGCCTTAAGGACTAAATTTTGAAAACCTTCTCAGGTGGTGCAAAATTGGCTATATAAGGAAGGCCCGTAGTGTTTGTCTAGGGCAATTCTGGGTAGATCTGGGTAATTATTCGAGGCTTTGTCCTACAAAATATTGTAAAGGAAATGCCCATGTGGCTTTGCATATTGTAATTCTGAAATTTGTAATTCCACATTTGTGGAGATAATAAGAAGCCCATTTTCTTTTCTTGTAAATTTTTGTTGTTTCTCTATTTCTGCTATGTGTTTATGGTATTTAGGGGAGCACCCTGTTGGTCCTCAAAATGCAGTTTTGAGGAACACCGTAAATTGCTTGAAATAGTGCTCCGTTTGTCCCAAAATGCGTGTTTCCAATGGGTGGTCCGGAGGTCACTTCATGAAGGTGATGTGTTTCTCACCTTTCTTATACCTCTCTGAGTTATTCTGAGTCCTTGGACTGTACCCTGCAATGGGTTTCTAACAGTTGGTTTCTAGGTGCTCTCTAAAGTCAAAAATTGCTTAGTGTCAATTTCACTAGGAAGGGTCATTTTGAGTTTAAGTATTCTGTACCCTGTTGACTTTCATGGAAATCTGGAAGTGGGAACTTGTTTATTGTACTACAGATAATGTGTGTTTTAAGTTTTAGGTCTTTACGACAAGTTTTGATAGGTTTTTCATATCCCTTTTCGGAGGCAGTTTCATAGTTTTGGAAACTGCACTTTTGCAACATTTCCCAGGAGCCCTGTTCGAGAAGTTGTAACTCTTGCCTCATGATTGAACTTGATGAAGTAATTCTAGATTTGTAATGCACCCCTGGAGTTGTACTTATGTTCAAGATTTCAAGCTCCTAGGTATCCGTTAAGTCAATCAACCAATGTCATTTCATTTCCCAGAATATTTTGTGTGCTGTCACGTTTGTCATCTTTTTCGGGGTACACCACTTTGAGGGCCTGTTATTTGTGGCTAGTGATGTTTCATGCCAATTCATTCATTGCATTGTACTGTGTGTATGAAAGTGTATAAATTTTCTAAATTTCACGCTTTTGCGAATCCATTAGCTATGTTTTCAGAAGCCATTCCATTTGCAAAAAATCAATGTTCAGCTAATTGTGATTCGCAGATTTTCAAATAGCCTACTTTGTGCATGAATAATTTTTGGCCCAGATGTCGAATTGAGATGATTTCAGTTGCATTGTACTCTGTGGTCAAAATACTTCATCTGGCTGAAATTTCAGGTTGTTATCAATCCATCTGCACACTTTTCCAGATTGATTCCAAATGCAAAAAATCATTGTTTTGGTCTGCCACTGTTTGTTGTTGCAAGTTGTCATTTTCAAATGGTCACCATTTGTGGCTCACTAATCGAAATCCTGTGCCGTTAGTTGTGTCATACTCAGTTTACCTGTGTCTTCCATCTGCCAAAGTTTCATCCTCCCAAGTGTCAGTATGTTTTTATGCTAACGAGGTTTGAAATGCAGGTTTTGGTGACTTGACAATGTTTTTATCCTGATTTTTTAATCATTTTGGATGATTAAAATTTCCTGCTTCCAGATGGTGGAAAATTCTATAAATTTGCAAAGTATGAGATGAAGGTACAAACTTCACATGTGCCAAGCGGTGAACCCTGATGATGTGTTTCAGTGTGTTTTCCAGGTCAGTCAATTGGGCCAGTTTGTTATTTTCAGACAAGATTTATCCGGATGGTGTTTTTGGCTTTTCATTCAATACCCAGTTCATGAAATTTCTTCCTGAAGTGCTTGGGTGTGTTCTGGGACAAAGTTGTCTGAGAATGAAATTTTTTTTTAGCCGGGCCCGTTTCTGGACCCAACTTCATGCTTTGGTTCCTCCAGTGTTTTGTCTCAGTTAAAAGCTGTTGATCATGTGCATTGATCCAACTGAAAAATGATGGATTTGGGCTAAGTTTGAAAGGGCTCCATCAATGTGTTTAATGCGCACCCAAGCAAGAAAGGTGGAAAGTAAATTGAAATATGTGAAAATTTGGCCAAGAGTTGAGGGTGAAAGTGAAGATGGCAGCTATGCCGCCATTAATGCAAGCTCAAGCATTTCATTTTGCCAGGCAAACTTTTGATGCCAGTGGTCACAAAATATGTGAAAGGAAGCCTCCCATGTTTTGAAGGTTTTCATTTGTTATTGAATATAATATTAGTGGCAATGTTCTAAAAAAATGAAGGGAACCGCCTAAAGAACAAAAGGGGACTTTTGAAGGCAAGTCAAATCAATCAACTTCAACAATGTCTTCTACCAACTCTAAATCGCCAACAAATTCTGATGCACATCGAACCTCAGCAAATTGTTCCCTCTTACCAAACAATCAATCTGTTAATTTGAATTCTATCCAGGAGCCAACCATGGACTTGCCCTTTGAAACAACAAAACACATGGATAGAAGATCTGGCAACTCAATCACAGCAAAGAACAAATTTACTTCTGAAGTATCTCAATCGAGATTGCTAGAAATTGTCTCAAGAGAAAATAAGCTTATGCAAAAAGAGGTTAACGCAAAGCAAGATGGAGGCTCATGCGAAGTAGGTTGGGTGCCAACGAGTTGAGAATGAAGAAAGGGGCATGTTTTGATTTTTAAAAGGGGCCCGTGTAACTCATGCAATGAAGATGGGAAGCAGCCTGCCTCACACCATTGTAAAATGTGGAGGATGCACATTGCTTAAAGTAGAAAGCTAGAAAAAATATAACAAATGCTTTTTGTATGGATGTGCAATGCAATGAGGGAATGGTGTAAATTATCCAATGTTTACGTCGATTCCAGAGGGTGGACATTTGAAGATGTTCACACAAAAACTGTTTCAAAGTCTGCATTAACGCCACCAGCCAAAACATTTGTACGCTCCAAAAGTATGAATTCAAATAACCAAAATGAGAAGCCTATCAAGCCAACGTGAAATGAAATAGAGGAGTCCATGCAATTAGGGAAGGCTTTGTACCAAACAGGCAGAAAACACATGAATCCACCAGTCTAATGTGCAAGTCCAGCTTGATGCTCACACAGCGCATAAGGGGCGTCATGTTTTAGAAAGAAATGCCCAGGGCAAGCAAATGTAGACCAACGTATATGGAACTCACGCATTGCACCAAAGGGAATGCCCAGCATTGCAAAATCAGAGACTATCAGCATTTCAAAACAAAGAGGGACCTGCATTATGAATGGATAGCCAGCGCATACAAAAGTATCAGCGCAAACAAGTCAAAATTAACGCATTGAGATGAAAGAGACCAGCATTTTTGCAAATCAAAGGCTCAACATTTGAAAAGAGTAATCAGCGTTCAAAGGAAGGCAATCGCCAAATGGTAGCGTGAATCAAGAGTTGCTTCCCAGCGTTCCAAAAAAGGAACCAGTGTTTTCAAAGGAATGCAGAGTTTGAAAGGGAAATTAACAACACCAGCATACAAAAGACTCCCAGCGTATATGGAATGAGACCACCAACACACGCAATGTCAAAAAATTTCCTCATGCACTGCATAAAGCAGGGCAGCGTGCATTGAAAAAGTAAAGGAGGAAGGCAGCGTTGAACAAAGAAGGCCCGGCGTGACCAGCATTTGAAAAGGAGACTCAGTGAAATTTGAAGATCTAAGCACATTTGAAAGAGTAACGCAATCAAAAAAGGAATCAACGCAAATGAAAGAAGCTCAAACACTGAGAAAGTGAGAAACGCATTATCCCACATGCAGCGAGATTGAGGTCTTTATTATGTTTTTATATCCCGCCACTTCCAAAGCTATGTAAATAAGAGGCGCAGCTTCTCTTGGCGAGCCCTTGACTGGTGGATGTAGTGCGGCCCCCTTGGTTTCTATGTTAGTGGGTCCCTTTGAGCTGGAGCTCTTTGTGTGGCGGTGGGCCCACTAATTTTGAACAAAAGTGCTGAAAGAGGATATGACCTTGAGATGCGTGCGACCATCGATGGTGGTCGCATGATCGCAAAGGCCAAATTTGGCCCTTGCAATCATGCGCCTGGCTGCCATGTGGCATTTCTGGTGAGATGGCGAATGAGGTGGCTGGCCGGCCAATCTGGGCTTTCCACGTGTCAGGTGGGTCTCGCTGCAGGGGCTAAAAATTAATATTTTATTCAAATTTTCATGCAGATTCAAACATCAAAAAAATCAAAATTATAAATGTATTTTAATATAGTGCTGACTATATTAAAAATTCGGATATCAAAAATTGCAGAGCTAGGAGACTGTTTTAATAGTTGGAGGCTTCATTTTAGGCCAAATATGGAGTATAATATACCGTCAGAAAGGTCTCGACATGAGGATTCTGATTCTGGAATTAGATTTTTCACAGATGGTCATCTGCTCATGTTATTTGCAGTTTAAGTTTCAGGGGGGCCAGGAAGATATTTTTGAGATATTTGATTTGTTATGTCTGGTGACTCATGTGTTTTCAAGGGGATAGAGCAGATCAGGTTTGCTGTTCCAGACTTCATGACTCATTCAGTGAGCAGTTCAGAGTTTGACAAGTGTCAGTTGGTGATGCTTTATGGTGTTTCCCCCTTCTCTTCTTAGTCTCAATTCTTTTCATTTTGAAGGGTTCCAATCTTTTTGCATGAGCAGGTCTCTGCAAGTTTGAGTTCCATGAATGCAAGTTCTGAGTTTCATTTCAGAGTTCTCATTTTGAGTTTGTTGTGATTTGAATGGATAGATATAGGTGATTCAATGAAAGACAGTGGAAATCCTTTCTTGTATTTGTCTGATGTCTCTTTGTGTCTTTGTCAAATTGTTGTATATTTATTTGTAAGGCATCTCTATATACCTGTTTACAAGGTAAATGGTGCAATGACTTTCAAGTTTCTTTCAAGGAAAGTGTAATATGTTAAAGATTGTTGTTGATAATATCATGTTTCATAAGGATCTGATGTCCAGATAGGGGGAAGAGAGAATGGTGTAGAAGGTGCATTGTTTAATTTTTAGTTGTATAAGATTTGAAGTTTCCTGTTGATGTGCATCTCATGACTCCATGCCCAGGATTAGGCACTGGTTTAAACTAGGTTTGTAATCAAAATCTTTTCCAATCACTTTTCCCTTTCATGTTTAAGAGCATAAATTTTTGTCGATTGCATTGAATAGTGCAAGTGATTTTGGTGATTCCTTGTAGAAGTGAATCAGATAGGTTAACCTGCCCGAGTTTTAAGCTCGAAGAGAAGAAGGGTGAATACCCTTGTCACTTTTGCCATTTTTCTGCAATGATTGTTTGCTTTTGTTAACATCATGGATTGGCTTTCTAAGCTCTGCATCAGTTGCAGCAAAAGACATTAGTGAATCATTGTGAGAACCCCTAATCCACTATAGGATTTCATTGTGAAGCAGTGAGTCTAAAGATAGGTACACCCGCCTGGGTCTGTAGAGCCTGAAGTAGAAGAAGGACTTGGTCCTTATCAATTAGCCTTTTCCCTGTAAGAATCCAGAATTGGGAACTTGAGAGTCAAGCTTAATAGCTAAATTGGCGATTCTACATGAAAAAGAGCCAACAAAATGGCGACTCTACTGGGGACCGTAGTAAAAAATTCTTTCTAAAAAAATCAGTAGATCTCTAAGTGGTCCATTTTGGTTATAGAGTCTGTTCTTTTAAAAAATTGTTATATTCTCTCATTCAATGAGAGTGGCGACTCCGAATCTCTGTTTGATCAGTGTGTAATAATATGAATTTGTAATAATTTTTGTGATCTTGACAAACAGTGCATCCTGTGAAGTTGTTGTGTTTGCTGATAAAGAAGGTCCAAGTATGAGATAAAGGTTCTCAGCTGGTTCCAGGTTGGTCCTCTGTGAAGGGGTGGTGACTCTACACATATTTGATAGGTGATTTGAAAAAGGTTTCAGATCAATATTTTACATCAGCAATGGCACTTCCAGGTAATTTTGTCAAAGTATAAATCAGTCCCTGAGTAGGTCAATCAGTCACTAAAATAAAAGGGACATTAATTTGAAAGTTTGAGTTATATTTCTGAACACAAGATCCAATTGCTAAAAAGTATCAGAGATATGTTCATGTTTTTGAAGTTAGTGGTTGCATAGGTCAGATTGAAATATTGTCATAAGGACCAGTGGTATTATTTTGGTACTTTGAAATGGAGTTTCCAGCTTTGATGGATCAAGATCTTGTTTCTAGATCTGAAAAGACTTAGTTAGCTCTTGAAATTTTAGAAAGAGATCATCTACTGTTACGTCAACAGATTTGGCATAATCATGTATTGATATTAAAAAGTGGAATAGGAGAAAGAAATGAAGAATCTACAATGTCCTATTATAAGAAGTTTCTTATTGCATGTAGTGAGCTTCCTGAGGATCTTGATTTTCATGAATCCCAGTATGCCGAAATGTTCTTAGAACTTTCAATACCTAAATCGGTTAGTTGGACTGCATCTTTAAAACATGAAGCACTAGAAGATGTTAAGGATTGGATGGACTCATTTTTAGAAACCGAATCTAGTCAAGCTGAGTCTAATTCATGTGAGGATGTTGAATCTTATGATGATCATAGTGCTGGTTATTGTTCTAATGATGGAATTTATGAGTGTCAAGGAAGGGAAAGTGAATTTTCAGTTGATAGTAGTTTATTTGAGCTTGTGGATCTCCCCTTGTCTCGGCATGATGTTGATGACTATTTGTTTCAATCTAATGATGTTTTGTGTGAATATGAAGAACATGGATATAATGCAGATGTTAGTTCTTGTAGTAGTTCCTTCACACAAGGAAATGTAAGACAATTAAATTCAGTCCCAGTTTCAAAAGGAGAAGAAATTTGCAGCATCGACAGTGAAAATGAGGGAGTGAAAAGTGATGTCCAGTGCTGGATAAGTAGTGAGCAGATTTCAAGTCTTTTGGATGCTGAATTTCAGAGGTATGGTACTAAATTTGTTTCAAAAACTCCATGCCCAGTTGACATAAGTTTTGATAAAAGCAATTCGGATGATGGCATGACGAGTGAAATAAATTTTGATGTCTCTTCTCCTAATACTAATCAACATGTTGATCATGAAGATGCATTGAAAAGTTTTGGAGTGGTTTCAAAACTTAATGACGATGATATATGTGACCATAAATCTGATTATTCATTTGAACTCCAACCGGTTACACTCGAGGAGGTACAAAGTCAAGGTATGAAGGATGATTTCTATCAAGTAGAGTACGAGACTTTTGTGTTTCCAGTTGACAGCATGTATAGATTAGTAGATGAAGATCAGTTTCAGATTGGTGGTAATATGCATGAGCATGTTGATTCCTATTTTCATAGTGAGCAAGATGAGGAACATGTTTCAAATTTTTACATGCACTATGAAAATGAAGATAATTATTTTGATTTGCCTGATGAGTTGATTGAAAGTACAAATATATTTGGTGAATTGAATGGGAATCAAGTATCCAGCTTACCTCAAGAAGAGAGAAATGAGAATCAGATATTTGATCAGGGTAAGTGAGCCTCAGTTGGTTTCTTTTTGTAAAAAGTTGTGCATATTTGTATAGTTGTGTTGCTTTCTGCAGTAGAGTAGTTTTCTTTCAATAAAGGAGCTTTGGAACCAGTTTTTGAGAAGAGTTTGGAGTAATAAGGAGATATTTTTGATTGGTCTGCGAAACCAGAGATTCTAAGATTCTTGTGTTGAACTTGCATTCAACCATCCTCAGACGGAGCCACTGTTGGTCCTCAAAATGCAGTTTTGAGGAACACCGTAAATTGCTTGAAATAGTGCTCCGTTTGTCCCAAAATGCGTGTTTCCAATGGGTGGTTCGGAGGTCACTTCATGAAGGTGATGTGTTTCTCACCTTTCTTATACCTCTCTGAGTTATTCTGAGTCCTTGGACTGTACCCTGAAATGGGTTTCTGACAGTTGGTTTCTAGGTGCTCTCTATAGTCAGAAATTGCTTAGTGTCAATTTCACTGGGAAGGGTCATTTTGAGTTTAAGTATTCTGTACCCTGTTGACTTTCATGGAAATCTGGAAGTGGGAACTTGTTTATTGTACTATAGATAACCTATTTTTTAAGTTTTAGGTCTTTACGACAAGTTTTGATAGGTTTTTCATATCCCTTTTCGGAGGCAGTTTCATAGTTTTGGAAACTGCACTTTTGCAACATTTCCCAGGAGCCCTGTTCGAGAAGTTGTAACTCTTGCCTCATGATTGAACTTGATGAAGTAATTCTAGATTTGTAATGCACCCCTGGAGTTGTACTTATGTTCAAGATTTCAAGCTCCTAGGTATTCGTTAAGTCAATCAACCAATGTCATTTCATTTCCCAGAATATTTTGTGTGCTGTCACGTTTGTCATCTTTTTCGGGGTACACCACTTTGAGGGCCTATTATTTGTGGCTAGTGATGTTTCATGCCAATTCATTCATTGCATTGTACTGTGTGTATGAAAGTGTATAAATGTTCTAAATTTCACGCTTTTGCGAATCCATTAGCTATGTTTTCAGAAGCCATTCCATTTGCAAAAAATCAATGTTCAGCTAATTGTGATTCGCAGATTTTCAAATAGCCTACTTTGTGCATGAATAATTTTTGGCCCAGATGTCGAATTGAGATGATTTCAGTTGCATTGTACTCTGTGGTCAAAATACTTCATCTGGCTGAAATTTCAAGTTGTTATCAATCCATCTGCACACTTTTCCAGATTGATTCCAAATGCAAAAAATCATTGTTTTGGTCTGCCACTGTTTGTTGTTGCAAGTTGTCATTTTCAAATGGTCGCCATTTGTGGCTCACTAATCGAAATCCTGTGCCGTCAGTTGCGCCATACTCAGTTTACCTTTGTCTTCCATCTGCCAAAGTTTCATCCTCCCAAGTGTCAGTATGTTTTTATGCTAACGAGGTTTGAAATGCAGGTTTTGGTGACTTGACAATGTTTTTATCATGATTTTTTAATCATTTTGGATGATTAAAATTTCCTGCTTCCAGATGGTGGAAAATTCTATAAATTTGCAGAGTATGAGATGAAGGTACAAACTTCACATGTGCCAGGTGGCAGACCGTGATGATGTGTTTCAGTGTGTTTTCCAGGTTAGTCAATTGGGCCAGTTTGTTGTTTTCAGACAAGATTTATCCGGATGGTGTTTTTGGCTTTTCATTCAATACCCAGTTCATGAAATTTCTTCCTGAAGTGCTTGGGTGTGTTCTGGGCAAAAGTTGTCTGAGAATGAAATTTTTTTCTAGCCGGGCCCGTTTCTGGACCCAACTTCATGCTTTGGTTCCTCCAGTGTTTTGTCTCAGTTAAAAGCTGTTGATCATGTGCATTGATCCAACTGAAAAATGATGGATTTGGGCTAAGTTTGAAAGGGCTCCATCAATGTGTTTAATGCGCACCCAAGCAAGAAAGGTGGAAAGTAAATTGAAATATGTGAAAATTTGGCCAAGAGTTGAGGGTGAAAGTGAAGATGGCAGCTATGCCACCATTAATGCAAGCTCAAGCATTTCATTTTGCCAGGCAAACTTTTGATGCCAGTGGTCACACAATATGTGAAAGGAAGCCTCCCATGTTTTGAAGGTTTTCATTTGTTATTGAATATAATATTAGTGGCAATGTTCTAAACAAATGAAGGGAACCGCCTAAAGAACAAAAGGGGACTTTTGAAGGCAAGTCAAATCAATCAACTTCAACAATGTCTTCTACCAACTCTAAATCGTCAACAAATTCTGATGCACATCGAACCTCAGCAAATTGTTCCCTCTTACCAAACAATCAATCTGTTAATTTGAATTCTATCCAGGAGCCAACCATGGACATGCCCTTTGAAACAAAAAAACACATGGATAGAAGATCTGGCAACTCAATCACAGCAAAGAACAAATTTACTTCTGAAGTATCTCAATCGAGATAGCTAGAAATTGTCTCAAGAAATAATAAGCTTATGCAAAAAGAGGTTAACGCAAAGAAAGATGGAGGCTCATGCGAAGTAGGTTGGGTGCGAACGAGTTGAGAATGAAGAAAGGGGCACGTTTTGATTTTTAAAAGGGGCCCGTGTAACTCATGCAATGAAGATGGGAAGCAGCCTGCCTCACACCATTGTAAAATGTGGAGGATGCACATTGCTTAAAGTAGAAAGCTAGAAAAAATATAACAAATGCTTTTTGTATGGATGTGCAACGCAATGAGGGAATGGTGTAAATTATCCAATGTTTACGTCGATTCCAGAGGGTGGACATTTGAAGATGTTCACACAAAAACTGTTTCAAAGTCTGCATTAACGCCGCCAGCCAAAACATTTGTACGCTCCAAAAGTATGAATTCAAATAACCAAAATGAGAAGCCTATCAAGCCAACGTGAAATGAAATAGAGGAGTCCATGCAATTAGGGAAGGCTTTGTACCGAACAGGCAGAAAACACACGAATTCACCAGTCTAATGTGCAAGTCCAGCTTGATGCTCACACAGCGCATAAGGGGCGTCATGTTTTAGAAAGAAATGCCCAGGGCAAGCAAATGTAGACCAACGTATATGGAACTCACGCATTGCACCAAAGGGAATGCCCAGCATTGCAAAATCAGAGACTATCAGCATTTCAAAACAAAGAGGGACCTGCATTATGAATGGATAGCCAGCGCATACAAAAGTATCAGCGCAAACAAGTCAAAATTAACGCATTGAGATGAAAGAGACCAGCATTTTTGCAAATCAAAGGCTCAACATTTGAAAAGAGTAATCAGCATTCAAAGGAAGGCAATCGCCAAATGGTAGCGTGAATCAAGAGTTGCTTCCCAGCGATCCAAAAAAGGAACCAGCGTTTTCAAAGGAATGCAGAGTTTGAAAGGGAAATTAACAACACCAGCATACAAAAGACTCCCAGCGTATATGGAATGAGACCACCAACACACGCAATGTCAAAAAATTTCCTCATGCACTGCATAAAGCAGGGCAGCGTGCATTGAAAAAGTAAAGGAGGAAGGCAGCGTTGAACAAAGAAGGCCCGACGTGACCAGCATTTGAAAAGGAGACTCAGTGAAATTTGAAGATCTAAGCACATTTGAAAGAGTAACGCAATCAAAAAAGGAATCAATGCAAATGAAAGAAGCTCAAACACTGAGAAAGTGAGAAACACATTATCCCACATGCAGCGAGATTGAGGTCTTTATTATGTTTTTATATCCCGCCACTTCCAAAGCTATGTAAATAAGAGGCGCAGCTTCTCTTGGCGGACCCTTGACTGGTGGATGTAGTGCGGCCCCCTTGGTTTCTGTGTTAGTGGGTCCCTTTGAGCTGGAGCTCTTTGTGTGGCGGCGGGCCCACTAATTTTGAACAAAAGTGTTGAAAGAGGATATGGCCTCGAGATCCGTTGGACCATCGATGGTGGTCGCATGATCGCAAAGGCCAAATTTGGCCCTTGTGATCATGCACCTGGCTGCCATGTGGCATTTTTGGTGAGATGGCGAATGAGGTGGCTGGCCGGCCAATCTGGGCTTTCCACGTGTCAAGTGGGTCCCGCTGTAGGGGCTAAAAATTAATATTTTATTCAGATTTTCATGCCGATTCAAACATCAAAAAAATCAAAATTATAAATGTATTTTAATATAGTTCTGACTATATTAAAAATTCGGATATCAAAAATTGCAAAGCTAGGAGACTGTTTTAATAGTTGGAGGCTTCATTTTAGGCCAAATATGGAGTATAATATACCGTCGGAAAGGTCTCAACGCGAGGATTCTGATTCTGGAATCAGATTTTGCATAGATGGTCATCTGCTCACGTTATTTGCAGTTTAAGTTTTAGGAGGGCCAGGAAGATATTTTTGAGATATTTGATTTGTTATGTCCGGTGACTCATGTGTTTTCAAGGGGATAGAGCAGATCAGGTTTGCTGTTCCAGACTTCATGACTCATTCAGTGAGCAGTTCAGAGTTTGACAAGTGTCAGTTGGTGATGCTTTATGGTGTTTCCCCCTTCTCTTCTTAGTCTCACTTCTTTTCATTTTGAAGGGTTCCAATCTTTTTGCATGAGCAGGGCTCTGCAAGTTTGAGTTCCATGAATGCAAGTTCTGAGTTTCATTTCAGAGTTCTCATTTTGAGTTTGTTGTGATTTGAATGGATAGATATAGGTGATTCAATGAAAGACAGTGGAAATCCTTTCCTATATTTGTCTGATGTCTCTTTGTGTCTTTGTCAAATTGTTGTATATTGATTTGTAAGGCATCTCTGTATGCTTGTTTACAAGGTAAATGGTGCAATGACTTTCAAGTTTCTTTCAAGGAAAGTGTAATATCTTGAAGATTGTTGTTGATAATATGATGTTTCATAAGGATCTGATGTCCAGATAGGGGGAAGAGAGAATGGTGTACAAGGTGCATTGTTTGATTTTTAGTTGTATAAGATTTGAAGTTTCCTGTTGATGTGCATCTCATGACTCCATGCCCAGGATTAGGCACTGGTTTAAACTAGGTTTGTAATCAAAATCTTTTCCAATCACTTTTCCCTTTCATGTTTAAGAGCATAAATGTTTGTCGATTGCATTGAATAGTGCAAGTGATTTTGGTGATTCCTTGTAGAAGTGAATCAGATAGGTTAACCTGCCCGAGTTTTAAGCTCGAAGAGAAGAAGGGTGAATACCCTTGTCACTTTTGCCATTTTTCTGCAATGATTGTTTGCTTTTGTTAACATCATGGATTGGCTTTCTAAGCTCTGCATCAGTTGCAGCAAAAGACATTAGTGAATCATTGTGAGAACCCCTAATCCACTATAGGATTTCATTGTGAATCAGTGAGTCTAAAGATAGGTACACCCGCCTGGGTCTGTGGAGCCCGAAGTAGAAGAAGGACTTGGTCCTTATCAATTAGCCTTTTCCTTGTAAGAATCCAGAATTGGGAACCTAAGAGTCAAGCTTAATAGCTAAATTGGTAATTCTACATGAAAAAGAGCTAACACACCCTTCATCAATTATTCTACTAGATGGCTGGAATCCTGAACCTCTTATGCATTTTATCTTTAAATTTTATAAAGTAATCATTCATAACCATATTAAAATTATCTCCTATGCTTTGAATAAACTCATTAATTTGATATATAATCGGTTTATCTACTTTCCACACCACTTCACCGATTGTAGGAAAGAAGTTCTAAAAGTAGAAAAATATGCATACTAGTAGGGATCATAAATTTAGTGTGTTTGATTTTTCATTCTTGATTATGTTCATATTTTCATCCAGTTGCTTCAACAAGATCTCACACAGATCTATCTTCATGTATTTCTTCATAATCTTGTAAGCAATTTTAACGGCTCCACAAGGTACATTGTCTACCCAAGATGGCTGAAAGATTTAGTAGGATATGATGTTTCTTATGAATCTTAGCTCGAGATCATCAACAATAGATAATTTCAAATCTCTAGCATCCCATTTAGCTTGTGTGAGCTCACATAGTTTGTTCTTATCTATTTTCTTGTATGCCCTCGGTCTATCACCGATTGAATATCTAGTGACAATGTGTAGTACATCCTTTGTGATCTTTACCGATGCATCAAACCACATGAATTGATCATGTACTCAGATTAGAACCATTCTCATCCATTCTTGTCTAAAGACTATCGATACATGCATAGCATGGACCAAACCCTTGGTTTCCAGATGTGTGTGGTCATCTTTCAACTTTCCATTAATGCATAGATTCTTGTAGGATGTATCAATTTCTTGACAAATATCTTCAATCTTGCAATATATGAAGGTGTGAATGTCTTCAATAAGAATAACTCTCGATGAGATTGATGATAGGGCTCCATATTTATCAACTTCGGCAACAATGACAGCAGGCAACTTGTATTTTGGATTGACAGGGTCAATATTCTCCACAATAATGGGCTTTTCAACTTTGGGTGCCATTAGATTCTCAGAAATGATATTTCAACTACTAGGGTTTCACTTAAATAACAACTTGATTATTCTAACACACCTCAAAAAATATTAGGAATACCTTGAATATTCTTGACAATGCTTGGAATTTCTTGAATGATTGCTTGAATTCGCTCGATAGTGTCTTCTCTTCTAAGTGTTGTAAATGCTCACGAAAGTGTAAGGTGAAAATGAAATAGCATGGCCTCTATTTATAGTTTTTCTTTGGTTAGGGATACCAATGGCTATAATATTTTCATTAAATGCTTCTTACCGACTCTCTTTCATAGATTACCACACTAGTACATTTGGGCCTTTTTTTTATGGTCATTTCTGACGGAGGGGCACATTTTATGAAATTGGTATTTTTTTTGCAATTTTGCCCGATAGCGTCGCAATTCCAATGGTTTCAAGTAAAAATTTTTTAAAAAAATACAAATTTTCCCTATTTGATTTTATTTTTTTGTACGATAGCAGTGGAAGCCAAAAGTCGTGAAGCGATATCAACTCTATCAGATTGTTTTTAGAGGTGTGGTGCTTTACTCTATGAGATCAATGTCTATGCAAAAATGTGATGATTTATTTATGAAATAGATTTTGAAAAATGTGGTGGTTAGTACAATTCCCCTCTTTAATATAATTTTTAAAGAATTGACTCTGAATTATAAATGTGTCATTACATCAAAACTATTGAGATTTTGACCCTGAATCTACAAAATCAATTCCTTATTTTACAAGTGAGAATGGGTAACCTCTAATGGTATTTTTCTCTTAAAAAATAGGAGTGAGGAAGCTCTCATTTAGCAAATGAAACCAAAAAAATATTTTTGCAATCTTCGACAAAATATTTTACGAATCTTCTCATTCAATTTAGTTAGAGATCTCATTTATTTTTTGGTTGAGTTTGTCTGGTCAAATATTTGGGATGACCCTAGGGGGCTTTGAAAATTCTAAGCAACCTATGAAAGGTTGGGTGTATTCTTGGAGAAGACTTTAATATGAATAAATTCAAGCCTTTTTTGTGATTTTGGTTGTTTTTTGAGGCATGTTCTCAGCATTGGTAGTTTGCAAGTCCACTGGAGAGATTCATTGCCTTCATTTTTAAGGGAGAGCATTTCATAGTTGATTATTAATTTAGTGTTCTTTAGCTATAATCATGAGAGAAATAATAATATGTTATCCTTGATTCCATAATTCATAAAAAGTAATGTACTTATGTTCCTTAAACTGGTGTTGACTATTTTGAGTATCTTCATTCATTGACTTTAATGTTTATTAGCAAAATAGAATTCCATACTCTTTATATCATCACTAATTCATTTCACTTTCTTGCTATGACAACACTATACACTATATGCTTCATGGCACTATCAACACATTATTTATCTTCCCTTGATAAAATAACTGCTACTTTATTATCTCTTTAGCTTATGCTATATGACCAACATCCTTGACTGTGAGATGAATTTATTTATTTTCTTATATTGACATTTCCTTCACTACTCCTATTGTGCACTCATGTAGACTTCATTTTGATACGTGTAGTCACTGTCATACACTTGTGAACCTTATAATTGAGGCTTATCTAATATTTATAGTTCCCTTGATTGTATATATTCTACTTTTTCACCATCTTCTTCTTGTGTTCCTTTGTAACAAACCCATCATCTATATGGTTCCTTGACTTTTTTCCTACACTGTAACAACATATATACCTTTGTTCTTGAGAATAGCTTCATCACACCTCTTATGCATACTCTATCTCTTTCCCCTTCATGAAAATAATGTTTCTATCTCATTTTCTCTATTCTAGGCCTTGTTGAGACTATATTAGGTGAATTTTCCCTAATGTATTCATGAAAATAGCCTCTAAAACTCATGTTCTTGGAATTCTATAGAGATTCTCTTGCCATGATAATGAAATTTACTATCATGCATCTACTCTTTAAGACATGGTCTATCTCTATTCCTCTTCATGTTTACTTGACATTCAATATATTACTTATAATCCTTTGTCATTGTCCACTGCTATCAATACATCTTTTTCACATCATTAGATTATTTCCTTCATGGGTTATTTATACCTATACTCTATTTAGGGGCACAATCCATACTTGCAATTGTGGAAGACCTTATTTTTATCATAACATAAGAATTAAACCTTTAAGAACAATGATTGACTACTACAATAGACCTTGGACATTTGTGGGCACACATTTAAAAAAACAAAGACAAAGTTATACCTTATTTCATTTTTATGTTTTTGCGCAATAGCAGTGGCTGAAGTCAGGATCAGTCTCCCTTGGGAAAGGATTGACTACCAAACCCAAACTACATTGGCCTCTATCGATACATAGTTGCAGATCAATAGGGATTCTTATTACACAACCCCACATCCAAGGTGATCGTTGTGCTTACTAGGGCACCAGGGCGATCTATTATCATACCCAATTTTTTTGAGCATTAGGACTCTGCCTTGGAGACTACAATGTTGTAGATTGTGGAGAGGTATGGTTCTATGAATAGTGATTTCATGCTAAATAGATGGTGTTTTATTGTATTTGATACATTATTTAGAAAATAAAGAAATGAATTTAAATTTTAATACCCCACATACCCACTCAATTTTTTTAAAAAATAAAATTACAATGTTGAAGTGTGAGGTAGTCCTGCACTTCCATGAGTATTATGTTTATGCTTATTCCATTGTTCTAGAGGGGGAGGAAATAATGAGGAAAAAATGAAGCCCCGGTATCCCGCGCCAAAGTTGACAAAGAGGGTAAAAGGGTCACGAAGAAGTGGGGAGATGGGGTTTTTCCCTAATTTTAGGTGCCTCTTTTATAGTGTTGAAAGATGAAGCATGTTGCAGAGTTTATGAACATAGATTAGGCACACGAATTATTTCTAGAATGCTTAAATAGAATACAATATCATAGAAACAATGAAGGTTGGATATGGAACATAATGACTCAGGTGAAAGGATTGGAAATTCTCAACAAGGATGTAAAGACTGATTCAAAACATTTAACATACATAGACAAAGCACAGTGAGCTACTAAGAATGCCTTAGTGAAGTGTGGTCTTAGTTTGGTGGTGAGATGTAGTAACAGTTATAAAATCTTTTAGTGCAATCATAAATGAAGTTTCCAGCTCCAACAAAAACTTTTAATATGAAGAAAGATGAACAAATTGCATGAATTTCATGGACAAAACCTATAACTTTAAATATGCAACAATTACATTTCTTGGATTGTCTTTTTCAATTAAACCTTTGTTTGATCAAATGTGCACTCAAATAATATGAGCCACAATTTCATTCTAGATTATAGGGACAGCTAAATGTCAAGTATGCTATGTCAAATAAGGCTTTTAGGAGTGTATTTTTAAAATATTAGTGCTTGACTATCATAGTAGGATAGTGGCATGGTAATATGGATATGTAGGACCCTTCTAAAAATATATCAAATCAAAAATATTTTAAGACAATAGCATTAGACCTAAGAAAACACGGTTAAAGATGACAAAGGATGGACAAAGGATGCTTAATTTTCTTTTAAAATATAATGAATCAATTTATAATAGGATAAAGGATGCTTAATTTTCTTTTAAAATACAATGAATCAATACATAATAGGTTATAACAATTGGAGAAATACCAACAATTTTCATGTTTAAAAAATACTTCAAGGCCTTGTCTATTTCACCAATTTTGCATTGGGCATCAATCAGATAGCTATTAGTGACTGCATTATAAGTTGAGCCTCCATCCAACATCATATTCATGGTTGAATATTCTCTATAAAGATCTCTTTTCTTACTTATCCCATCAATGATTGTGTTGTATGTCACTTCATCAAGTTTCAAATTTTTTATTGTTTCTTGTGACATCTTGCCTATGATATTATTGTATCTTGTACTGCAAGATGAACATAGAAAATTATAACCTTTTTAGCTCAATGCTTTACACACAGGTTTGGTTGTATCTTCTCTAGGAAATTATCTCATTTTCATTTCCTTTAGATATACAACACAGGTTGGAAAAATTGTTCACTTATATAAAGGCACTGAAAGCCTTATGAGACATGAAGAAAATACTAATAATATCTTATCATCTTCATGATTACTTCTTATAGCTCTAGGGTCTATGAAATTTATATCTAATGTAGTTTTCTCTTATATTGTTCTAAAAGAGAAGGTGATAGGAAGTTAACTATATTTTTAATTCTATCAGCAAGGTTAAGAAGATTCGGCGAGCCCTAGGTTGACTATTGCATGGATTTTTCCCATTGTGACTACAAAATTCACTTATTTTAACAAAAACAACCATTATAGAAAGATTTGGTGAGTTTATGTGGTTGAATGAAGTTAAGAAGGACCTAATATACTTCTCTCATGTTTAGAATGAAGAAGTTAAATGATTTATTAGGTTCTCTACACCAATAGACCATAGGAGAGAGCTTATACGATACCTTGGAAATTTGTTTTAGGAAGAAATCATAGGATACTATTTTTCTATTCTAAAGCCTCTTTATCTAAATGGGATAAAATTACTTTCACTTCAATTAAATCATGGGTAAAGAGGTGCTCTAGATCATTTGGTTATACCACATAATTGAGTGTTTTATCGAATCGATACAGAGCAAGCTCTGCACCACTAGTTCCAATGAAGAGAGAAAGGACATTGATCCCATTTGGATAAAGAGGCTCCAACACAGAAAGGTGGTATCATAGCATTTGTACCTGAAAATAATTTCCATGATCTGATAATGCCATTCATTTCATTTTCATGTTTATTTGATGACATTTTATGCTTTTATTTTCAAATGTAAGGCCATCTGAGCCATAATGTACCCATTTGGCCTATTAAGCCCTATTAGTCAAGGGTGAGTCAAACTGGTCAAACTAGGTGGAGATGGTATAAAAATGTTTTTTTTAGTTCATCTAGGCTATATTGATCATGTTTGCAAAATTATAGGGGTTGATGTAAAAGTGTCAAAATTGCAACAATGTTGTAAAAGTTGCATTGACAAATTTTGCAACATTTGTAAAACAAGTTGTCTAATGTGGAAACCAACATTCAAATAATCCAAAATATGGTTGGAAAAGTTGGGAATGAAATGGATTTGTATTTGAAGAAATCCTCCAATCCCTATCATGACAGTTTGTTCAAGTTTGGTGACTGTGACTGTTGAATTCATTTGTTTTGGCAATTACAAGTATTGTAGAAGGATTTGATGATTTAATATGTTTGAAAAAAGTTAATAAGGACCTAAATAATTATTTAAGAACTTGGAATCAGTAATTCTATGTTATACTTGGACATCAAATTGCTTTATACAGTCATAACTGTCTAAGTTTTGTAGCAATCATAACTTGAACTATTTAGTTCTAATTCAAATATTTCTCACTATTAAATAATCCTTGAAGTGGTCAAATGATGATGTGAGGGATCATCACGTAGACCTTGGGTCCATTTTAATTTTTTTCCATTGATGTATTAGCTAAATATAATCTAATTGTTCAAGTACTTTGACAGTGGTAAACAATTGTACCCCCATCCAACCATCCTTGGAAGTTTGTTCCCAAAATATTTCACAAGGTATATTTTTTTGTTGCATCACTTGATGTTGTGTTTCATGTTCTAGAGTTAGTATGCATCATTGCCAATGTCATTCTCTTCCACAAAAATATGACTTATACATTTTTCTTTGTATTTATTGAAGTATTATTTATTTTTAAGCATGCAAACATTTTATACTTCATTTTAAATGGCCTCAGTCTTCCTTCCCTTCAAAGTTGTTGGTCCTTGAAGATTTGACAGTGACAAACAATTGCGCCCCCATCCAACCATCCTTGGAAGCTTGTTCCCAAAATATTCCATAATGTATGCCTTTTGTTGCATCGCTTGATGTTGCACGACATATTCTAGAGTTGGATAATTCTTATTGTTGGCTACTTTAAATTTTATTCCTTTAAATTTGTTTAGTGTGCTAGTATAAAAAGAAATCTAAGTAGGCCTTGCAAGTCATAGTTTCAGAGTTAGAGGAAATAAGTGATTTTTTTTTACTCTAATCCATGCCATTTTTAGTATGATAGCTTGACACCATACACTTTAGACACATGGAAAATCCTAGATTGTCTCCATGGAAAAGAAAATCCACTGCCATTCCATTTCCTCACGTATAAAAAACCATGGATGCCCAGTGTTAGATCACAAATTTCTTAGCCATTCCATTTTCTTGCAAAGAAAGTGAACATTTTGTTGGGTGAAATCATGTTTTGGTTTGATGTGGAAAAAATTCACGTTTGACAACTTGTCATGCAGAAAAAATGTATCACCGTATTTACTACAAAAATTTGATTGTGACCACCCAGCCCTTCTTTATGTTGCAGTCCAATAGTCCTTGTGCTAGAGAAAGATGGCATATGGTGCCTCTGCATTGACTATCACACACTCAACCAGGTCATGGTGAAATTAGAAATACAAGTACCCCCTTCAGCACATCAATGACTTTTTGCATTGGCTCCACAATGTACAATACTTCACTAAGATTAAGCTCAAGTTAGGATATCAAGTTAAGGAATTTGGTGAATATTTTCTTCTGTGAAGGAATTTGGGTTGGAAGGCATTGGGAAAAGAACCAATATTTTGGTTAACCCCTGATGAACTTCTGATATATTGTGTGTATAATATATATATGATATTTTATTTTGACTTAGAAACTAGTATATTATCTTAATATATTTCTTTCTTGCCACAATAGGACTAAGTTTGAGGTGGAAGACTATAATAGAATAAGTATTTCAATTTGGTATACTATAGTAAAATATCATTTCATAAATAACTTTTCAATTTCTATATATAATTAGGTCTAAAGACTAATAATATTTGTGTACTTTCAGCATCATTTTGCTTAATTTGTTAAGGTTATAGACCGAAGTTTCCATGGCCTGATTTTTTTCCTATGAAGAAGGATCATGTCAGATAATCTAAGTGAAGAACACAATGGGGAGACAATCGCTAGATTGTGGTCTAACTTCAAAAGAAAAGGTGATGGAAAATGTTATTGTCCCTGAAAAATTTGTAAGGGCTTAAACACTAGAAGATTGCTAATCAAAAAAGCTAAGAGACATTATAGGGAGAATGGTCACATTAAAGGGGGGTTTGATTATCATCCATTGGTAAAAAAATTATTATATTTTTTTAGCAATTAATATACATATGAAATACACTTGATGATGAGATCATTATGATGGTTTATTTGTGTTCATCATTTTTATATAGGTCGACCTCCCCAGGGAAGTACATGATATGGACCAAGGAGGTGTGAATATGGAGAATATGGTTTTGGAAGTGGAGGATCATGGAGGTGTGAATATTGAAGTTGAAGATTATCATCCCATGGAAGATGACGATCATGCCCCGGATAACACATTTAAAGATGATGGTACTAATACATTGATCCATGACACATTTGGTACTAGCGCAGCTGATGATGATGATCAGGATGATGTTGATGTCATGCATGATATACCTCTACTTGAGAAGGTAGACACGACCCTTTATGAAGGCTCCCAAACAACTCTTATCTTTGTTGTGTTGTTGTTGTTGAACTTGAAGGTTATGAATGGTTTATCCAACATAACTATGTCATGTATGCTAAGGTATTTCATATATGTCATTATAGTCAATAAAGGGTGAAACATGTACCATAAATATATTAAATATTAACAACTTATATTTTTTTTGTAGATTGATAGTTGAGTTTTTGTTACCACCATCAAATATCCTCCCTTGCTCATACCAAGAATTATGTGCCACTATGAAAGATATTAGAATGGAGTATCAAGCAATAGATGCTTGTCCCAATGATCATATTATTTATCATAAAGAACATGAATTTTCAACAGAATTCCCTAAATTCCAAATGAGTAGATATCAAATAGATCAAATAACAAAAAAGGTGCCTCGTAAGGTTCTTTGTTACATCCCCATTATACCATGTTTGCAAAGATTTTTCAGGTGTAGTAGCTTGGCACAATTTATGGATTACCATGCATAAAATAGGAGTTGAGATGAGATTATTTGAATGCCTACAGATGGTTCAACATTTAAGGACATAGAGAAAAAGTGGTCATACTTTATCAAAGAACCTCAAAATCTCAAGCTTTTATTGGCAACGGGCGATGTTAATCCATTTGGAGAGCTGAGATCTATTTACTCTGTTTGGCCTATTTTTGTCATCAATAATAACATTCCTCCATGGATGTTAATAAAGAGGGAGAAAATTATGTTGGAAATGATTGTAACCTTTAACAAGGTTGGCTCCTCACAGAGCTCACTTCAGAAGAGTGAAAATTTGGTAGCATGTTACTGATGGTTTTTCTCGAATTGGGTTTCCATGTTAAATCTTGGTGTTATACTTGTGTGAATGTTGTTAAGAGTTTTATATTTTGTAAGTTAATTACTTTTGGACAGTGGATTGCAAGTTTCATGTTACTAATATATTCTATAGAGACCGAGTTGAATGTTAAATAGATCTAAGTTTGTTGAAGTATTTGAAAGTTCAATTGGTACATCAGGACCTAAGGATAACTGATTCACACCCCCCCCCCCCCAACTTAGTTATTATAATATAATTCTAACAAGTTGGTAATGTAGATGGAAGACCAACAAGATTTTTCATAAAGAAAAACAAAGAAGACACAAGAAAGGGAAAAAACTGATGGTGTCAAGAAAATCAAGATTAAGAAATGTGAAAAGCCAAATGGTCTTAACAATTTGTACAAGATAAAGGTAAAGGCACTAGAAACAAATGTTTCCATTCCCCAAGGTGAAAATAAGAAACAAAACGGAGACAAACTGAACTTAGCATCTCAGGTTGAAGATAGAAATGTTGTTCCTATCAAACAAGATTTCTCTAATATGAAATACACCCTTGTTGATATGGGGTGATTTTTATCTCAAATTACTGTCAAAGTTCCATTATCAGAAATGATGAGGATAGGGGAACATAAGGAGAAAGCCTTGACATGGTTAAATGGTGTTCTTTCAACTAATGTTCAGAAATGAGGAAATAATGAGAAGTTAAAAGGAATAAAGGATAAATTTGAGAGCAAGGGGAAGGAATCAGAAGAGATTGTTTCAGAAATACCCCAAATTTATTTAGATACCAATGTTGCAAACATTTCTTTGGGATTTTTTGATCTTTTTTTCTTGACTCTAGTTATAAATGGAAAGAAGCTTAAGAATTCCATGATTGAATCTGGAGCATTTAATACTGCCATACCTATTGAGGTGATGAAATCAATGGGACTACAATTTGATACTCCTCATGGGATATTTCGGGCCATGGAATAGAAAGAGGTACATGTTATTGGTACAATTAAGGCTTTTCCTTAAAGACTTGTTGCCTATCTTGACAGACAATTGACAATGAGTGTCTTGGTTGTTGACATCCCTCCCTAGTATGGAATGTTATTGTCAAGAAAATGGAGTGCAGCAATGGGTGGTAGTATGCAATGTGATCTATCCTTTTCAAATTTCAAGATTGTTGTTGAAAATGACAGTGTCCAGAGCAACTAGAACTTCCCACATGATTGAGGAAGAAACTGAAAATGAAACTATGAATTATTTCCTTGACACTGACATTAATTCTTTTCAAGTTCAAGACATAAAATTTGAAGGGAAAGATGAATCTTTGCTTCTATCTAAGGATAAGAACATCTTAATAGACTAAGCTAGTTTATGGATCATGTATTTTTATGGTGCAAGCTCTAAGGAGGGAGATGGTGCAAGAATTTTGTTAATAGCTCCTAGTGGAAAGACATTTAAGTATTCATTTACTTCAATGTTTTCTTGTACAAATAACACTGTAGAGTATGAAGCTTTGTTGATAGGATTAAGGTTGGCTTCAAGACATAAGATAAGAGACCTTAGAGTGAATGTTGACTCTGAACTAGTATTATCTCAGATACAGTCCAAGTATGCTTCAAAAAACAAAAGACTGAAGCAATATAGAAATATTGTCTGGGATGAGTTAGAAACTTTTGATGCATTTGGTATTGACTGGATGGATAGAGATCAAAATAGAATGGAAGACTTACTGGCCAATATTTCTTTAAGGCCAAAAGATGTTACATTTGTAGGAATCTCAAAGATAGAGGTTCAATCCAGACCTTCTATACCAGACAATGTTGAAAATTGGCAAGTTTTTGAGGATGATCTAGAAATTTTGAGATTTTTACATTGTGAGGCCAACTTTGAAGAAAAAGAGATAAATTTTAGTGGATATGTGAAAACCTTAGATGATAAGGATACCATTTTTAGAAAAGAAGTGCTACAACTGAAATCAAACAAAGTTCCAAAGGGTCTGGTCGTACTTGAAAAGCATTTGATAATAATGATAAATCTTTTTCAGAAAAGACTATAAATAAACTTAAGGATTTGGAAGAAATAAATTTAGGGATAGTTGGAGCCCCTAGAAATGTATATATTGGAGAAAAGTTTTCTTCTAAAATAAGAAAGTCTTTGATTGATCTTCTTAGAAAATATAGGCATGTTTTTGCATGGTCTTATGATGACTTAAAGGCCTATAGAGAAGATCTCTTTCAGCATGAAATTCCCTTGAAAGAGGACACAAATCCTTTCAGACAAAAGTTGAGTTGAAAAAAATGAGGGATGTAGGAATCATAAAACCCATTAGAAATTCAACATAGGTATCCAACTTGGTCCTAGTAAGAAAAAAGAATGAAGATATCAGACTCTATGTAGATTTTATAAATATAAACATAAATTCATTGAAAGATAATTATGGCCTGCCAAATATGGAAGCCATGTTACAGAGGGTTACTAGATCTAAACTGATGTCCATGATGGATGGTTTTTCAAGGTATAATCAGGTTGTTGTCAAGGACTCTAAACAATTCAAGACTGCATTCACCACACCATGGGGTACCTATGTATATGTCAGAATGCCTTTTGGCTTGACAAATGTTGGAGAAAATTTTCAAAGAGCCATGGATATGGCATTTGCATATTTCATAAACAAATTTCTAGTGGTGTACCAAGATGACCTCACAAGATACTCAACAAAAGAAGATCAACACTATGGTCAACTTGAGAAAAAATTTGTAAGAGCTTTGGAGTATGGTGTTTCTCTTAATCCAAAGAGATGTGCCTTTAGGGTAATAGAAGGTAAGCTCTTGGTACACACTGTGTCCAAGGATGGAGTTAGGATTGACCCTGAAAGGGTTGCTACAATTGATAAAGTGCCTTAGCCAAAAAAATGTCAAAGGAATTCAGTCTTTCTTTGGACATATAAATTTTGTTAGGAGATTCATTACAAATTTTTTTGAGACCAGTGATCCTATCTCCAAAATGTTGAAAAAGGGTGCTAATGTAGAATGGAATGAAGAAGCAAAAAGGGCTTTCTTTGAGATCAAACAAGCTATCAAGGATGGTCCTATGTTAAGGACACCTGGTTACAGTAAGCCAATGCAAATATTTTCCTTTACTTCTTATCATATTTTGGTTTTTGTGTTACTACAGAAGAATTCAAAAGGATTCAAGCAACCTATCTCTTTTTTTAGCAAGTCCTTACAAGCAGCTAAACTAAAATATGACATAAATGAAAAGTAGGCCTATGCCTTAGTTAAGGTTGTCAAATCTTTTAGATGCTATTTGGTTGGAGAAACCATAATTGTATATGTGCTCAGTATTCTTGTAAAGGATATTCTAGTACAAGAAGTTTTAGGAAGGAGGTGTAGATGGATCAATAGGATCCAAGAATTCAATATTGATATCCAAATCACAAAGCTAGTCATAGTTCTAGGACTAGCCGAACTTATGGCCCAAAGTAACTTGGATGATAATCATATTAACATGCTTGAATAAGAGCAACGATCATACATTTGTGACATGGATTGTTGTGATTGGTACAAGGATATTATTGGATACTTGTAGAAGATGATTCTTCCTCTTGAAATGGATGATAACAAAAAGAATACTGCAAAATTACATGCTATGAAGTATGTGATTTCTAAAGGTGAGTTATGGTGAAGAATAAATGAGGGTTTCTTGCTCAAATGTGTTGATCATGAAAAGGCTAAAGACCTATTGCAAGAAATTCATAATGGTATGTGTGGTGGCCATTACATGGCCAAAACTACTACACATAAAATATTGAGGTCTGGTTTCTGGTGGCCCATTTTCAAAGATGCTCATCAATTTGTTAGAAAGTGTGATGACTGCCAAAGATTTGAAGGTAAATTGAATTTTAATGGTAACCTTCCCTTGAAGCATGTATCAGTTGAGGCCCCTTTTCAGAAGTGGGGTATGGATTTTATTGGAGAGATCCCAAACAAGTCAAGTGGGGGTCACTCATGGATTTTAGTAGCAAAAAATTAGTTCACTAAGTGGGTTGAAGCAATTCCCACTAAGAGAGTCACTTGTAAAGTGGTGACTGACTTCATGATGTATAATATCCTTACAATATTTGGATGCCCTGATACTATTGTAGTTGACAATGTCATGTGTTTCAGGTCTGAAGAATTTAACACTTTCTACTAGCAATATGGGATTCAATTCTCATTATCATCTCCATACCACCCCCAAGGTAATGGTCAAGTTGAATCAAGCAACAAGAGCCTGATAAATATTTTGAAGAGAGTCCTTGATAAAAACACAAGGGCATGGAATTCAAAATTGCAGCATGCTTTGTGCACTGATAGAGTAACAATGAAGAAGGTAATTAGTTGTGCACCTTTTGATTTGGTGTATGGAATTCATGCCAGATTGCCACGGAACAATTTTATGCAAATGTATAGGTTCATCCAAATATATGATGATGATTTTGATAATGAGATGAAGATCAGAATGGATGACCTAATACAACTGGATGAATCAAGAAGGGAGTCTCATTATAGAAATGTCAAGTTGCAACTCCAATATAAGATCTATATGACAAAAGAACCACTGTTAGAAATTTTGACATTGATGATTTGGTGTTTATGTGGAATGCCAGGTTAGAAGATAAAGGAAAACATGGCAAGTTTGACCCAGTTTGGTTAGGACCATATCTCATTGATGCTAAATGGGGTTTTGATTCTTATATCATTAAGGATTTGATTGGAAATATTTTGGAATTTCCAGTTCATGGACAATTCCTGAAGTTGTACATCTCCTAAGGTACTTTTATCATCCATGAACAATAGGTCTTAGGTTTCCTTTTTTTATTGTGTGTTTCTTTCACTTGTGTGCATAGAGGTAGTTTTTTTTCTATAGATGGTCTACTTAACCCAGAGATTTTGAATTCTTGCTATGCCTGCAAGAGGCATACATCCCCAGACAAAGCCACTTTTAGCCCATTTTCTTGCCAATGCAAAAATCTACTGAAAATGGTCTTCTTTCCTACAAAAATCTCTTAAGGGTATGAAGAAATAGGGTTTATCCATGCGAAGGGTTTCAAAACATCTTTTTTAAGTCTAAAATCCTACCCTCGATCTATTTCCTTGTTACTTTTCCATCTACTTAAGTCACCTTTTCCGCACATGTTCTAAATTCTACCGGGTGGGGCCATGTTCTATTTTAAGTTCTTACCTAGCAAGCCTAGTTTTAATTTTTCCCAAAGTTCCTAAGTCCCTGATAGTATTCCCTAAGTCTTCAGCATTTTTATTTCCTTGTATCGCTATAACCCTTCCCGATCACCTCATCAGTGGTCGAAAATCTCATTTTCAAGCTCACCCAATGTCCATTCCTTCATCACTATATATTTCACCAATGTGTATTAAGCATTGTCTATTAGAATATGACCCACCAATATTTCTTTCAGGCATAAAGAACCTTCAACAAAGACAAATTTTAAGCCTTTTGATCCCTGATAAAGTCATCAGGATATCTCTTGCTGATGATTCTATCAGAAGGAATAGGTAGATCGGTAAACAACCATTTCATGCATCCTAAACATCGATGAGGTCATCTAGATACCTTATGGCGATGGTGGGACCAAGGTCAAAGCTCATGTGAAGATTGTTAATATGATTTAGAATAAGAAAGAGGGGTGTTGAATTAGTTGTTCTCAGGTCTAGATGTATAAAAAAAACTTTCTAACTCTTCCATAAATCAGATCTAACAACCAATAGCTACTCGGTCATTATTGAATACATAACAAAAACATATAATAGTGTAGTCCACTATCCAATAGTATTTAACTTGAAAAACATAGAAATGTACAAACCAAAATATTCACACAAGCATTAACACCAAGATTTATAGTGGAAACCCAATTTGGGAAAAACCACTTTGTAACATGTTACTGATATTTTCACTCTTCTGAAGTGAGCTCTATGAAAAGCCAACCCTATCAAAGGTTACAAACACACTGTCAAGTGTGACCCGATTAAAGGATTTAAACCACACTATTAAAAGTGTGCCTTGTTATAGGACTTACATACATTCCATTAGAATGCAACCTTGTTCAAAGGATTTATACAAATGACTGTTAGGTCAACCTTGGTTAAAAGGATTTTGACTGATACAATGGTTAGAAAGTAATAGTAGTATTGATCTAAAAACATACAACTCACTTTGCAAATATCAGATCCAATTCTATACACATATGTCAGCTTACTAACTATGATCCATTTCCATCTCCATCACTGATCTTCTCGAAAATCTCTTCAAGTAATCACAACTTCTTCTCCTTCAGCCTTTTCTTCTTATACAGTCAATAGCATCAACAATAACTCCAACATCCTCTCTCTTTTCAACCTCATGCTTAGGTTTCCTTAATACTTCCTTAATTAGGTCAATACAACTTTTATCGCTTAATCTCCTCCATAGATCTTAGGGTTAGGTCAGATTCATCGAATCCTTCCAGCTTTATGTTCTTCATCCATCCTTCTAGAAACATCTCAAATCTCTTTATAGATTTACAATAAAACATTTTATAGTGCATTAAATGCTTCCATACAATCAATGAATAAATTCAACATGATTTACATAATCCAAGAATTCAACTATGTCAGCTAGGAATCTGAATTCTTCCTCAAATGTAAAATACCGACACTCAGTCAATACTGTGTTCAACTCCTCGGTCTTCACTGGGTATCCCAGTCATGACTAAAATTGTTTCCTCGGCTAATACTATCTTCCTCAGCAATTAACTGATGTTCGATCAACACTGAAGTTACTCAACATATACTAGCTCGGTCGACACTAACATCACTCAGCTTAAACTAGATTTCTTCACTTTTTCTCGGTTTAGCCTACTTGTTTAGTCTTCCTTCTTACTTAGATAAGCAATACATTATCTTATCATTGTGCCACATAATCAAGTACCCATGAAGTATCAAGATAACTCAACCTTTCCTTAGGTGCTATTGTTATCAACCTTTCCCTCATTCTTCTCAACAATCAAGTAGATATAGTACTTTCTTAAATAGAAACAGTCTTACCAATTAAGGTTTGACATCAATGACAATACAACAATTGCTTCAATTGTAGTTTCCAACAAAGATAAGGAGCATTCAGATTAGAAATGATCCAATGATGAGCGTAAAGCCGTTATGGGAAGGTGCATAAAGGATAACCCTCGCAAGATCACACCAGTCATCTAATGTTCAGATGAATGGAGATTAATGTAGGTGGGAGAAAAGATTTTGAGAATTTAGTTTGCCATCTGATTATGTCAAATCCAATGGTGTCTATTTTCCTAGGCCTAACTGTTAAGCAATTAAGGTACTATCATATTTATTTTAATCTTATGGTTGGCATAATGCCTTGATCAAAAGTTGATTGACATTTACTGATCATGGGATCATGCTATCCATTCAATGCTTAGATGGATGAAGTCAGTGGGTTTGATAACTAATGTAATGTTTTGACAGGTTTCTCTTAATCTAATAGTTGTTGTGATACATTAATCAAAAGTAACAAGGTGACTTGTGATCATGGGATCATGCCTACCATTTGATCTTCTAGGTTAGTAAAAATTAAGTGGGGTCAAAAAAGAGATGAAATAAAGGCATCTTTTGGATTGAGTTAAATCCAATGATGATCATGGGACCTAAGTGAGTTAGTGGGGCCAAAGAAGTTATAGTTTGATTTATGTCAGATCTAATCCAATTGGATGAAGGGCGTAAAGCCTGGATGAGAAGTTGATCAAAAGTTACTAATCAAGGGATTGTGATGTTCATCTAATGTGTTTCAAGTCAAGATCAACGGTTCTATTTTAAACTTCTTTCTTTAGTGTGAAATGTTTCTTACCCGTTGAACTACAAATTTTTGAATTTTCAAAGAAGTAATGGCAGGAACAGGTGGATTGGTTGTCAAGAGTTAATGTCTTTTTCTTGCGTAGTATATCAGTTGACGATCCATTTCTAGAATTAAAATACAACAAAGGATTTTAGAGCAATTTTTGGTGTTGTGGTACAATTATCAGTTGTTTTTCTGGTGCATTTCCAAAATGGTGAGTGATTTTGAGAATTATTATGTTTCTACCACCTTTCACCTACACGTTATTGTTAGGGTTTAGAGAAGAGAGTTTTCTATGTAATTCTTGTTAAGTTGATAATTAAACCCTAGTGTTAAAATGGAACCATGAAGAGATTTCAAAGGAAAGGTGGATTACCAAGAGAGAGCCATTTGTGATGACTTCTTAGAATAGTTAGATAAGTCCACCAATGATTCATCTAAAGTTAAAGAGCTTGTTATTAGAAACCCTCATTTGAAGGTGGCTGATGGTTTATTTGATAAGGGAAATTGGATGCCTGATGCTAAGATTGGTATGTCTAGTTTGGCTTTGTTCAAAGTAGGGTATGGACAGAGAAATGCTTTTATTCCTGGTGGCAATATATGGAATTTTGATGTTGGCAAGATGGTTGTGCCTGGTGTGTTTATGGATGTTGACTTGTTGATGCAAGTAGCTAAGATATATGATCCTATAAGTAGAATAGTTAAGGATGTCAATGTTGGCTCTCTACTAAGTATCACTGCTACTGGAATCTATGAGGCTTTCAGCCTAAGTGAACCTTTTGATTCCCTAGAGAGGATTGACTTGGATATGTTCAAACAAGTGTATAATGAACAAATGAATTATTTAATAGGAGGTCCCTTTAAGGATTATTTCAACAAGGTTAGAGGGCTAATAGTTGTAGGACCTAATACCCTAGAGCCTATAAAATTAGATTGTTTCAACATGAAGGCTAATGGTTTGTATTGATCCTTGATTCAAATCCTCGGTGAAGATCAAGAGCTTGAGATGTAGGTTCAACTTATGTTTATGATGGTTTGGGTTCTTCACCCTCATCTTGTTGTTTATTTTGATTTTGCTTCTTATTTGACTGAATTGATCCATGATGGCCTAGTCTATATCTAGAACTCCAAGTTAGATAGGCCTTTCTACTGGTACTCATTGTTGATGCACATGTTTTTGTACAAGGGTTATGAGTATTTTTCTAAGACCATGGATTTGTGTAAGGTTACGGATGGTGAAGACTTGCTAGTTCAGCTATGGATTCTAGACATGTCACAGGATATAAAGGATGCCAGCTATGTTACTTTTGATAGATGTTTTCCATCTAGGATTAGGGCTATTCTTTTCATTGATAATCCAGGGATCCCAAGCACCTTATTTTCTTTTATCAAGCCCAAGCAATATGCTAAAGATATTAAGATTGTCCATAATTTGGGAGACATCTTGTATCTAGTGTCCACTATGTTTAGAGTATTGAATCAAAGGCACCCCTTATACTTTTCCCTATCAAGTGCTCTTGAAGATTGGAATTGCAGAAATTCTTAGGCAAATTGGTGGTCTACAAGACCTTACATTAACTAATAAAGGTAGAGGTTCAATCTTTCCAACTGTCCCCATTTCTGACCAATTTTTGATTACAAAAGGAGGGTGGACAAATTTGAATAAAGTTCTAGAGCCCTACATGATTGCCACCTCAGTTTCAAGAATTTATGATATAAATGAGATGTTCAGAAAGAGAACAAGGTGTGTTTCTATGGAACACCAGTTTTATTACCCTGAGGATATTATCAAAAATGTTTTCAAACTACAAGAACAAGAAGTAAGAAAAGAGAAGTGGCTTGTTTATAAGAAGACTCATGATTTTGTGCAAAATTTTGATAGGAACTATGATCCACTGAAGGATTTTTATCCTTTTGAGAAGAATATTGAATCATTGGTTATTTTATTTGAAGTTCTTATGCAGACCTTAAATCAGAAGAAAGATCAGGTAATAGAAAATGATCCTAAAAGGGCTAGGTTGGTTCTTAGCAGTCCAACTTTTGCTAAGATTATCCCCCCTTGAAAATATATATTACAAAAGAAATCAGGCTATACAATGGTTATGCCTAAGTAGTCCATGCATCAAGAGATTCATAGGTCAGTAGATATCTCATCCTCATCAGAGGTAGTCCGAACACATTCACAAGTTGATGATCTTTCCATCTTAAGAGGAAAGAGGCCTATTGATGTAGATCTAGAATCTCAACCCTCCCCTAAAAGGAAAATATTGGAAGAAGAAAAATAGAGTGAGAATGTTTATTCACCTTCCCAATATCCATTGCATATAGATGAACAAATAGTTGCTGAGAAATTTGTATAAATGGGGAGTCTTGGTGAAATTTGTGTTGCCTATGAGGAAATTGAAGAAGGAATGCCTGAGTAGCCCAAAATGGTGGAGATGGATTTAACAATTGCAAAGTTTGTAGACAAAGAGCTAAATCTTGTGACTAAGTAGGCATGTGATGAATTCCTTGTTGATGATGCCTTTGTTAAGGCTAGATATTTTGTGCAATTCCTTTGGCGAACTCACATAAGTCAATTTAAGAAAACATGTGAGAAGATGTAGGAAGAACATCGAGAGAAGGATCTTGCTTCTATTGAGGATGAGGTCAAGAAAGAAATGCTTCAAAAGGTTTTAGACAATTTCCCCAGAGAAAGGAAGAACTAATAAAAAATGCAGGGGTATTTATCCTTCCAGAATGGGACATTGCTGATGCAATTGTCTTAGATGCAATCGGGAAGTAGACCAAACTAGTGCATGAAACTAGAGAGAAAGCTAAGAAATCCATCAAGGGATTCACTTTCAATGATGATCACCAAGCTCTGATTATGTGGTCTTTAAGGAAGGAGGAATGAAATAAGGGCAAGAAGATTGTCAAGAGTGATCATTCTGGAAGTCTACTAGTAAAAAGGGTTAGTGAGACCTCAGAAGTTGAGGCTTCACAATTAGCATTGGAGACTGCCAAACTTAGTATGAAGGTGGTAGAAAAAGAAGAACAAGAGAAGAAGGAGCTTAACTTCAAGTTGGAGGTATTTCTTAAGGCTTACAATGAGAAGATTAGGGAGGTGAGTGAAAAAGATAAGATAATTGCTAAGTTTTAAAAGACAATTGGCAGGGCAATTACAAGTTGAAATGCTTGTACAATTACAAATTGCTTCTTCCCCTAGAAGGCCCACTTCCTCAAGTCACATTATTGAATACCCACCTTCCCCTTTACCTCCTTTCACTCAAGAAGAATTATTTATTGAAAGGGAAATGTTGGAGGACCAGAGAAGAGCACTGATAGAAAAGGGAAAGAAATTAAAATGTGAAAGACAACTATTCAGAGAAGGAAAATTAGAAATTGACATGAAATATGAGGAGAAGCTCAAAGACACAATTTTGCAATTCATTGAGGGAATTGAGCCAAGTAGTATCTACATGAGTGGAGAGAAGTTGATTGAAATGTTGAATTCTTTTAAGGGGGAAAAGGCCATTGTGGAACCAATTTTGGACAAGTGGATTTTAAGGTAGAATAAACTAAAATTCTTTTATTCTTTGTCAAAGGCTAAATAGGAAGTTGAATCAACAATAAAGAGTACTCAAAAAATGGTCAAGGGCTTATTGGATTTTCATCTAGTAAAGAGAATATTCAGAGAAAAGCATTGGTATTAAAAAGGGAATATTCCAAGTCTTGTTTTGAATTGTTTCCTAGCATTTTTAGGAAAAATGGAAAGTTAAGGAACAAAAGGAAATGGCTCGAATAGATGGATGATGAGTTGTCAATAAGGATGAGTAGTATTTTGAATATGGATAGCAATATTCTTTTTTCCCAAACTGTTGAGATTATTGAAAATGCTAGGTCACATTTTGGGTTCCTAGGAAAAGAGGTTCAGCAAGTTAAAACTAACTGGGAAATTTTTCAAAGCAAGAGGGATGAGGTTGTTGCTTTTCCTTGGCCAAGTGATGAAATGTTCAAATCTTTGGAAGACAAGTATACCTTGAAAGAAAAAGGAAAGAAGAAATCCCCACTGATGCTACAATAGGTGGCACTTCCCCAATTTCTTGAAAGTAACAAATTACAAAGGTAAATTTTTTGCAAAGGAATGATTGTTATCTCTATTTAAGCATTAGATGTTGTCATTAGTATCAAATTAGATCAGTCAGTTATCTAAGCTGATCAGTTGGTGAAGGATGGAATAAGAAGCTATAGTATGCTAGTTGGTTGAACAAACAAGCCTTCATATCGAATAGTCATAAGGTAGAACCAAGAGCTAAAAGGAAACAATTTTAACCACACACCAGAGCATGTTTACTGAGCATCAGAGTATACTAAGCATCGAGCGTCAGTAAACACCTAGTAGTATACACACCGAGCACTAGTGTATTCACCGAACAAAAAAGGTTGTGTTTACCGAGTTACTCAGGAAATGGCATAGTATTCAGGAATGACACATTAATTTATGCAAACGGTTACACAAATTTATAAAATGTTTTACCAAGATCAAAGCTTATTTATTATGGATGTAATCATTAAATATTGTGATGATTCCTATGTAATAGTCAAATCTAGGTTGAATTTTGTACACCGTAGATCTTAGGCTTTCTAAGATGTTGTAAACCTAATTAGCTTATGACAATCATAGCATTTTTCTATATATTTGTAAATGATGTCTTTTTGACAAGTATCAATCAAGAATCAAGGAGTTCATGAAGCAGTAGTTGCCTTCAAGACATCAAAATTTAGATAAGGTTTACAAGATAGAGCATTTTTCAGAGATTCAATTTAGTTTATTTAGAACGTTCAAGGCTACCGAGTAGGACAGAGAGAAGTTTACTACACATCAAGGTGATATTTATTTAGTATATCATAGATCTGATTCAGACAAAGTAAAGTTCGCATTTAAATATATTTTATGTTATCTTTTAATCATTATAGCAGAGTTATAAATCTCCTAACAAAGTAGACTTAACAATCTGATTGTAAATCTCTTAACCAAGTGCACACTCAATTGGTGTTGCTAAAATCCTTTCACAAGGTAGATCTAATCAATCTCATTGTTACTCCTAACAGGGTAAGATCACAAGAAGTGATCAGACTTGTAGCCTTAACCGGCATACTTTATTATTTGCAGTAGTGAAGAATTTGTGGGTGTCATCCCCACTGTATTTTTTACCTTCTAACAAGGGTTTCTACGTAACCAAAATACTTGTGTCAAGTGTTACATTTCATGAATTTTTTATTGTTTGTTTTCATGCACTTTACATTTGCAAATTTATTTGAATGAATGTTTCAAACAATGAATTCAGTTGGATAGTTTGTCACTACTATTGTAGTTTAGTAATTCAATTAAAAGTTTTAGAGGGTACTAATTCACCCCTCCCCTCTCAATACTTTATATTTCCTATCCCAACAATGATGAATACAAAGACACCACTTGGAGAGAGCTGAACTTATTTTGGAATTGTTGCAAGAGCTTGGCGAGAAAATTAGAGGACATCATTGTACAGTGGCAAAAATTTAGTTATTTTGTATTGTTTGTCTTTTGTCTTATCTGATGTGACACCTTTTTGTCAGATTCCTAAATGATCTGAAGCTTTTTGTAATCCTTATTCTATAAAAGGATTCTCAAGATCATTCAGAAGGGCTAGAAAACTAGGATAACGTTTGCATACAAGTTTTCAATCAAGGGTATAGAAAATTTGTACTAGGTTTTATCATTACAGAAAATAGCAGGTTTCATGGTTTTTGACCATTATTGTAGTGGTGTATATTTTGAGGTATGGAGTATACTAGAAACATGATTTAGTACATATGAATACAAAAGTCCAGGATTCAAATCTCTCCTTTGTGTGTATTTCTTTGAATTATGAATTTTCTGATTCATTGCATAGAATTTATCTATGTGTGTTTCTTTTCCTCAGCTCTGATATGAGATCAAATTAAATAGCTCTGGATAGAACATAGATTCATTTTTGTTTGCACAAGGATTTCTATAAGTAGTATGAATCTGGTGATAAATTGAACAATATTGTCATAAGGTGGTAATATTTAGGGATCCTGAATCGTTGACATTAGTCGGTTTATGTATTTTTTCTTTGTAGTAAAAGTATTTCCCAATGGATAAGGCACTGGCAAAATATAAGTATATTTTGAAATGATATATGCTTAGTGGGGTTTGGCTATATTCCTAATATTTGATATAAATATGTCAAGTATTGTGACCTATAGGTTGTATTTCTTAAATGGTAATGGAGAATCAATAAATGACTGGTTATCATTTAGTATTTTCTTATCATTTATCTGTTATTAAAATCTAGAAATTATTGTGAAATATTGTATGTGGATCTAGTTTAGGATCACCCTCCTTGGTTTTTTAGAGCCATAAATGTAGAGGGCAGTCTTGTTCCTATATTTGGTCTAATCGTCTGAGATTTTCCATATATGGAACTAACCATTCCTAACAATCTATCTATGGATGTATTGGTTTCTTTCATAAGTATAAAGTCCATTTTGAAGAACCAACAAGTTTCTCAACATGAGCAAGATCTCACCTCTACTACAAAAGAAGAGGAATTGACCCAAAGACCTATTGTAATAAGTCCATCCCTTCCACAATGGTGTAGAGATCTCCTTGGACCGATTCCACTAGTGGAAGAATTTGATATAAAAGAGAATGATGGTAACTTAGGATTAGATGTTAGACATCCTAACTAGGGATATCTGGTAACTACATTACATGTGTTGGATCTTCCCCACTTCATTAATCCTAACAAGTTGTCCATATCAACACAAGAAGAGGAATTTTGATAACAACAATGAGATTCATTTTGGTCTAAACACACTATTCCAAAGTGAAACTTTAGATCTTGACTTGTTAGTCACAAGTTATGATGAACATATCATCAATGTCCTAGAACCATCCAATGACTTGTCCCTCATACATCTTGAGTTATTTGACTAGACATAGAAAAATGAACCACTTGGCCTCCCCACCTTTCCGAATGACTATTCCTTGGCCTGTTACCTCAATGTTTTCAAACCAGTTAATTCTCCCACCAGTGAATCTAGTGTGAACATGACTAAAGAAGATATCAAGTACCTCTATCATAAATTAAAAATGAAAATAAACATAGGTTTTGAAGGTGAAGACCACATTGTGGCTATCTTAGAACATAAAATAGTAAAAATAAAAGACGCATCTAATGGTGAAAACCTCTCTGAGGCACCGAATGATGGGGTACTTGATATCTTGACTAGTAACTTTTAGGAGTGACCATTGGTTCTCATAGAACCCACATAGGTAGTAAACATCATAATTAGAGAGCATCTACAAGTGATCCATCTAGCACAATCTTTGTCAGTCAAAGAACTTGCAGAATTCACTAGGTTCTTCAAAGACAAAAGGATTAACTTTGCATGGACCTACTTACACATGCCAAGATTAGACTTAGATCTAATCATGCACTACATCTCAATCACACCTAGGGTCAAACCTATTAATCAAAAGCTTTGCAAGATGCATCCTCATGTGTCTCTCCTAGTAAAAGTTGAGCTAGAAAATTTACTTAAAGTAGGATTCATTAGAGAAATTGCATATGCTGAATGGATCTCCAACATTGTGCATGTGACTAAAATAGTCAAGTCCATCAAAGTATGGAAAAACTTCATAGATATCAATAGGGTATGTCCTAAGGATGAATTTCCTTTATCTAATATCAACATGATCGTGGATATGATAGTCAGATATGAGATGTATTTATTAATGGATGAATTTTATGGATATAATCAAACCAAAATCGACATGGAAGACCAAGAGTAAATAGTGTTTACCTGTGCTTCAAGAAATTTATGTTGGAACGTCATGCCATTTGATCTAAAGAATGTTGGTGCAACTTACCAACGAGCAGTTACAACTATCTTTCATTATATGATCCACAAGAACATAGAAGATTATGTGGATGATACCACTGTTAAAACAAGAAAGAGGTCCACACATCTACATGATCTAGGCCAGATCCTAGATAGAATGGAATAGTTTAGGTTAAGGTTGGATCCTAAGAAATGAACATTTAGTGTAATATCTAGAAATCTATTGGGATACATTATCTCAGCAAAAGGAATTTAGGTGGATCCAGTGAAAGTGCAAGCCATTATTGAAATGTCACCATCGAAGAATATCAATCAAATGAGAACCCTTCAAGGGAGAATTTAGTTGATCAGGAGATTCATCTCACAACTAACAGACAAAGCACAACCATTTAGAAAGCCTCTTCACAAAGGAGTATTGTACCAATGGGATGAAGTATGTGCCCAACACTTTAATAAAATGATGCAGGAGCATCCTAGGATTCTTGGCAATCCTATATCAACCAAAAATATGTTTGTCTTTGAAGGTAGATTGTAGTTTTGATCTTGGTTTGGTGGAGTTCTTGCTCAGTTTGGGAGATTAGTTTCTCGATTTATGTGGTTACTGGGGTTCTTGATCTCTGAAGAATGCTCAGTGACTAAAGGCATTGGTTCACTAGCACTTGACATTAACCGTGTTCCTTAGTCATGCCTAGCATGGTCGGTCGACTGGTGCTCAATTATTTCTTTTGTTGCTCGGTGTTCTTGCTTACCGACTAGATTGTTTGGATAGATCGGCTTGGCTGACTGGTGCATTTAATTTGGGTCATGCTCCTTGTATTGTGGGTTGACTATTGGACATGTGGGGACCTAGATCTAGCATGTTGCATTCTTCTATGTAGATCTGATGACCATTTGGGGCCATCTTTGAGAGTTTATTTATTTTGTAAGGCTATGTGAGAGCCAACTGGTGTTTTAGCATTTATTATTTGTTTGTAAAGATTTATTATTTCATCAGCCAACTTGTGGCTGGGAATTAGTATTTATAGGATGCTTGGGTATTTGTTTAAGGCATTAGTTTTTAGTGGGGAAGAAGGGGTTAGTAGCCTGCGAGCTTAGGAGCAGGAAGATTGCTTGGAAGTTGGAGTACAAGTTTAGATCTTTCCTGGGTGCCTCCCAGTGTGTTGTGTGTTACAAACCTAAGCTAGCTGAATGCTGATGTTGGGGGAAAAGATTTGGATCCTATGAGATCTTGTAGATTGTTACTTGCTTTGTAGTTGGCCATAACCAGGAAGGCCTTACAACTTAGCCGCACATTGCATGTAATCGATGTTTTCATGAATATAGAATTTTGTTTCATTGCAGATCTGTTGTTGTTACTGTGTATTTCTGTTGCATATTGGTTTGGCTACAAGGTCGGTTAGACCTCAATTGGATCCACCAAGCTTAACTTCATTAAGTGGTATCAGAGCGAAGTTTGTTCCTATTTGAGCAAAGTTTGTTCATGTTGGAGCTGAGTGGATCTTGTGTATCTAGATCTTGATTTGAAGATGCCTCCGAGGAGAAATTGAGAGATCCATGAGGGAGAAGAAGCTACTGGTAAATTGTGTCTTGATGATTTTAGAGCTTTGCAGAAACAAGTGCAAGACCTACAAGAGGAATTAAGGAAGAAGAAGCCTACCTTGAAAGAGGATAGTGATGATGAATCTGAGGAAGATCATTTTGAAGAAGCTAGAGATTCTGAGGAGAATCAAATTTTGAAAGCTATGACTAAGATTAGGAAAAGACCTAAGATTGAAGTTTATGCATTTGTTGGAAGCCTTAGGCCAAAAGAATTGATTGATTGGATCAATGAGATTGATGAATACTTTGAGTATGAGGAAATAGAAGATCCTGATAGGGTTAGATTTTCAAAGACTAAGTTGAAAGGTCATGCAAATATCTGGTGGAGAGAAGTTTAGTTAGAAAGAGGTAGAAGAGGAAAAGAGAAGATCACTAAGTGGAATTAAATGGTTGACAAGTTGAAGAAACAATTCATTATGGTGGATTATGAATTGGACATGTTTAAGAAGATGCAAGCTTTGAAGTAGACTAACAAATTGGTACAGGAGTATACTAAGGAGTTTTATAGAATCCTGATTAGGACTGGTCATTTTGAAGGTGATAAAGAGAAGGTTGCTAGGTATGTCTATGGTTTGAGACCTATATTCAGGAAGAGTTACTTACTATGTGGATGACAACAATTGGTGATGCTTATCAGATGGCATTAAAGATTGAAGAGAAGTTGAATAGGAAGTATAAAGGAAAATAGAACAGTAGGAACTGAGGTGGTAAAACTGGTGAGACAGTTGTTGAGAGTAATGTGAAAGAGAATCCTAAACTGGTGAGACAGTTGTTGAGAGTAATGTGAAAGAGAATCCTAAGTCTGATGTAGGACCTGGCAGTGGTCAAGTTACTAAGAATACTAGATAGAGAGGAAGGTGGAAGAATGAGTTCACCGGCACTTGTTATAATTGTGGTGAAGCTAGTCATAGAAGCTGGCAGTGTCCTAAGAAAAGAGTTGCATTAGCTACTGAAGAAGACATTGAGAATGTTCCAAAGAAAGGTGAGACACTTATCACTAGGAGATTAGTTGCATGTGTTCCTAAACTAGTGCAGAGAAGGAATTTGTTCAGAACCAGATGTAAATGCAAGGATAAGGTATGTAATGTCATAGTTGATGGTGGTAGTTTTGAAAGCTTTATTTCAGATGAGATGGTTAGTAAGTTGAATTTGGAAATAAGGAAGCATCCTAATTCTTATCAAATTAGTTACATCCAAGATGTTTCTAAGGTTAGAGTTGAAGAAAAATTCTTGGTTAAGTTTCAGATTGGATCTTACCATGATGAGATATTGTGTGATGTATTGTCTATGGATGCTTGTCATTTGTTTCTTGGTAGACCTTGGTAGTTTGATGAAAATGTTTTGTTTGATGGTCGTGCTAATACCTATGTGGTTAGGCATGAAGGATCTTGGCATAAGTTGATACCTTTATAGGAGACAGGGGTTAAAGGATGTGGAGTTATCAGGTGTTGTCCTTATGAAAAACCTCAGAAACACAAGGTTGATGAGCTTATTCCTATTAAGTCTAGTTTGAAGGAGAAGGAGAATGATATCTCTAAAGAGTTTTCTGAGATTAAGAAATAGATGGTTTTGTTGGTAGAGATGGTACAGCAGATGGTTACATTTGTGATACAAAGAGATGCAGATGATACTGAGTCGATTGAAGAGTCTAGAGAGGATGAACCTTACCGAGGCACTAGGGTGATCGGTATTGGTCAAAGTTAGTTTCTATCAGTTGCCAACTAGAGGAGTAAGCAAAGTGGAAGACAGAAGGACTTTATGTAGGAGACAGTGAATGAAGTGAAGACTACTTGGGATGAAGGACATGAAGAGACATGGGTGAAGAATAGATTTGGCATACCTATTCTGATTCCCTTGAGGCGTTCCTGATTTCCTTATGAGAAAATCTTTCTTACATGGGGTGTCTAATGCAAGAGCATCCTAGGATTATTGGCAATCCTATATCAACCAAAAATATGTTTGTCTTTGAAGGTAGATTGTAGTTTTGATCTTGGTTTGGTGGAGTTCTTGCTTGGTTTGGGAGACTAGTTGCTCAGTTTATGTGGTTACTAGGGTTCTCGGTCTCTAAAGAATGCTCATTGACTGAAGGCTTCAGTTCACTAGAGCTCAGCATTAACTCTATTCCTTGGTCATACCTAGCATGGTCGGTCAACTACTACTCTGTTATTTCTTCTGTTGCTCGGTGTTCTTGCTTACCGATTGGATTGTTTGGATAGATCGGCTTGGCCAACTGGTGCATTTAATTTGGGTCACACTCCTCATATTGTGGGTTGATCATTGGACATGTGGGGACCTAGATCTAGTGTGTTGCATTCTTATATGTAGATCTAATGACTGTTTGGGGCCATCTTTGAGAGTTTATTTATTTTGTAAGGCTATGTGAGAGCTGAATAATGTTTTATCATTTATTATTTGTTTGTAAAGATTTATTGTTTCATCAGCCAACTTGTGGCTAGGAATCAATATTTATAGGATGCTTGGGTAGTTGTTTAGGGCATTAGGTTTTAGTGGGGAAGAAAGGGGTTAGTAGCCTGCGAGCTTAGGAGTAGGAAGATTGCTTGGAAGTTGGAGTACAAGTTTAGATATTTCCTAGGTGCCTACTAGTGTGTTGTGTGTTACAGACCTAGGCTAGCTAAATTTTGATGTTGGGGGAAAATATTTGGATCCTACGAGATCTTGTAGATTGTTACTTGCTTTGTAGTTGGATGTAATCGGGAAGGCCTTACAGCCCGACACATTGCATGTAATCGATGTTTTCATGAATATAGACTTCTATTTCATTTTAGATCTATTGTTGTTACTGTGTATTTCTGTTGCATGTTGGTTTGGTTGCAAGGTTGGTTAGTCCTCAATTGGATCCATCGAGCTTGACTGCATTATAAAATCAAGGGATATTTGACATACCCATTAGTCTTGATGTCTCCTATCCAGGGTAAGCCACTCATTATGTATATCTCAGCCACTAACACATCACTGGGGGCACTCCTTGCATAGCATGATGAGAATAAGAAGGAATGAGCTATTTACTACATCAGTAGCACTCTAGTTTCTTATGAAATAAATTTCTCAATGATCAAGAAAGCTTGTCTAGTAGTTGTATTTGCATTACAGAAACTAAGACATTACATGTTGGCACATCCTATATAGTTAGTTGCAAAAATAGACCCACTCAAGTATCTCTTGATTAAAGCCACCTTGACTGGAAGGTTGGCTAAGTGGGTTATGATCCTAAGTGAGTTTGACATTGAA
The DNA here is from genome assembly GCA_027943335.1 of Chamaecyparis obtusa. Taxonomy (NCBI): domain Eukaryota; kingdom Viridiplantae; phylum Streptophyta; class Pinopsida; order Cupressales; family Cupressaceae; genus Chamaecyparis; species Chamaecyparis obtusa. Next base: position 838,819 of record BSBK01005430.1, on the reverse strand, counting down.
TATGTTGAACAGAAGGCTATTAAAGGACAGGAAATTATAGATTGGTTGGCTAACACTCCACTAGAAGAGAATCAACCTATCAATGTGGAGTTTCTAGATGGATCTATAATGCACATCACACACGGGTCCTGGATGATATTCTTTGATGGCTAGTTCACTCAACAGGGTTCAAGAGAAGGTATGTTGTCCATTACTCCTAAAAGTTACTCTATCCCTAAGGTGTATAAGATCTATTTTCCTTGTACAAATAACATTGTTGAATATGAGGCCTTAGTAAATGGGATGAAGCTGGATCTAGAATGGAATATCTCTAAGTTACATATCCATGGTGACTCTCAGTTAGTGATCAATGAAATTAATGATGTGTGCCAAATAAGGGATGATAAACTCATACCTTACAAGTGAATGGTTGATGATTTCAAGAAATATTTCACTTTCATCACATTCCAATAGATCCCAAGGAAAAACAATAGAGTCACCAATGTAATTGCTACTCTAGCTTCCTTACCTGAGCAAGAAGAGCATTTCCGCTACTATTTCCTAGTGGAAGAAATTCATTACCCTGTCTACAACTCCCTTGGATCCTATATGATCTATACCATCATAAGCCAAGACTCTTCTTGCTATAGCCATGTTTACTCCTACCTTTGAGACCAAGTTATCCCTGATAACTTAGCTAGAAATGAAAGAAGACACCTTATCTGCAACTCCTTAGAAGACTCCTTATGTCATCATTACTAATGATTTATATAGGAGAGGTTTAGACATAACTTTTCTTAGGTGTTTAGAAAAAGAAGATTCTAAATGTGTGTTAGGTGAAGTTCATGTTGGCATATATGGATCTCATTCTAACGATATGACCTTAGCTCGTAAAATCCTATGAGCTAGCTACTACTGGCCAGACATGGAAAAAGAGGAAATAAGGTATGCAAGAGCTTGAAAGAAATGTCACCTGCATGGAAATCTCATATGTGATCCAACAAGGGAGCTTATTCCTTTTAATAACTGGCCCTTCCAACAATGGGTGTTTGATCTCATCGGGGAGATATATTCGTCCTCCTTAAATGGACACAAATTCATTATAACAACCACAAAAAACTTCACCAAGTGGGTTGAAGGAGTCCCACTCACTATTGCAATAGGAAAATAGGTGGCTATATTTATTTTGAATTACATTATCTTTCGATACGATATTCCTTCCTCCATCATAACTGAAAATGGAGGACAATTCAAGAACAATGATATCTATGATATCTGCACCAAATTTAAGATTGAACAACATTATTCTTAAATTTACTATCCACAAGGCAATGGTCAGGCCAAAGCCTCAAACAAAAATATGCTTAAAATCTTGCATTGTACTGTCAGTAAGTCAGGAATAGATTGGAACCTACAGCTCAATCCAGCATTATGGGCTTACTGCACCAGCATCAAAATGCCTACTAGGGAAATGCCTTTCGCTCTTGTATACGACATAGAAGCAGTTTTACCCATTGAAGTAGAACTCCCATCTCTTAGGGTTTATTTGCACCAGCTAATACCTAATGAAGACTCTTGGATATCAAGATTGCAAGAGTTATAATTGCTAGATGAACATCGGTAAGTGGCATTTGATAATATCAGACCCTATCAAAAGAGAATGTCAAGGTGATATAACAAAAAGGTCAAACCATGAGAACTTCAAGTTGGAAACCTAGTGTTTGGGAGAAAACCCCTGTAATCAGTCACACTAGGAATGAAAGGGAATTTTGAGCCTAACTAGTTGGGGCCATATATTATCACTGCAACATTTGGCTCTAGTGCATATCATCTCTCTACCCCTGAAGGAGAATAGCTCCAAGAGCCCATCAACACGCTCCATCTAAAGAAGTTCTATGCATGAACATTCTTTGTATCCAACAACATGTACATATCTAAAAGTCCTGAAAAAAAATCATAAAAAGTGGACAAATTCCTTAAAAAATGATCATCTTGGTGAAAACCTAGCAAACAGGTGCTTTGATGCATCAACCAAAAAAATAAAAAAAATGAAAAGAGCAAAAAAAAATTTGAAAAATGAAAAAGTGCCTTCGTGAAAACCTGGTAAACTAGCACCTCTTGTACTCAAGCACTCCATCTATCAACACACATCTTGACATCCTTTATTTGCTTCATTTTGCACATAACCTTCAGTCACTTTTGTGACAAATTAGTTGATTCACGTTACACTTCCATGGATTGCAATTGGTCTTTATCTTTGTCCTAGGACATTCAAGTCTCACTGGGGGGTAGTTTCCTATCATGACAGTTAGTCAGAGCGACACCTAAAATGAATTCGAGTCAATTTTCTAAAAACCACTGAAAGGTTTATCACTGACACACACAGGTGTTTCTCAACACTCACAACATGATGACATCAATAAAGAGTGTTTCTTAACACTTATTGGAATCATCCATCCAAGCGAACGATATACTTGAATGATAAAATAATGTTTCTTAACACTACACACTTCAACAAGCTAGAACATAGACAAACACAAGCAACACCCAAAACTTTTTGCATTGATGTTGATCAGATCTCTATTGCAACTTGATGATGTCTAAACAACTAGAGAAGCAATGAAGGTTGTGAATTTTCTTGGTATGCTATTTGTTATCATTTGATTTCTTGATTATCCCTTTTTATGTTGCTCGATGATGTCTAAAATTATTAGAGGAACATGGACTAGGGGCATAACCATTTTGTTTATTTTCTTCTTGTCGGTGTGGTTTCAATGATCCTAAAGTGTCTAATAAATTAGGTGTTTGTGGTAAGAGTCTTCATCTTGATTGAAACACTGCACATACCTTGACTCTTTTTATATGGACACTAAGGTAATATTAAAGTTATCTTCTTGTTCATTATTCTATTTGTTTACATAAGAACCATTTAGGTCATCCTGGCCTCTTATTCCTTGATGCTTATGGTTACTTGCCACATCAACTAGAAATGATGCTTAGGTCATCTTGGATTTTATGCCCTGATGCTTGTGTCAGTTTCCCACATTTCTCCAATATAGGCCATGTTCATACCCTCATGGTCACAATGGCACCAGTGAGAATTGTATCAGCTATGATGTCCCACAATACTCAATGATGAAAATTTTCAAATAAAACTCAATGACTAAGTCCTAGGATGAATTCATGCTAGTTTTTCATTTTGCATTTTGATAGTGTTAGTCCTCCATCATTTTCTCCTACATGGAATGACAGGCCTGCAATCAAGCTCATCATCTTCTTCTCTCATCAAGCAGTCAACTGTGTCATCAGAGATATGATCGAGTACCTGTGTATCGGTAAGAAGATTCCCTACAAAAGATGTCAAAAAATGTGGCATGTATATAAGCATATATCATAATATCTATTTGTTTAATCATAAAACATAATTGCATTTATTGCATATCCATTTAAATCTATTACACATCCATTTAGAGACCATTGCATACATAACATCCATTGCATGATACATTAAAATCCACTACATAATCATTACATATTCATCTAAGATCTCCATTACATAAACATAAAATAAGCATTTGCATTCATAAATGAACATCATAAAAACATCAATAGAAAGTACATCCATAAAAGCATCATAAGAAAATAGGTACATCTCATCATAGAAACTAATACATAAGTACAATGAGATCAAATCAAATATCTCTATATATCATCAAATGACAAATGTGTTGCATCGAAATATACATGTCATCGGAGAAATTTATCTCATATAGTGCCAAAATGGGGTACAAAAATGGAGTATCACAATATCAAATTAGGGAGACTAACTCTCTACTATATCCTCATAATCATCATAAGCTCCTAGAGGTGGTGGTGGAGAGGGAATGGCCTCATTTTCCTAAGGAATCTATGCACCTTGTCATCTAGATGCATACTGAGAAAAGGTTATCACCTTCTGAGCAACCGGTACAACTTCTCTATAAGCTGCCACATAGTATCTTGCTTGGTTGCTCTAGTAAGTAGCCATATGTTGATGATGCTCTTGCTCTATAGTGAGCTCTGCTACTCTCCAATCTCACTCATTTATGAGCTCATCCACTCTCTGATTGTGATCTGATAATCTTGCATGTGCTTTAGCGAGCTCAACCTATAAAGCTTGTACATGATCGCAAACAAATTAAATCACATCCTATGGAGTCCTATACCATGGAGGATCCTCCTCTTCTCCTATATATGCATCCTCCTATTGTGGAGACTCATCCTCCCCTCAGCCCTTTGTCTCACCTGTCAGACTCCTCCTCCAGGTGGGTTTCTCAGCTCCTATCCTACCTGTACCCTAGTTGTACCACTAGGCCCTACATCTAGTGAACCTCCACTACCTCTCCTCCTATGAATTGGTACTTCTCTACTTGAGATATCCCCTACATTTCCTCCTAATGGTCTCAACCATGTATCTCTCTGACCATGAGGTGGTGGAGGTGGGGGAGGTGTGTCACCCTCATCATCTATCCCCGGAAGGAGAGCTATTAGATCTATAAATCAAGAAAATGGGTGACAAGAAAAATGCTCCATGTACTCTTGTGTCATGTCAGCATCTAAAACAACCTCTAGGTAAAGTCTATGTACTCTGGTATACTATCTCATGTAGCTCATGATACATATGAGTCAAGATGCATGATTCCCACCCTAGCTTTACTCAATGAGCCAACAAGATTTCTAATATCGATCCCCACCCACACTGGAATCCTTATTGGCCTCTATCAGGCATGAGAAAGAAACCTATATACCCCTCCATAATACATGCTAAGGGAGATTCATGACCATATCTCGACACCATGGTGTCCCAACCTACCCATCTCTCCAGGATGTTGCCATCCTGAAATACTCTATAGAAAGCTAACATACCAAGATGTTGTGATGCCTCATACTCAGCTAGAGGACCACCAAAAGGAGTGTGAAGGATATGATATATGTCCTTTGGGGTCACATTCATCTCACAAGTTGGAAAATGAAACATTTTGTGCTCACTGTAGAATCTCTCCATAAGAGTAGTCAACAGTCTATGATTCACATGGATATTAGGAAGCCCGACCAACCAACCAAAACCACACTCAACAAGAATACCAAGATCTTCCTCAAATAGGCATGGCAGAAATCTCATCGTCAGCGGATAAGTAATCCTAAACTAGACATCTGGGAAAACCTTCTACAAGAAATAGACAAGTGAACATCAGTATCAAGTCAGAGAAATATGTCTAGAAGCTAAAGAAAATTCCAATGAATGATAATCAACAAATGAAAAATTTAAATTTAGACTTTTTGGGCCTCAAACATGCTTTTTCTTTTTAGTACGAGTAAATAGAGACAACTAGTTTTCTCATACAAGCATTCTCACTGCATGGTATGAGTAAACTATCTAATATGAGAAAAGACAACATACAATATGAGCACAAGGGCATAATGGTTTTTTCTCATACGATTCAAGGGTGGATCTAGTATGAACATTCACATAGGCCCATATAAGTCAACATTTGGGATTGATTTCTCATACGAGATTTCTCACTGGGTCGTACGAGAAACCATAAACTTGACAATAAAAATCTAAAAAATACATGCGAAAATAACAAAAATTCACTCAAATGGAGGCAAAATTTGATGACTTGCCCTTGGTCCATAGTTTCTCAGTAGGTTGTGCACCCATTGCCTTTCAAATCAATGTGTTTCTACTGGAACCACCATTTTCACTCAGAGAAGGTTTTGAAATTTTTTAACTTGAGGATGTAAAAATGAGTTGAAATGACCCTTTTGGCCTTTATATAGTTTTTTGACCTAATTTTCAACTTGCTTCGATTGACATGAAAATTGCACCCCTGGCTAATTTGATCATCTTGATTCCATTTTCAGGATCCAAATCAAAATCTAAGATCATTTAATTTGCCAAAATCATAGTTTGACTTTTTTTCCCTAATTGTGGTTGACCACTTGCACAATCAATCATCTATCTTCCAAACTAATGAGATTTATTTCTCCTCAAGAAAATTATTGTGCCATAATCTTGGTCAACCTTTACCCAAATCTTGGTCAAACTTGGTTAACTAGATCTAAAATCAAATGCAAACTATGGCCCACTTGCTTACAACCTCATCAAAATCATATCAACCTTTTATTGCATCATCTTATCAATGGAAATTACTTCCGACCACTGGGGCACCTAGCCATATTTCTATTTCACTCCCAAGGTGAAGGGGGCATGATCATGACATCAATAATTTAGTGATCACATCATCAAACATTGAGAATCTTTAATCAAGTAATCAAAACATCAAATCAAACAAAGACCTCATTGCTAGGGGCATCTCAGCTTCATCGCACCACATCAAGTTGATATTCTTCATCATCAGAAAACCTCTAGGGGCATATTGGTTTCACCGCTTCACATTAAACTATTATTGTACTCATCAATCAAATTGGCTTCATCTTATCAATTAAGGTCGAATTTGTTATCAATCTCTTAATGAAAATTAGTTTCATCACTTTACATCAAACTGGTTACTCATTCACACCAATCCAATGGTTTAAGATTCTTTTTTGACTTTAATCAATGATGTCACTTCACATAAAATTGGTTGTTTTTCATCATCACATCAAACAGATGCTCACTTTCATCACATCACATCAAATTGAACATTCTGGTCTTCTTATCAATTCTTGTCCAATCAAGTTTGAAATCGACATATTTTGAATCAACTGACTTGAGAGTAGTTTCATCACTTTATATCAAACTATTCTCAGCCTCAATAGCTAACTATTCTTTGAATTAATGCGCTAATCACACATCAATTCAAAGAGGGGAAAATGTAATCACCTAAAAATGATCAACAAAACCATAAGCCCTTAATATCGATTATTCATCAAGAAAACCTTAATTTTGATCAAATTCCCTAAGTCGTAACCTAAGGCAATTCAATTCATCAACTTGATCTAATCTATATCCCATTCTATTACTGCACTTGATCTTAATTAATTAATTGTTAAATCCTAGTGTTATTGGCAATTGAATTGATCTTATGCTATTTATTTAATTAATGTTGATTAAATAAATGGAAGTTGTCAATTAATAACAAACAAAAGAATTAAATTGATTATTATTATCACATTTTGAGGAAAATGCATTAAAATCATTTTCTAATTCTAAAAATGCATTTATGTCATCATCCTTTAGTTAACTAAATACAATTTTGGAAATAGTTCAGTTAACCAAGTCACATTTTGGAAACAAATTAGTTAACTAGAAACCCAATCCAGTTGATTTACTAGTTAATTTGGAAGTTCCCACAATAAATGATGCACCTTTGGAGTTAACTGATTCTTCAAAACAATCTCCACCGCTCATCTCCAATTGATCTCAATTGTTCATCCCTGAAGGTATTTCTATATAACCATGCCTCATTTCTTCACAAAGGATCCAGATTTTGAATTAGAGTTATGCTGTCGGTTTTAGATTATAACTATTTGCATATTTTATAGTTAATTTCAATTTCTTAGTTATTTCATTTATTTAGCATTGTAGCTTCATTTATTACATCAAAATAAGATAGGAACATCTTATTTTGTTTAATTGGATTAACTCTTAACTAATTAGATCAATCTTGCATTTACATTTAGTTCATTCAAATCCTTCGTTTAGATTACGTTGTGGCCACTGAGTTTACAATGATCTGAGAGAAAGCTCATACCTGGATCTACTAGAAGGAAATGAGTTGCCTTAATTAGTCTTAGTTTAGATCAATTTTCTTTTATTAATTTAGATTAACCATCCAATGATTCATTGAGTGTTGTGTATCTAAAGCCACGTTTCACACACATAGTTTAATCTAAGTGAAATAAATTCCTAGTAAGGTGCACACAAAATCATGGACCCCAGTATATGAACAAAAATAAAAAGAGTTATTGAGGGTCAAATTTCAATATATACCACATGAACAAAACAAGTTTAATTCATCAAAAATAGGAAGTAACTAATAAGACATCGTGGCATATATGTGTTGGTGCTCAGGTTCACTTTTGATGTGACACCCATCATGGGAGGTATTCATATTTTTATGATTGATAAATCTATTAGTGAAGATTGTACTAACCTATCAGCTCTAATGTAAAAAACTCTATGATGATAAAAAGATCCATCTTGAAGAATCAATGACAATCCTAGAGGTCTTAATCTATTTACATTCATTTTTGTTAAATTAGATGCATTCGTTGTTAAAAGTAGTTGCATTCATTAATAAAATTACATAAGTATGAAAGTGTGAATGTGATTAGTCAACACTGAGATTAGTAAAATCTACACATAAAATGAGATGATATAAATGTCACAAGTTTTACCACATGAATCAAGTTGCAAAAATAAAAATCAATGAATGGGTATCTTGTACTGATATCCAAGCAACTACATAATCATATCATCTCATAATCACATAAACATTTACATCAATGCATCCATACTCATACACAAATAAAGTGAATCACATCACATTGCATCTCATAAAAGAATCTCATACACATGCATAACTAAAAAGAGCATCAAAATAAATGCATCCATGTAGTAACTGCATCCATACATCAATATTTGCATGAAAAATAAAGTAAAGTACAAAAACATCCATATACACATCCATATAGGAACCTAAAAATTAGAGCTGCATATATCATGTATATATCAATGAAATGGTACAATGATGTCAAGAGATCTATACCATCATCATCAATATCCAACAACATGATCAAGTATATCATGGTGTGATAAAAAATCAAAAATATATCATCAATGTATTAGTGTATCAATGTATCAGAGTATAAAGAATAAATCAGTGCTACATTAATGTATAAAAAATAATAGTACACCGATGATACATAATAATAAAGCGAACTCAATCTTGGCTCTCCCCATCATCAGCATGAGGTGGGGTAGGAGGGGGGACATCTACTCTAGCTAGTGGAGGTGGTGACATGGCTCCCTCAGACTATTGTCCTATAGAAGAATACAAAGGTGCTCTTTGATCTACAAAAACAACTACACAATATAAAAGCAAAATAATATGTAGCCCTCTAACCTTGGTTTGTTTTTGTGTGAGCATACTAATCTCTCTCTCTACTCTCATAACATCTAACTTCTTGTCCTTGTCAGTAAGAAATGCCTTTAGAGTGGCCACATGTGCTATCAAATATTCTCTCTCCCAATCACACTGAGTAAGTGGGTTCTTGTCCCTGGGAGGATCTCGAGGTGTTGACCACCTCCACTTCTAGCACCACTACTCTCTCTAATAAATCTCTAATGTTGTTTTTTTCTAGATAAATGTGGTCCTACATCTCTATGAGGAGGAATAATATGCAATCCACTACACCTACCCTACTCATCTCCTCCTTCTCTATCTCCACCTCCTTTGTCACCACCTCCTCCATCACCCCCTCTTCCTCCTCTCTAGTCATGGCCATATCTCCATACATCTCTTACATGACCATCTCTCCCTCTATCTTTGCCATGACCACCTCTATCAATGCAATTTGTGGCAGGACCATCATTGACATGATCATAATCAAGAGGATCCTCGATCCTCAGAGAAACCTCATCTACGTCAATAAATATAGGAAAGGGATATCGCATTGAATGTGCATGGTACTCATATGTAACACCACCATCAGCAATCTTCAACATAAAATACCATCCAAAATGTACCATCTTAGCAATATATTGAATAGAAGTTTCAAATGACAACCAAGAACCCCACTCTGGTTCCTAGTTTTGCACCCATGTGTAAACTATCAAGTCCTAAGGAATGTCCTGCATATGACCAAACTATCTCAAGACTTGGTTAACAAGGAACTTCTCAATAATATATTTGGTATAGCTAATAAGGTACCTTCTCTGAAATAAGTATCACATCTGATACGCATATATCCTCCACTCCTCACAGTAAAGGAAAGGAAGCCATACAACATCAAACACATCATCAAGTACTCTCCTCCAATACTCTACCTTCCCCAGGTGGAGATGCTAGATGAAACATGAATACATATACATATATATGATAGCTCTAGATCCCTATGTCTCTCTACAACTGGTCAAGTCACTAGGATGTGTTTCTAGGCCCAGATATGTAAGATCAATATACCTATAGTCATACTTTGTGAGTGCTAGCACACTATCTCATGTAGCTCATGATACATCTGAGAAAAAATACAACTACCCCAGGAAAAATGATGAGGTGCTCGCAACATATCCTCAATAACTTTAGACCAGTCACACATGAACCCATGTCTACCCCTATTTGGCATCAAAATAACACCTATCAAACCAATGAGAAGAATCAAAATCCACTCATATTATGTTACTAGGTGGTCCCAAGATAAGTACCGATGTACATGGTAGGATCTCAGAATATATGTCGTACATCTACAATATCCACCACTACCCCTAACTCATACTCACCCATTACAACAATACGAAGGATGCTTCACACATCCTCCAAAGTGACCATCATCTCACTGGTCATAAGGTGGAAGGTGTTGTTCTCTGATTGCCATCTCTCGGAAAGAGTAGTCAACAACCCTAGATTTACCCTAATATCAGGTAAGTCAACTAAACTCTATAAGCCACACAAGAAATAATATGTTTCTCTACATCAACCAGCTTCTCAACAAGCTAGATAACCTAAATAGGCCTCAAACTATGAAAGGAGACAACACTAAAAATAGTTTGCAAATAGGCAATTGAAATCAAGTCAGGGTTTAGCAAGCAAAAAAGAAGATAAATTAGACCTATAAACCTATAGAGACAATTGAAGGATCAAAAAAATAATGTAAATAGGCAAAATGATAAGTTCAAAGGTCAAAACACCAGAAACAATCCTAAAACTAGATGCAATTTAGAATAAATCAGATGCAACATTTTAGCATAAAATGATCCTTCAAGTCTCAGATGCGACTCTAAAATGATTGGATGCAAGCTTTCAATAGGCTGTAATCCTATCTTGATAGGATGCGACACATTATGATAAAACCTAAAAATATATACCTTTCAAACTACATGCGCCAAAATAGGTTGCAATCCTAAATTAGTAGGAAGTGATCCATAATTTTGGGCAATCTCAAATGTGACTCAGGATTTACTAGATGCAAATAAAGAAAATGTGTGATCCATAGTTTAAACCCTAATAACTTTCAATATAAAAAGCAAAAATTCAAATGGAAAGTATGGAAAGGTAGGTTATTGAGTACTTACTAGAGTAGGATAATGAACAGGGAAATGATATCAATGACCGAACTCAAAATGATGCCTCTCCATAAAGACCACCATCTTCTCTCTTAGAGATTTAAATTTACTAAAAGGAAGAGTAAAAATAAATAGTAAAAATACCTTTTTGGGCCTATTTTAACCCCCTAGAGCCATTAAAGACCTAATGCATGTTAATATGATTTAGAACAATAGAGAGAGGGGGTGAATCAGTTGTTCTCAGGTCCAGATGTATAAAACAAACTTCAAAAACTTTTCCTTAAATCAGATCTAACAACCAAAACCAACTTGGTCATCACTGATTCAATAATAGAAACATATAACATTGCAGTCCACTACCCAGCTATATCTAACTTTTAAAACACAGAAATGTCTAAACCAAAAAATTCACACAAGCATTGACATTAGGATTTATAGTGGAAACCCAATATGGGAAAAACCACTTTGTAACATGCTACTATTCTTTTCACTCTTCTGAAGTGAGCTCGGTTAAAAGCCAACCCTATCAAAGGTTACAATACACATGGTTAGGTGTGACCCGGTTAAAGGATTTCAATCACTCTGTTAGAAGTGAGCCTTGTTATAGGACTTACATACATTCCATTAGAATGCAACCTTGTTCAAAGGATTTAAACATATGATTGTTAGGTCAACCTCTGTTAAAAGGATTTTGACTATTACAATGGTTAGAAAGTAGCAACAGTATTGATCTGAAAAAAATACAACTCACTTTACAAATATCAGATCTAATTCCATACACAAATGCTGGTTTACTAACTTTGAAACTTTGCCATCTCCATCTCTGATCTACTTGGAACTTTTCTTCAAGCAATCACCACACTTCTCCTTCAGCCTTTTCTGCTTATATAGTCAATAACATCTACTGATCTTCTAGCATCCTGTATTCACCCATGTACACACATACCTAATGCTCAGGTTCCCTTAATACTTCCTCAATTAGGTTAACTCATCTTTTTCCACTCAATCTCCTTCATAGATCTTAGGGTTAGGTCATATTCATTGAATCTACCTGCTTTATGTTCTTTGGCTCCTTTTCTAGAAACATCTCAAATCTCTTAAAGATTTACAATAAAACATTTTTTAGTGCATTAAATGCTTTCAAACAATCAATAAATAAAGTCAACATGTTTTACATAATCCAAGAATTCAACAATGTTGGCTCCAAATCTAAATTATCTTCAAATATAAAAATACTAATGCTCGGTCAATACTGTGATCAGCTACTCGGTCTTCATGTAGAAAGCTCGGTCATTACTAAAAATGTTTCCTTAGCTTAAACTATCTTCCTCAGCAATTAACTGATGTTCGATTGACACTAGGATTTTTCTCGGCATATACTGACTCGGTCGACACTAACATCACTTGAATTGAACATGATTTCTCTATTTTTGCTCGGTCAAGCCTACTAGTTTAGTCTTCAATCTTACTAAGATAAACAATACATTGTCTCATCATTGTACAACATAGTCAAGTACACTTTGTAGTATCAAGATAACTCAACCTTTCCTTAGGTGCTATTGTTACCAACCTTGCCTATCCCCTTAGCAACACTCAAATAGATATAGTACTTTCCTAAGTAGCAACAGTCTTATCAGTTAAGATTTGACATGAATGACAACACAACAATTGTTTCAATTGCAGTTTCCAACAATCTCCCTCTTTGGCATTGATGGAAACACCATATGATATCACCTGAATAACACATGGATTACCAACCAATCCAAAACTTGTCTATCCATCAGAAAAAAAAAAATTAATATCCTTAGCTTCATTCTGATTCAGAATCTATAAGCCTCACTTCTGTGACCATCAGAAATATCCATAACTCCCTCTATCCTGATCCTTCATTTCAGTTCACCATCTCCTTACTTTTCCTTTTAGTGTCATGTGTTATTATATCATCTCAGTCCATCTCCCTCGTTGACAAAAATGCCAAAGCAGCAACTAAAACATATATCCATCAGATGTAGATATTATTTGTGCAGCTCAGTGTTTCTCCCTCTGTCATCTTACTTATGACTGATTCCTTGTCTTTTCTCTTCTTCACAACTCTAGGCCAATCCTAAAGTGTGACAATCTTCTGCATCAATCTGTCAAATATTTTGTTATAACATATTTGATGCAATGCTCCTAGCTTAACTAAGCAGCCTCAGTTAGGGGAAGGACCCCTAGTTGACTTCTCAAACACTCATGTGCTTCTTTAGTTAAAGCTTTAGTGAATATGTCTGCTAATTGTTCCTTTGTATTCACATATTCCATTCAGACTTCTTTGTCTTGTACCAATTCTTTCAAGTAGTGATACTTGATTGCTATGTGCTTGGTCTTAGTATGCATCACTGGATTCTTAGAAATGTTAATAGCACTTGTGTTGTCACAGAAAATAACAACAGGTTCAATGATTTCTTCTTTCATGCCTACCAACAATTGTTTTATCCATACCAAATTTGAACAATTTACTGCAGCAGCAACATACTCAGCTTCAACAATAGATTGGGAAATGCAATTTTGTTTCTTGCTCATCCAAGAGACTAATCTCTATCCAAGAAAGAAAGCTCCACCACTAGTACTCTTTATGTCATCTACATTTCTTGCCCAATCAGCATCTGTATATACTCTTAGTTCAAATATTTCATCCTTCTTGTAATATAGCCCATATTCAGCAGTCCCTTTCAAGTATCTCATAATTCTTTTTACTGCCATCATGTGTGTTTCCTTAGGATTGGTAGAGAATCTTGCCACAATCCCAATAGCTAGTGCAATATCTGGTCTACTATGTACAGCATACTGCAATTTTTCAATCATGGATCTGTACAAAGTCTAGTTCACTTATGCATCATCATAATTTTTAGATAACTTTTTTCTAGTAGCCATAGGAATACTTACTGATCTAGAATCTTCCATCCCAAAAGTTTTCAGTATTTCATTAACATACTTAGACTGTGTAATGAAAATTCCTTTCTTCATCTGATATACTTGTAAACCAACAAATAATTTGATCTCACCAAACATGCTCATTTCAAATTTATTTTTCATTTCATTTGAAAATCTTTTACACAAAGCATCTTGTCCACCAAAAATAATATCATCCACAAAATGTTTTTCCAATGGGATACCTTTACCTTCTTCATCTTTCATGTACAGATTGCTTGTGTCATTTGTTCTTGAAAATCCAATCTGTATCAAGTAGTTATGCAATCTCTCATACCATGCTCTGGGAGCTTGTTTTAATCCATATAGTGCTTTGTTTAGTTTGCATACCATGTGTCTTTTGTTTGGATCAATAAAACCTTATGGTTGTTCTATGTAAACTTCTTCTTCTAGTATACCATTTAAGAATGCATACTTGACATCCATTTGATAAACCTTGAAATCTTTATAAGCAGCATATGCAAGCAGAGTTCTCACTCCTTCCAATCTAGCTACAGGGGTAGATGTCTCCCCATAATCTATTCCTTCTTCTTGTGTGTAGCCTTTGCATACCAGCCTAGCTTTGTTCCTAATTATTTCACCCTTTTCATTCAACTTATTCCAGAACACCCACTTTGTTCCTATAACATTTTTCTTTTCAGGTCTCAGCACCAGAGTCCAAGTATCATTCTTCTCTATCTAGTCTATTTCTTCATTCATTGCTTGTATCCAGTCTTCATTGTCTAATGCCTCTCTGGTTGACTTAGGTTCAAATTCACATAGTAAACATGTTGGATCCATTTTTTTACTTCTAGTCAAAATTCCAGTATGTTTGTCTCCAATTATATGTTCAAGCTTGTGATGTCTTCTTACATATTTTGCCAAAATAGGTTCAGCTCTTCTCTCTTCTATTTCATCAAGTTCCTCAACAAGATTTTTAGATTCAGCTTCTGAATTCTCGACAACCTCTTCCTGATACTCGGCAACATTATCTTGTCGCTCGGCATGTTCCTGTTCTCTTTCGGTACTATTTTCCTGATGCTCGAAAACCTCTTCCTGTCACTTGGCATTGCTTACCTGAGACTCAGCATCAGGTGCAAGTCTGTTACTTACCTCTTCTTCTTCTTCAATATATACAAAAGATCTATAATCTTCTGGTTCTCTTTTTCTATCAACTTCATTTCTTTTTGCATACTCATCAACTTTTACATTCACACTTTCCACAATTTTGTTAGTGTTAGAGTTCAAACACTTATAAGCTTTACTTTTTGTGGAATACCCTAAGAATATGCCTTCATCACTTTTAGCATCAAACTTTCCATTCCTATTGTCTTTTAATATGTAGCACTTGCTTCCAAATATTCTAAAGTATTTAACACTCAGTGCATGCCCATACCATAATTTATAGGGTGTCAGATTTTTACCTTTCTTGATTTGTACTCGGTTAAGAGTGTAGACAGCTATACTTATAGCTTCTTTCCAATATTTTTGTGCCACATTCTTTTCAATCAACAATTTCCTTGCACAATCCAAGATAGATATGTTTCTTCTCTCTACTATACCATTATGTGGAGGTGTTCTAGGTGTAGACATCTGTCTTTTGATTCCTCTTTCATTGCAAAATAGATTGAATTCATTTGATGTAAATTCTCCACCTTGGTTAGATCTAAGACATTTCAAGTTCCTACCCATCTCCTTCTCAACCTTAGCCAAATACCACTTAAAGAATTGAAAAGCTTCAGATTTTTCTTTTAGAAATATTACATGCATCATCCTGGTATGATCATCAACAAACAAGATAAAATATCTAGCACCACAGTAACTTTGTACACCCATAGGTCCACAAAGGTTAGTATGAACCAAATCTAAAATGTTATCAGAAGTAAAGGATTTTCTCTTAAAACTTGACTTTGTCATTTTTCCTAACTGGCATTCCTTGCACATCACATTATCAGGTTTCTTCAATCTAGGTAGACCTCTTACTTTCTTCTTCTTACTTATTTCCACCAAGTTATCAAATTTAACATGACATAGCCTCTTATGACATAACCAAATGTCATCAAGTTGTGCAACCATACATGCTTCTTCAAATAGGTCAAGATAGAACAAATTACCTCTAGTCTGTTCTCCACTTTCAATTAGTTCACCAGTAGCATCAAATATTTTAGCTTTCTTGTGATGAAATTCCACTCGGTAACCAGTGTTGTTGAGCTGAGCAACACTTATCAGATTATAATTTATACCTTCAACCCAATATGCATTTTCACAAGAGATCTTATCAGTCAGTTTAATCAAACCTTTTCCTCTAACAGGACATGGTGCATCATTACCAAATTTTACACTTTTACCTCTATAATGATGTAAGGTCTCAAACTTACTCTTGTCACCAGTCATGTGATGTGAACAACCACTATCAATAATCCATTTTTCATTCTTGTTCACATAGGAGATCAATGAATTTTTCTCATCCTCATCAAATTCATCTTTCATTGCAACATAGACTACCTAAATTTCAAAATCATCACTATCAGTGTCAGTTTCTTCTTCAGTAATGTAACAAGATTTCTTACCTTTTCCTTTGTAGTCTCTGTACCTTCGATAGCTTCTGTCATCTCTTCTATCTTTGTGTTTTCCTTTTCTTTCTTCATCTTTATCATTCTTGTCAGGACATCTAGCAGCTATATGACCAACTTTGTTACATGCAAAACATATAATAGGGAGTTTACCTTTATATTTTCCTTTTTCCCTTCTCAGTCTTCTAGCCATAAGAGCTTCTAGATCTTCAAGTTCTTCATCAGAAGTGTCACTTTCACTTTCACTTTCACTTTCACTAATGCATCTTTCTTTTTCTTTCTTTGGCTTGTTCAGAATTAATTGACTTAAAAGCATATTCATCATTACCAATACTACTAATAGTGAAGTTATCATAGTTAGAGAGTTCAAAAGTAGTCAGCTTTCCAACCAAGCTTTCCAAAGTAAGCACATTTGTAGAGTTACATCTAGATTCTTGAATAGCAGAGATCTTAATAGCATATATAGGACATAGAGTTCTTAGTACTTTACCAATTATAGTTTCATCCTCAATAGTCCCACTTGCTCCTCTAATAGCATTCACAACTTCTTTTATTCTACCACAATATTGTGTAATGTTCTCACCTTCTTGCATTCTCATTTCATCAAACTTACCTTTGAGACTCTCAGCCTTAGCTTTTAGTATATTTATGTCACCACCATAGATCTTTGTAAGAGTGTCCCACATCTCCTTAGCACTTGTGCAATCCTTAATGTCCTCAAATTCTAGATAGCTTAGAGCAGATGCAATTTCTAACATTGTCTAATTATGTTCTTGCTTAGCTCTCATTTCTTTGGCAGTCAAAGGTACGACAAGTGAGACATAGTCATTCTCAATGTAGTACTTTGCAGAATCACCAATACTGCCCAGATGCAACTTCATTAAACTTTGCCATGCAAGGAAATTTTTCTTATTCAGCTTCGGTACCTCCTTCTTATACATCCTGATCATTTGCTCCAAGCCCTTTTAAACTTGATTTTTGTAAACACCAATAATAAGAAACACAGCTCTGATACCAATTGTTAATATGATTTAGAACAATAGAGAGGGGGGGTGAATCAGTTGTTCAAAGGTCCAGATGTATAAAAAAAACTTCAAAAACTTTTCCTTAAATCAGATCTAACAACCAAAACCAACTTGGTCATCACTAATTTAATAATAGAAACATATAACATTGTAATCCACTACCTAGTTGTATCTAACGTATAAAACACAGAAATGTCTAAACCAAAACATTCACACAAGCATTGACACTAGGATTTATAGTGGAAACCCAATCTGGGAAAAACCACTTTGTAACATGCTACTATTATTTTCACTCTTCTGAAGTGAACTCGGTTAAAAGCCAACCCTATCAAAGGTTACAATACACACGGTTAGGTGTGACCCAGTTAAAGGATTTCAATCACTCTATTAGAAGTGAGCCTTGTTATAGGACTTACATACATTCCATTAGAATGCAACCTTGTTCAAAGGATTTAAACATATGACTATTAGTTCAACCTCTGTTAAAAGGATTTTGACTGTTACAATGGTTAGAAAGTAGCAGCAGTATTGATCTGAAAAACATACAACTCACTTTGCAAATATTAGATCCAATTCAGTACACAAATGTTGGTTTACTGACTTTGAAACTTTGCCATCTTCATCACTGATCTGCTCGAAACTTTTCTTCAAGAAATCACTACACTTCTCCTTCAGCCTTTTCTGCTTATACAATCAATAACATCTACTGATCTTCCAGCATCCTCTGTTCACCCATGTACACACATACCTAATGCTCAGGTTCCCTTAATACTTCCTCAATTAGGTTAACTCATCTTTTACCACTCAATCTCCTTCGTAAATCTTAGGGTTAGGTCAGATTCATTGAATCTACCTGCTTTATGTTCTTCGGCTCCTTTTCTAGAAACATATCAAATCTCTTAAAGATTTACAATAAAATATTTTTTAGTGCATTAAATGCTTTCAAACAATCAATAAATATTGTCAACACATTTTACATAATCCAAGAATTCAACAATGTCGACTCCAAATCTGAATTCTCTTCAAATATAAAAATACTAATGCTCGGTCAATACTATGATCAACTACTCGGTCTTCATGTAGAAAGCTCAGTCATTACTAAAAATGTTTCCTTGTCTATTAACTAATGTTTGGTCGACACTAGGATTTTGCTCGGCATATACTGACTCGGTCGACACTAACATCACTCGGCTTGAACATGATTTCTCTATTTTTTCTTGGTCAAGCCTACCAGTTTAGTCTTCAATCTTACTAAGATAAACAATACATTGTCTCATCATTGTACAACATAGTCAAGTACACTTTGGAGTATCAAGATAACTCAACCTTTCCTTAGGTTCTATTGTTACAAAGCTTGGCTATCCCCTTAGCAACACTCAAATAGATATAGTACCTTCCTAAGTAGCAACAGTCTTATCAGTTAAGATTTGACATCAATGACAACACAACAATTGCTTCAATTATAGTTTCCAACAATGCATCTTTACAAAACAAATATCAAGGGATGATACTTGAGCTCCATATCAAGACCGAAATCAAAAGATGTGCTACATAGGCAATCAAAGCAGTAAAAACAAAGGTACTAGCACAGGTCAACTTTGTAGAATATTAGTCAACTATGATCAAAATACAGTTTACTAGCAGTAGAATGAGCTAAAATTAAGGCAGAAACATGACATAAACATTTACATATGTTTATTACTCAAAATGGAAAGTCAACAAAAGTCAAATTAGGGGCAAACTTTAGTCAAATGATGGTTAAACTTACTCAAAATACATCAAATAAGGGAGAGAAGCTTACCAGACATTGTACAAAGTTTTTTTAATCTCACACATCAAGTAAACACATTTGAATCTTGGTCAACATCACTCAAATGTGGTCAAATATCACTTGTAAAGTGGTCAAACTAGGTCAACATGTGTTCATATCAACACAACATCATTCCTATTAAAAAATGAGGGTTTCTCAATGATCCAAATGAATTTTTCATCCATTTTACAATCAATCAAACAACTCAAAAGAGTGATTACATCGAATTTCATTTCAATTTCATTCTTGAGGAGGCATGATCATACATATAAATTAATCAAACTCCATTCAAGAACTCTAATCAATCAATTTAAAGACTAGGGGCATCAACTTCATCAGAAACCATATCAAGTTGAGAATTTCAATTCAAATTGCTTGATCTTCTTAATCAAAACATATCAGTTTTAGTCCATCAAGTTGAAACTATGGGATAATCAACTTCATCAAAATTTGTATCAAGTTGATTATCTATGTTTATCAAGATATCTTACAGATGGTAGTTGTATACACCTAAAAATGGTCACCTAGACTATTAGCCCCCATTTGCTAAATCATCAATTGTTTATTCTTGATCAAATCCTAGCTCTATCATTTATTCGATTATTTTCTATGGGCTAACCATTTTATCCTAAGTTTTTATTTATTTAAAAAGAATTCCCTCCCCTTTTAATAAATAAAAAGCCCCCACTTTTCCTCTTATCCTAAGTTGCACAAATAAAGCATTATTCTTATTTTATAAAAAAAGGGAAAAAGCACTTTTTGTCTCATATGGACATAAAAGTCAACTCTTATTTTTTTATTGGAGGATACTTGTGCACATGGATTGCTCCTCTTTCAAGCTCCATCGTTGATTAAATCTTTTGCCTCTTAATCTCCATGGCCCATTCCTTTTTCATTCCCTATAAAAAGAGAGCTCTCTTCCTCATTTGCACACACAATTTTTATGTTATTGTTATGCTACAGGTTTTTTAGGTCATCTTGGAGCTTTTGGAGACATTCTTGCATCTAAGGTTTGAAGATTTGGAACATTGTTGGCATTCATCTTGAATCTTCATCAACACTCTATCTTCTTGTCTTCATTCTTGCATCATCATGGCTTTCTTGCTTCATAGCTAGATTTCATTTCTTGCATAGTAGTTTCATTTTCATGGCATTCTTAGCTTAGATTTCCTTTTATGCAATAGATTAACTTGCATTGTCATATAAATTTTCTTTGCATTGCATACATTTGGCTTCATTGGAGATATTGGCATTCTTTCCCTTGTCTTCATTGAATCTCCCATTGCATGGTTTACTAGCAAGGTTATTGGCTTAATAGCTCTAGCTGAGAGCATTCTTAAAACCCTTGCACTCCATGCCTAGGGAGCTATGGATCGATTTGTGAGGGCTCATTCTTGAGTTTCCTTGCATGTAATGATCCATAGAAGTGTGACACAATTATAGCACACATATTTTTGGTGCCTGCCGTGGGGTAACCCACCTCTTGCATGCTGGTTTTGATTATTTTTGGAGCTAACCCTTGTGCAGATTTGTTTGGAGATGAAAAAAACCCTAGATTTGAAAGATTTGACCATATCTCCCAAATGGCTTAGTTTTCTGGTCTGAAATTATTTTTTTAGGTTGACGACATATCAGAGAAGCTCCAAAAAAATTTTCAAAATTTTTAGAGGTAATTTGTATTTTTTATGATTTTTTCTTTATTTTTCATAAAAAATCAATTTTTGGTGCAAATCAGCATATTTTTCAGAAATTTTTATATTTCTGGAAAGGTCTTCAAATTCTACAGGGGGTCCATTCACTATGTTTTTAATTTAGAAATCATATCATAGCTCATTTGGTTGATTTATAAAATCTGGTCTGTTTTGGTAAAATAGCTCTCTAGGGCACAAATGAAGAGAATTTTCTAAAAATTTTATATTTTTAGAAAGCTCTCTATTTTTTGACAGAGGTCTCTTTTTTGCATTTTGAGTTTAGGGTCCGAATTCATGTGGTAAAAATCAGATCTTGTTGACTAGGTCAAATGCAAAAAAAATAAAATTTCGTGATGGGTATGCACTTATTTTTCATTGTTCATTGCATGATATGAGTTATCATTTGGATTATTTGTTGGTTATCATTTCTCCTAACAATTGATTTTCAGATCTAACCTTAGGGTTTGCATAAATTGGATAGATATTGCATATCTTGTTTGCTTGTTCTCTTGTCAAGTTGTGGTTGTAGGTGCTTCTTGCTTGAAATTTGCTAAAATCGCATGTCAAAGAGGGCTACTAATGGTTTTTGCAGGGCTGCCCTAAGCATAAAAACTAAATCAAGTGCTTGTTTAATTGCTTTCTTTATTAAGTGTGGCATATACTAGTTGTTTCCTTTCATAGGCACTTAATACCTTGTTGTAAAAATTTTGAGGTGGTAGGAGAGTATGCTCTTCACCCTTGTGGTGAAACAGAAATCTTGACCCATCTTGGGATTTTGAAAGCAAGGGGGTAATTAAATCTTTGCTTGGTGTGTTTGGGAGAGATTTTTGAGATAGGGGAGTATGCTCTTCACCCTTGTGGTGAATCAAAAACCTTGAACCTCAAGAATTAATCCACTCTTTGTTTAGCTTAGGATCCTTTAGCGGGCCTGCTCTTGAGAAATCAAGAGGAACGACCCAAGTGGAGACAACCTTGTCATCATTTTTCTTGGTGGTGAGTGATTCCAACTCACTATAATCTCAAGGCTATCGAGGACACAAAACCTTGGTAGACATAGTACTTATCTTCGCTTGATGTGAGTAACTTGTGGGATTGTGACCATGAGGAAAGCATTAAGCAAGAATGCTTAAGGTACTCTTGAGGCCACGAGGTCCTAGTCCTTTATGAGGAGAAAGAGGGGTGCTATGAACGGAATCCTTTACTACAAACCATTAGATAGAGGCCACCTTATTTTAGCCACTTAGCTTCTTGGTGCAAGGATTGATCCAAGTGGACTTACCCGGATCACCCCAAGACACTCACCATATGTGTTCCTTTGGTTGTGTCTTTGACACTTCCATGACAACACCAATATCTCTTGTGGGCAACCACTTGGTGTGAGGCAAGGGAGCATCAAGTTGTGGGCCACGTTGTTAAGTAATGAGCCTTGTCCTTCTAGGTAGTAATTGCTTGAATTGTCTTCGATTGTGCTATGTCCGTGTAAACGTTCTCAACATTCAAACACACGGTAGCATTCATAAGATTTTCTATTTTGATATCATAAGTGCTTGTCTTGGCAAGGTTTCTTTTGCCCTTGTTTCAAGTGTTCTATGACATGTTTGATCCTACACTGTTTGCAAACCTGTCTTTTATCTGCTGCTACTACTTGTCAAACTGAAAAATTGCACTGTTCAATCTACAAATTTGGTCCAAGCGCTTCAAAACTGAGTTTTTCACGTTCACTGGTCAAGAGTCATATGATATTGAAGTATCCTTACATACCCTCAACCAAGAATCCTGAGTCATTTCTACTGTCCTGTCATTGCTACAATTCAGAGTTGCTAAACTTGCACTTTAACCTGCTGTAGATTGTCCTTTTCTATTCTTACTTGAAACTGGTTTGTTACTTACATGCTTAGATTTGTTCTAGACTGAAACAAATGAGCTAAAACTATTGGATTTGAGCTTAACAAATGCTACTCTTGATCACTTGTCGCATCATGGTTACCTCTCTAGCTACTTGCTTATTGAGCTTCTTGCTCGTTGCTCGGCTTTAGTCAATTGATTGCTGTAAGTGCTCTAGCACTTTTGACGAGCCATCTCTCTATTGTTCTACTTTGACAAGTGATCTTTATTAGCTTTTCTTATCTCAAATCTAAGAAAATTTGTCTCATTCTATTAGTCAACCAACATCTCTTTTCATGCCAGTTACAACTCGGTCTCAATTTGAGCAGGAGAGTCATCCTCCATTCAATTATACACAGTTACCTTCTCCAACTAGATGTTCAAAAGCACCCATTAGCAACAACAGTTCTAGTTCTGACCAATCTGAGAATTCTAAGGCTACACCGTGGTATAAAGGAGGTTTCCTCTTTTCCACATTCAAGACCCCCAAAAACACAGACAGTGTCTCACTCACTTTGACTGAACAAGAAAAGTTTCAACTCTTGCAAGAACACTTTGAGCGTAAGGATAATCAAGCGCGCTTAGACAAAGAACAAAATCAACAAAAGATGGATGCTACTAGGTGCATGGCTTATAGAGGGACATTTCATGAGCAACTTGAGACTAGTAATCATGAGCATAGACCTCTTTTTAACAATGGAAACAATGACAACAACATGCCACCAAGATCTCCTCCAAGGCCAACTTTTGCTATGCCTTCTTCACCCCCTAGACCTCCTCCCTCTCAACATGAGGCAGAGGCTAATGATGAGATTTCTAGTGAGGATCTTATGAGATGTGAACAAGATGTGGATTTCCAACGAATGATGCATAAGCTTTTAGAGCGTAATGGTGATCAATATTTTCAATATATGACTTCTAGAGGATACAAGCTTCCTCCCGGGTATGATGTCAGACAAATTGTCCAACAAAGAGTACCAACTGAATTGGAAGTCCTTCAAGAAGAATTACGTTGGACAAATCAACACCTTACCCAAATGGCATTAGAAAGAGAGCCTCCAAAGGTCTCTTTTGTACAATCAATTTGTGCTCTTCCTTTTGATAAAGATCTATACATGGTTCCGTTTCCTAAGGATATTGAGGTTCCTAAATATGACAAGTATGATAGAAATGGTGATCCCCATGACCATGTGCGTCACTTTTATGCTCTTAGCATGGACTTTCTTCATGAAGACACATTTCTGCTATGATTATTCCCTCGAAGCTTAAGAGGACAAGCTTTAGAATGGTTTGCAAAGTTGACACCTCCTTTGAAGACTTTTGATGAGTTGGCTATGCACTTCACACAACATTATTCTTACAACATCCAACAACCTGTCACTGTGATAGATCTCGGTAATCTAAGACAACATCAAGGTGAGCCATTTGCAACTTACTTACAACATTGGAGGTCATTATATTCTTGATATCCTCGTCAGCTACCTGAAAGAGAAAAGATTGACATTTTCGTCAACACACTTGTGCCTGAGCTATTTTATGATCTAAGGAAGCAACTGTTCTCCTCCTTCCATGACATGGTTGAAAGTGCATATCGGATTGAGGATGTAGCTATAAGAGAAGGGGATATTGTTATTAATAAAGATGCTAAAGGCAATGGTAAAGACAAGAACAAACCTTGGAATAAGAACACGTATGGTGTTAATGATGGGGTTGTTGATGCTCCTAAAGTTAAAGAGCCTGCTTTCAATCTTTCCAATGCTATCTATGCAGCAAAACAACAAGAAGCTGCCAACGCTCACAGTGCTCCTAAACCTCAATATGCAGATAAGCCTAAGAAGTTATTTCAAAAGCGAGTCTATACCAAGTTGGCAGAACCTTACGATGTGATCCTTAAGACTTTGGTTCACAATGGATATCTTACGCTTCCTGATAAACCTAGTAACTGGGATCTGATAAATAAGCCCGATTGGTGGAGAGAGGATCATTACTGCCATTATCACAGAAACAAGGGACATCCAACAGACAATTGTTTTAGGCTTAAGGATGATATTCAGGATCTTATTGAGAATGGCACAATCTCCACTGATGGCTTAACTAAAAATTCTGATCACACAGCTTTCAAAGATCCTCTACCTAAGCATGATAAGGGGGAAACCTCTCAAACACATAAGAAGAATCATGATGCCAAGATCAATTACACGTATCCTTCTAATATGCTTGTGATTAACATGGTAGAGCCCATTAAGAGTGTTCTAATGATGAGGTCTCAAGATGATAATAACACCAATCATGGTAAGCCAAAGTTAGTCTTGCAAACATGTGGTAGTTCATCTTCCCGAAGTGAGACACTGAATGCTGTTACTAGGGGGCAAGCCAAGGTTGTCCTTAAAACTGCGCAAGATCCCAAGCAAGCTTTGCCTTCCAAAAAAGTGGCTCCTTCAGCCACCCCTAGCTATGATCTTGTCCAACATCTACAAAAGACACCAGCACAGATATCTATCCTTGAGTTGCTTCGATTATCCCCTTCACATAGAGAGATTCTTGATAAAGCTCTACGTACAACATGTGTTCCCAATGACATTGATCCAGATCAATTTCAAGCTATGGTCAACCATATTTCATCTCCGCTATCTCTCTCCTTTTCTATAGAAGATGACATATTTATTGCTCACCCACATAATCTAGCTTTACACATTGAAGTTCTAGTCTACAATACCCGAGTCCGCTGAGTCCTGATAGACAATGGTGCAGGGTTAAATATTGTTTCTTTCAATGTCATACAACAATTGGGTTTGTCAGAATTGGCTGTGGATTCCAAGAAGAAGATTACTATAAAAGCTTATGATGAAGTGGAAAGATCTTCCAAAGGTCTTGTCACGCTGCCTGTCCGAGTGGGCCCTATCACGAAAGATATTAGCTTCCAAGTATTGGACATCCCACTCGCATATAACATTCTTTTGGGTCATCCTTGGATCCATGACATGCAGGCTATTCCTTCCACTTATCAGCAGTGCGTCAAATTTCCATACAATGGCACTGAGGTTGTGATTCCTGGAGACCATACTATTGCTATCAATGCTCTTGCTGCTACTGAAAAATTTGTTCCTCATAATGAACCTTTTGTTGATCCTAGTACATCTCTAGCTGCTGCTGAGAAATCACTTAAGATGATGAGCCTTGGTATGGGTGAATATAAACTGGGTTCTTTTGCTTCTATACCTGTTTCTCCTAGGTCATATGGGAGACCTTCTGATCAGATGCAGCCTTCCACTTCTGCTATGGTGATCTTTGATACTTTTGTTCCTTCATCCATTCCTTTAGAAGCAGAAAGAGAAGAACAAGCTATTCAAGAGTGGATCTATAGAGAGGATTCTAGAAATACTCCCATGCTTAGTAATTCAGACACAGATACAGATGAGTCACCGCTACACACTATGGCTCAAATGGGAGATGATCTTCCTTCTACTTCACTCCTTTTGGGAGAAGAATGTATATCTACTGATGATATGGCTGAGGCCTCTATGTCTAGAACCTATGTGCCTAAAGAATCATTGCACTATGATAGACAACGTCGCAACATTGCACGACTGCTACAAAGAGGTGATCTCTCACATAATGACATGAGTATCTCTACTTCTCAGCATCTTAAGCCTCTTCCAGAAGATCCTCCCATGATAGATATGGATGTTGATGTGGTTCATACCTCTTGTAACCCACCTGACATAGTTGATGAGTCTCGTGTAGGGTCTGATGAGTTTGTTCCCCGTATTGCCTTACTAGACTATGTTGGTCCTTCTATGACAACTCTAGATCTAGCTACTTTTGGAGCCTACCCTATAGGCTCAACCTCTCTTGTCACCAGAGATGACATCCCTCGCATAAATGCTATTGAACCAGTCACTTCATTTCATCTCGCATCAACACCTGTTACTTCTTCCACCAGTGAACTAGCAACAAAAAAGATTGAATCAGAAATCAAGCATCATAGTCATCAAGTCAAAAGAAAAGAGCAATGGTCGGATGGCAAAAACCACATTGTGGCAGTATCCGAACCTAAGAAAAGTAAAGATAAAAATTTGCTCAAAAATAATGACTCCAAAATAAAAGATGAGAAGTTGATTCTCTACAAACAAATGGTGCATTACTTCAAGCATGATCTCATAACTGTTATACTTCAGCCCATTCCTAAAGCTGAGAAAAGAGTTGCTAATGCCTTGGTTACTTTGATATCCATCTTACAAATGAAAAAGCATAAATCTCACTTCAAGTTCCTGGTGGATGAATTACGCTATCCTGCTCACAAATCTTACAATCCTACCATCTTTTCATATCTTCCACCTCATATTCCTCTTGGAAATCCACCACGCCATTCCTTCCGCCATCCCTTACACTTTGCCTTTGTCTCTGGTGACTTGTATAGGAAGGGTCTAGATGGAACTCTCCTTAAGTGTCTAGAAATAGAGGAGTCAGAAAAAGTGCTAGCTGAAATCCACGATGGCATATGTGGATCACATTCTAATGATCCTCCACTAACTCAGACATTGCTTAGGGCTGGTTATTATTGGTCGAACTGGTTGAGACCTCCTATCATCACAGTTGCAGCATTTGGGCCTGGGGCCTATCAATTCTCTACATCAGAGGAAGCAGATTCTTGATGCCCATTTTTGTATGGGGCATTCTTTGTACATACTTTATGATCCTGAAAAAACTCCAAAAAAATTCATATATGATGCTGAAAAAATCCTAAAAAGCATAAAAAGTACTTAAAAAATGAGCATCCTAGTGAAAACCTAGCAATAGGCACTTTGATGTCTCACCAAAAAAAATCAAAAAATTCAAAAAATCAAAAAAATAGAAAAAGTGCCTTGGTGAAAACCTGGAAACAGGCGCCTTGGTAGCAAAAATACAAAAAAATTATAAAAAAGTCCTTAAAAAATCTATCAAGTGGTGAAAACCTGGAAACAGGCGCTGCTTGAGACCCTCTGCACCTATGTCTATCAGTCTTGCGTGGCGCTCTTTCGCTCCACTTCTCGCTTTGCCTCTCCTAGCCTGGAATTGATTCTTGTCTTAGTCTAGAGGGCATATGTTGCTTTAAGCTTATCTTGGGTCTCTTTGTGCGTCTGGGTTTCTTGGACAACTTGGTTCCAATGGTGTTTTTCAACACCACCCCAATGGTGTTTTTCAACACTACCCTTGCGTCGAGTGTTTCTCAACACTTATCAGATGTCCTACCTGCAGTCTAGTATGATGCGATATTTCTCATTTGCAGATGCAATACTCAAAGTTTGACTCTATGACCTACACACACGCACTTGACTTGCTGAGATTTGTTTGAATTTATTTCTTTGCATGCTGTCTATGATGATTTCTTTGCTGAGTGGTCTCTCCCTGAGAAGTTTTCGATGATGCATAGCTAGAAGACTGAGGGTATGAGAACATGTTTTATTGCTTTTTCTGCTTGTGGGTATATTTTGTTGATCCTAACTATCATGAGCATTTATGCTGGTCTTACTTGACACTGTGGATTGACAGGGTATTATCCTTGACTATTTTTGTGCAAGTGCATACTTGTAGCCATCTTGACTTTCCTTGTGTCTCAATGCGAGTATAATCTTGCTATATTAAACTTAGGTAATCTCACTATGCTAGTCATCTTGACCTACATGTCTCTGATGTCTAGGTGGGATTTCCACATTTCTATCTGATATAGATCATATTCAGATCCACATAGTTATGCTAGTGTGTATTGTATGATCTTGCGACGCTACCAATAACACTCAATGATGAATATTAGATGTCTATTGGCTTTGTAACCTTGCAAGTAAACCACTTTTCATGTAGCTTGCATTCTTAAGTTCATGTTAGTTTAGTTTTGCATCTTGCATATGGAGAGAGCTCTCCTTTATCTTTCATGGACTTGTTAATCAACTGCGCTCACCTTTTGCTTCTTCCTGATCATGTCTTTCGCTTCTTGTCTTTCATATCACATCATTTTCCTTTCATTTCGAGATTGAAACTGAAATCCGAGTTCACCTTGATCATCCAAATCACCTTTTCCCCCTCTTTCGCACAGTTGGCTAACCTTTTGAGGCCTAATCCTTTGATCTTCGCTGGGGCATTCTTCACCTCTTTATCCCCATCTCTTTCAAACTTCTAGTCTTTCATTCACTTTCAAATCCCAAGTTCAAATCCCCCTCCGTGGTGTTTACGGGTTGAGGGACCACTTGGTTCATGCCCCGGGTCCCATGTGTGGGGCATATCTTCACTGCTTGATGGTTGTTCTTATCTTTCATCTTCGATTATGATTTCTAGTGATTTGATCATGTTGCTCTTGCTTCTGCATTCCCTCTACTTGATTTCGCTTTCGATCCCAAGGGGGCAGACACATCATATCTTATTAGCTATCTCTTTCCTAAGTGTTCAGTACTATCGCTACCAGGCTGACCATGCAGGATTTGCTATCTCTCTGCACTTCATTCTTTGGAGTCAGATCGCTATTTGCTTGCCTTCTTGGCTATCTCTTGCCTTCTTGGCTGATCTGAGTTGCTTTGTGATCCCAAATCGATCTCACATTTCAACTTCATTCTTTGACTACATGTGTTCCTAGATCGATCACACATTAGTCAAAGAGGGGCAAATGTATACACCTAAAAATGGTCACCTAGACTATTAGCCCCCATTTGCTAAATTGTCAATTGTTTATTCTTGATCAAATCCTAGTTCTATCATTTATTCGATTATTTTCTATGGGCTAACCATTTTATCCTAAGTTTTTATTTATTTAAAAAGAATTCCCTCCCCTTTTAATAAATAAAAAGCCCCCACTTTTCCTCTTATCCTAAGTTGCACCAATAAAGCATTATTCTTATTTTATAAAAAAAGGGAAAAAGCACTTTTTGTCTCATATGGACATAAAAGTCAACTCTTATTTTCCTATTGGAGGATACTTGTGTACATGGATTGCTCCTCTTTCAAGCTCCACCATTGATTAAATCTTTTACCTCTTAATCTCCATGGCCCATTCCTTTTTCATTCCCTATAAAAGGAGAGCTCTCTTCCTCATTTGCACACACAATTTTTATGTTATTGTTATGCTACAGGTTTTTTAGGTCATCTTGGAGCTTTTGGAGACATTCTTGCATCTAGGGTTTGAAGATTTGGAACATTGTTGGCATTCATCTTGGATCTTCATCAACACTCTATCTTCTTGTCTTCATTCTTGCATCATCATGGCTTTCTTGCTTCATAGCTAGATTTCATTTCTTGCATAGTAGTTTCATTTTCATGGCATTCTTAGCTTAGATTTCCTTTTATGCAATAGATTAACTTGCATTGTCATATAAATTTTCTTTGCATTGCATACATTTGGCTTCATTGGAGATATTGGCATTCTTGCCCTTGTCTTCATTGAATCTCCCATTGCATGGTTTACTAGCAAGGTTATTGGCTTAATAGCTCTAGCTGAGAGCATTCTTAAAACCCTTGCACTCCATGCCTAGGGAGCTATGGATTGATTTGTGAGGGCTCATTCTTGAGTTTCCTTGCATGTAATGATCCATAGAAGTGTGACACAATTATAGCACACACAGTAGTCAATTTCATCGCATCAAATCAAGTTGATTATTCTGTTATATCAAGCATCACTACTTCTAATATATTTTGTACATTGATCAATTTCATCGCTTCAAATCAAATCGGTTACTTGTCATCATCATAATTTCTTAGATATTTAGTTTTACTACACAAAATCAATCTGAATATGCTAATTAGCTCTTATCACTCTTTGTCCCATCAAGATCAAAGTCAGTATGTTCTTGTCCAATTAGATTCAAAATCGATAGTTATACAATGTCAATCACCTTTAATTTCAATTAAAATTCATATTTCTCAAAGCTACAATGGTTTCATTGCTTCATACCAAACTGATCTCTAAATCAACACCATTTGTTCTTTGAATCAATGTGTTGTTCGCACATGGATTCAAAAAGGGGCAAATTTAATCACCCTAAAATGGGCCAATTGAACCAATGGCCCTATTTTCTCTAACTCAGGGCCAAGTCCTTAAATAATGTCAATCTGATTATAGATAAGTGGCATAAATAATTAAAATCACAAATCTCATTAATTGATAAAAAAATCCTATTAATTATCCTTGGCATGAATTAATTAAATCTAACTCATTAAATATATGGCTAAGGAAATTAAATAAAATCAATTAATAAATAACTCCAAAGCACATGTCACCTCTCAAGGGATAACAAGGACAAATGCAACCAATCAGGATTTAGTTACATGGATCACTCACATGGATTAAGTGAGAGTGAAGGGAAACCCTCCATCTCAAGTCAATCTCAACCGTTGAATTCATCACACTTTCTATAAAGGGAAAGTTTTCAAATCTAACCTCACCTCTAAGATTAATTGCATTCATACTTACATGTTGTAGATTTTAATTCTCAATTGTTCACCATCAATCATAGCTTAAATTCACTTTTAATTTGATAATGAACTTTAATAGTTTTCAATTCAATTCTCATGTTTATTTATTTACCTGCATTCAAATCTCTCATTGTAGAATTGTAATGTCACTGATTAGGATCTAATTCTAAGAGCCATCTTGATCTGAATTAGACTATTTCTAGTTAGAGAGAAATAGGACGCTCTTGTAGTTCATTTTTTATATTGAATTTAATAATTGATTTCTAATGCACTAACAAATTAATGTTCTATTGAAGTTTTGTGTTGCATCTTGCAGGTACAATATTCACACACACACAAGTGACTTGGTCTATTCTCCAATATTAGTCTCGAGCCCTAAGTTTACTATTTCTTCTTTCATATTGCTAAAAGTTTAAACAAACAAATTTGAGGCTTAGGGTATATTTTTTATTACTTTTCTTAAGATAGAGAGGTTGAACAAACTGGTTTTAAAATTATTTTCAAAAGGCCTTCGACGGTTGTTTTTTACTTGTTATGAAATTTTTTGAAACTAGTTGGTAATACATGTTTACAATGAAAATTATGAAAGGCTTTTTCTATAATTTTACAAGTGACATAGTCAATTTTGAAATGAGCTAAGTTTAAATGATATTGTGAAGGAATTCTATGAGAATTTCTAATGCATTAAAGACTAAAGAATCCCCATAGGAGATTTCCAATCTTGTAGCAAAGGAACAACACAGTGAAAAAATAAAATAAACAGCAAGATGAAACCAAATAGAAACCACTTCCATTAACAGGAAACATCCACTACATCAAATTTTATGCAACATGTTGAGTTGTAAGGCCTTCCCAATTTCAGCCACTTACACAATGATAAACAAAAGTTTAGATCTACATCTTGATCTATCTTGACAACTCTTCTTCAGCTTCTACTCTGATGCCTAAACAAGAACTACTACCTAGCTTAAATACTAGATCGCAAGACACAAGTTGGCTTATCTGATCACAATCCCCCAAGAATAAGAAAATGGTTTTTACAAGGATAGGTCATGACCCAAACCTATAAGAACATCAATCAATGATCATAACATAATGTGTGCTCCAACAAGGAAGTTGACCACAAACTCAATAACCTCAAACAATGCACCACACACAACCATAACTCATGAATCTTCATTGCAAACCATATCTTTTCACCCTGACCGTCAAAATAAGTACACAAAATAGGACAAAAACCAAAATATGAAACACCAATCGCATAAGGAAAATAAGGATGCACAATCCAAGATATAGGTCCACACAAGTTCCAAAAACCATGATCCACAACTGCATTTGTTAAAACCCAACGATCACCAACCACGTGGTAATCTTCACTACAATCCCCAACAATCAACCAGTGACATGACAAACTCAAATAGTCAACAAGGAACATGTCATATCTCTCAATCCACACTACATGACAAAGCAACTTTGGGGATACAAGCAATTGCAAAGTCTAGCAATGTGCTAAATATATCAAGTGTATGTTCACAATAGTCTTCATGGGACTTAGCACATCAAGAACACTCTACCTAAGGTTAAAAAGGCAAGTGTTCCAACCTTTTCCCACAACTTGATTCTCTTAGCCCTACAATTAAGTGGTTGAATGGCATTTCCTAGGACTATGCAAGTTATGGATCAATTGGAAGAGAACAATGCTCACAGTGCATGTCTTTCCATATTGCCACATTCAAGATTTAGCGTCCAAGGGAGAACATATGGTGAGTATCTTGGGGTGATCTAAGTAATTCCTCTTGGATCAATCCTTGCACAAAGGAAGTCACATAGCTAAAATGGTTGGCCTCTAAGTCCTAAGGTGTTTAGTAAGGGTCTTTGTTCATGACTTCCCCTTGTAGTTTTGCAAGTGGAATTTGATGCAGGAGCATCTCAGGTCCTTGGCAATCCCATGTCAACAAAAACATATTTGAGTTTGTTTGTGTTGCTCGGTTCCTACTTTGACCAAGTTGGTTTGATGTTGCTCAGTTTCCTTTGTTCACCGGTGTTGGTCAATTATCTCTCTGGTGCTCGATTATTTCCCTGGCGCTCGATGATGCTTGTCTGGCACTCAGTTGGCTTTGCTTACCGATGGATTTCTTTTGAGTTTCTATTAAGGATGACTTGTGCATTTATTATGGGTCATAGATTTAATGTTGGTATCCATTATTGGGAAGTGTTTGGACCTAGATCTAGTTGTCCCTTCCATTGATTGTGGATCTTAAGGCCAACTTGGTTCGATAGCCTCTTGTATAAATGTAGTTGTTTGGTTAGAGTTTAGGAGTCAGTTGGAAGTATTGGATAGAGATAGAAATTTAGAGATTACTCACAGATCCTCACATGTTGGAGGATGTCTATACTTGATTATAATATTTGGCTGAAATCGGGAAGGCCTTACAACCCGGCATGTATGAATCAATTTGAAAGATAATATATGAAGGTTTCCTACATTCTCTCTCATTGTTGTGTGTTGTTTCTTCTGTGTGTTGTTGGAAAAGGTGGATTTGGTAGGGTGTGCCATTTATTGGCCCCTCCTGACCTCTTTTCTTGCGTCAGGTGGTATCAGAGCGAGGTTAGATCTGGATCTAGGTTTACGAATCTAGATTTGAAGGTTCCTTCTTACAAAGCCCTAGTTGAATTATTGTGGGGTGGAAGATTGTGATCTAACCTGTAATTGCAGAGGGTTTTCAAGATGGTTCATGTGAGGTGAGATGCAGATCCAGGATTGGCAGACATGTTGAGACAACTTGCTGCTAGATTGGAAGTTGTTGAAACAGCCCAGAGAAGAGGAAGACATCTTGAAGATGTTAGTGATGTTGAAATTGAGATGGAACAAGGTGATGCAGAACCTACACCTATGATGGATCAAGGTGAAGAAATATTTTTGAATACTTTGACAAGTTTGAATTCTACACCACATTTTAATCCTCCTGAGTATGATGGAAAGTTGGATTTTGATGAATTGGTGGATTGGATCACTAAGATGGAAAAGTACTTTGAGTATGAAAATGTACCTGAGGAAAAGAAGGTGAAAATTGAAAGCACAAAGTTGAAAATTTATGCATCCTTATGGTGGTAACATCTGTAGTTGGACAAAAAGAATAAATGCAAAGACAAAATTAAGGTATGGAGTAAAATGGTGAATAAATTGAAAGGAAAGTTCTTACCTTGTGATTATCAGATTAACCTAGTTAGGTGAATGCAAAGTTTAAGGCAGAAAGATAGCTCGGTAAAAAAGTATAATGAGGAATTCTATAGATTAGATATCAGATCTAGACATGATGAAGATGATGTGGAAAGAATTGCTAGATACTTGAATGGTTTGAGAGTTTCCATCCAAGAAGAAATCAGTTTGATCAAATTGGAGAACATTGATGAGGCTTATCAATTTGCATTGAAAGCTAAGGAGAAATTGAATAAGAGACATGAGAAAAGACAAAGAGGTAGAGGTGGTAGATTCCCTAGAGGAAGAGGTAGATCTCATGGTGAAAATAGTAGATCTGAACCTAAAAAGACAAATCTGGATAAAGGCAAGACCAAGTGGAAAGGTGAAAGTTCACCTAGAGGTAGAGGTGGTAGCTACCAAGGTGGTTTCCAAGGAACTTGTTACAATTGTGGAGAAGAAGGAAATAGATCATTTGAATGTACACATGGAAGTAAGAAGGCTGGTAATAGTAGAAATGATTTGGTGCAAGAAGAGTCACTGAATGAACCTGAGAAGGAAAATAACTTGATGGTAAGGAGAGAACTTTGGAATGAAGGTAAAAAGGAAGATCCGATAAGGAAAAGCTTGTTCAAGACTAGATGTAGAGTTTCTAATAAAGTTTGGAAGGTAATCATTATTAGTGGTAGCTCGGAGAATCTAGCATCTGAGGAAATGGTCACAAAATTGCAGCTGAAAAGGTTGGAACATCCGAAGCCCTATCAGATTTTATGGATCAAGGATGAGCATACACTCTTGGTAAGTGAACAATGTTATGTGAATTTGAAAATTGGAAAGTACTATGATAAGGTCTTATGTGATATCATGCTTATGGATTGTTGTCATATTTGTTGGGTAGACCTTGGCAATATGATAGATATGCTATATATGATGGAAGGTTGCATAAATATACTATTTGGGCTGATGGGAGAAAACAAATCTTGTTACCTTTGCTAGAAGAACCTGTTAGTAATGTTTGCACATCTATGAAAGTTTGCTTGATGGAAGGAAGAAAGTTTGTTTAGGATTTGAAGAAGAATGATGTATGTTTTGTTGTGATTCCTAACAAACCAAGTAAGAAAATAGAGGATAGTGTCCCTGAGGAGATTGATAAGTTACTCACTGAGTATAGTGAAATAATTTCTGATAATGTACCTAATGGTTTTCCACTGAAGAGAAGCATTGATCATTGCATGGATCTAATTCATGGAGATTTTTTTACCGAATAAGGCACCTCATCGGTTGACACCTACCGAGAATTAGGAATTGAACTGACAGATTCAAGAATTACTAGAAAAAGGTTTGATCAGAGAAAGTTTGAGTCTGTGTGGAGTACCTGTTGTATTAGCATCGAAGAAGAATGGAGAATGGTGAATGTGTACTGATTCTAGAGTAATCAATATGATAATAGTGAAGTATAGGTTTCGTATACCGAGAATGGATGATATAATTGATAGTTTGACTAGAAAAAAGTATTTTACCAAAATTGATTTGAAAAGTGGGTATCATCAGATCAGAATTAGAGAAGGTGATGAATGGAAGACTACTTTCAAGACAAAAGAAGGTTTGTATGAGTGGTTGGTTATGCCTTTTGGTTTAACTAATGCACCGAGTGCTTTTATGAGGTTGATGAATGAATTTTTTAAGAAATTCCTGGGTAAGTTTTTTATTGTATATCTTGATGATATTTTGATGTTCAGTAAGACCAGAGAAGAACATTTGTTGCATGTTAGACAAGTTTTGCAGAGATTGAAAGAGGAAAAGTTGCTAATAAATCTGAAAAAGTGTTCATTCATGAAAGAGGAGATTGTGTATTTGGGATTTGTGATTTTAGCTGATGGTTTTAAAATGGATCCTGAAAAGGTTGAAGCTATTTTGAATTGGCCTACACCTGTTAATTCTAGTGAGGTAAGATCATTTCATGGTTTGGCAAGTTTTTACCAAAAATTCACAAGGAATTTCAGCTCAATTTGTAATGCTATTACTGAGACTATGAGAAGAGACAAAAGAGAATTCAAGTGGACACATAGAGCTGATAAAAGTTTTGAGACTCTGAAGCAGAAGGTTGTTGAATTGCCTATATTGGCATTGTCTGATTTCAATAAGGTATTTCAAGTGGAATGTGATGCAAGTGGTAGTGCAATTGGAGCTGCGTTGAGTAAAGAAGGTAAACCTATTGCTTTCTTTAGTGAAAACTTTAATAATGCAAGAAGAAAATATTTTGTGTATGATCAAGAATTCTATGCTATTGTTCAAGCACTGAAGAAATGGAGACATTATTTGATGTCGAATGAATTTGTGTTGTATACTGATCATAAGGATTTACAGTATTTGGGTAGTCAGAATAAGTTGAATCAGAGACATATGAAATGGGTTGAGTATTTGTAGAGTTATACATTTGTGATAAAGTATAAGAGTGGAGTCACTAACGAAGTTGTTGATGCATTGAGTAGAAGAAGATCTTTGATGACCGAGATGAAAATTAGAATTCCAGGCTTTGATGACTGTTATCTCTGTTTGTGCATTAAAGGTTGTCATTAGCATCAAAGACATCGATCAGTTACCTATGCTACTCTAGTCGGTAACTATAAGTACTACAAGCTAGTCGGTTAAGTCTTCTCACCGAGCACCAGGGCAGTTTTACTGAGCATCGGTGTACACCGATACTAAGCACAGTAAACACCGAGCAAACTGGACACTGAGCACCAATGTATTTATCGAGCAATATATATAGTGTTAATAAAGGATCACTGGAAATGGCATAGGAATCATAAATGGCACATCTATCTATGTAAATGGTTACAACAGAATCACAAAATGTTTTACCAAGATCGAGGATAAATTATTGTTGAGATATTCATTAATTGCAATGAAGATCTTATGTTATTGTTTTGATCTAGGCTATTTTTTTACACCGTAGATATTAGGCTTTTCTCTAAGACATTATAACCTAATTTTGTTAAAGCGGCATAAAGCAGTATGCTATATAATTATATTTTTGCATCATTTTGACATAATGGATGCATGAACGAAGAAGTTTTTGAAGCATTAGCCAACTTCAAGATTATCAGTTGACAAATAGAGTAGAATAGTATTCAGAGGTAATCAGATTAAAGCAGAATTAGAATCAAGCTAACCAAGTAGTTTAGAGTAGAGATCTTCACATTACAAGGAGATATCTAATCAGTATTTCATAGATCTGTATCAGACAAGTTGAGTTGTCATTAGCAAATATTTACCTATTATTTTCTAATCATTGTAATAGAGTTTTGGTAAAATCTCTTAACAGAGTAGACCTAATAGTCTTTTTGTAAATCTCTTAATCGAGTGCACACTCAAGTAGTGTTGCTAAAATCCTATCACTAGGTAGATCTAATTGATCTAACATGTTACTCCTAACAAGGTAAGATCACCAAAAGTGATCACCACTTGTAGCCCTAACAGGCAAACCTTTTCTATCTGTAGTAGTAAAGAATTTATGGGTGTCATCCCCACCATAGTTTTTACCTTCTAACAAAGGTTTCTACGTTACCAAAATACTTGTGTCATGTGTTGATTATCTTGTTGATTTCATGCTATTTACCTTTGTTAGTTAAATGAATGAATGATGCATGCAATAGATACAAGTTCTATTTGAAGGTTACTACTATTTGTTGTTCAAGGTTTGAAAGGTTTATGAGTTGAAATTTTTTGTGGGCACTGATTCACCCCTCCCCTTTTAGTACCCTATCTCTCCAATCCAACAATTGGTATCATAGCTCAGTTCTCTTATTGAATAGTTTAACCACTGAAGGGTAAAGATCTAGTCATGGAGAGGTATAAGTTAGATAAAATCAAATGCAAATGTTTGTAGAGAAGTATAAGCAAGCCAAGGATGGATTGAAGAAATTACTGGTTGAAAGGAAGAACCTAGCTATTCTATAGAATGAGATTGGCTACCATGAAGAAGAGATTGATGATTTATTTGATCACATTGGATCTAGTTCAAGAAGCATTTCTAATGGATTTGAAAGTATAATCTCTAATTTGTTTGAAAAGAATCTTCACTTAACCGAACAAGTGAAAGCACTGCAAATCAGTCAGGAATCTCAAATGGTGAGAATGGTAGAAGTAATAAACAATGCTAGGCAAGTTGAGAAAGAAATGAATCTAGCTATTGAAGACCGAAGATAGATAACTGAACAACTTCAAGCAAAGGAAATTGAGATACAAAGACTCACCCAGCACCACCTTAACATATCCAATCAGATGATGGTTGTAAATTAGTAAGTCAACTGAGTAAATGAAGAATTGTCAAGAAGACTTGGAGAAATTGCAATACTCAGACAAGAGAATGAGAGACTGAGAAATGAAATAAAAACTCAAAAGCAACACAATGAAATGATGAAGTTAGCTGAAGATAGTTCCAAAAAGATTGATGATTTTCTGACTAATCAAAGAATATTTGGAAGCAAAGCTGGTTTAGGATATACCGGTGAAAGAGAATCATCACAGCAGGTAGAACAAGTGAACAAAAATCAGAGTCAAAGGCCAAAAACTTTGTCATGCTATCACTGTGGCAAACTGGGACACACTTCTAATGTCTACAGAAGCAAAGCACAAGGTAAACCTCCAGTCACTTCTAAGTTTAATGGTTACTGTTATTAGTGGCAAATTTGGTCACCAAGCTTATGAGTGTAGAGCTAAACTGAATAAGAATGCTAACAATCCTACCATGGAGAAATTATGTTATACTTGTAATGAACATGGACACACTACATGAGAGTGTAAGGCTAAGATGAAGCAAGTATGGACACC
The DNA here is from genome assembly GCA_027943335.1 of Chamaecyparis obtusa. NCBI lineage: Eukaryota > Viridiplantae > Streptophyta > Pinopsida > Cupressales > Cupressaceae > Chamaecyparis > Chamaecyparis obtusa. The sequence continues at coordinate 799,165 of BSBK01005430.1, read as the reverse complement.
AAAATAGAAGACACAACGCAAGATTATCAACCGAAGAGACAAGGTAATTCTTATGTTTGGTATTACAACACATGGGCTAACTATATTGCATGTGGTAGATATGGACACATTGCAGCAAACTGTAATAGGAAAATATGGGTTGGACAAGCATTGGAATGGCATGTTTGCATTGTCATAAGGTCGGTCATCTAAGCAAGGACTACAAAGACTAAGCACCAGAAGAAGGTCATGTATTTGAGAGTGGAAATACTATTGCGGATATCATGATAATTAGGAACACTATGTGGAGAAAGGCATCTAATGAGAATGTTGAGTCAAGTAATGTTGTCGGTGAAACCTCATCCACTAGATTAGGTGACATCGGTACCTCCACCAAAGGTGATATAGGTATGTATGGGACAGACATTTCAAAATGATCATATTTTACATACAGTTCCTTATATATGATGAGCACATACCAAATTTGCATCAATAAAGATGTATTGTGGTTTATATGTTATGAGCTAAATAAGTCACATAGTCGATAAAAGTTAGACCGAGAAAATGGTTACCCATCGGTAATCACTATTCAAGGTTAACCGAGTATCAGTATCAATCGAGCAAAGAAATCATGTGTTAATCGAGCTGATGAAAGTTTGCAATTGTCACCGATCTGAGAGTTGTCATGAATCAAAAATTTGGTCAAGCATTTATTGCATAAAGTTTTGAGCGGGAATACAAAAAATGCTATAAATACACAGAAGACTGAGTTCATTTTTCACATTGCGATTTCGAAGATCAAAAATTTCATAGAGAAAGTTCGAGAAAAGAATCTTTCAAGCTAATCCAAAGTAGTTGTAGATCGAACCAAGCACATTCTTTGACATATTCCGAGTAAGTTGAAACCCTACCAATCATATTCTTCGTACTTACCGAAAACCTAGTTTGTTGAAATGGCATCTACTATGAGTTCTTCTAAAGTTGTGGAAGAGGAAGTTAATCTTATAGTTTCATCAAACTATAGTGAATCAAATTATAAGTTACACCCTGAACTAGTATCTAAAACAGATTCAACGGGTACTTTTTCGAGCATCCCACCTAGGGTTTTATTGGTTGAAGACATACGATCATACATTCACTATAAAATTAGGGAAATAGGAGATTTCGACATGTATGTTGCATATCAGGCACTTTGTGATGAAGGAGTAAAGCTAAAACTAGAGCATAAACAAGTTCAAACACTTGGACTCACCAATGCCCTAAATTTTTTGAAGAATTTTATGAATGAATGGATTAGGGTTGTGTTAAGCTATTATCATGAGGGCACATTCTAGTTAGATAAACCAATCCAAGTGGAAAAGAGAATGATTAGCAGGGTTACAGGTTACCCTACTATCGGCAAAGCCAAGGCATTCTAAAATTCATTGCGAGCCGATGTTGAGAAAAATATTGGCATCATATGGGACGGTAGAGCACTAAAAATTACATCCATTATGGATCCATAAGTTAAGTTTGCAGCGCACATAATTGGCTATAAGTTTTTTCAGTTGAGTAGGGTAAAAAATGTACCATGTAGTGCTATAGACATGGCTTACAAAATAATAAAGAAGGGTCATTAGATAGACCTTACCAAGCTACTCCTGAGACAGGTTGAAGAAAACATGAAAACAATCAGGTCACAAAAGTCCAATACCTGTAAGTTTGGATCATTGCTAGTATGTTTATTTTTCTATCTCCAGAAATTCTTTCCTTCTATCGGACACACTAATTGGCCTACCGACAAACTGATCACTTCACAAATTTTTGATATTATGAAAGGTCTGGGAGATAATGCAGAAAATGTTATAGATAGTTATTTTGAAGACTTTAAGGTAAAGATGAATCTGAGAAGCAGGATTTCAAGTTCACTGGTCGAGAAGTATGAGATCGATATATGTTTCCTAGTGAACATCGACCACACAATTATTAAAGTTTTTGAACCAAGGACTAAATGGATAGCACCTATGGGATATCAAATGGATCATGATTTCAGTTTGAAATCAATCAAGGCATTGTTGGCTTTACTGAAGGACAAGAAGGCAAAAAGGTTTGGAACCTTTGAAGAAGCAAAATCAAGAATTAAAATAGGCCTTGTCATTAGTAAAATGATGAGAAAAGAAAATAAAATTAAGAAAGTCTTAACTAAGCATTTTGGAGACTTATCTGACTCATCTAAGGAATCACCGGTTGAACCTACAACCAAAGGTTAGTTAATGTTGGCTAAAAACCCATATGATAATGAGGAAACTGAGTTAGAAATAGAGAAAGACTCTATATCGATTTCTCCCACTCCAGTTCCTAAGAAGAGACAGTTGCCAGTACAAATAGGTGCACACACAAGGTCATCAACTGTAGCTTCACCACCATATAAAAAGGGAGCTATGAAGGCAACAAAATCAAAGGCAAATACACCAACAAAAACCTATGCAAAGAGAAGACCCAAGGTTGTAGCTGAGGCACCAAAGAAAATAAGAAAATTAATTAGAGGAAAAGAAGACATTGAGGATGATGAAGATGAAAAAAATCAATTCAAGGTTGTTAGTAATAAGAATAGGATAATTGATGAGGTTGCTACTAACATAATTGAGAATGGAAATCTTGCAAATCTGGAACTCAGTAGGTTTGATAGTATGTCAAATGAGGACCAAAAAAAAATTGAGGAAGCAGTCATCCAGATGATGATATGCTTCAAATGAGTTCCATTAGAGTTTGAGCTTTCATTGTCCAAGGCATTAGAAGAAAGAATTAATCAAAAGTGGTCCTATGCCTTGAACACTGAGAAGAAGATAAGGGAACAAGTCCTAGTATCGATTGCACCAGACTTATCTCTTGATGAAATTAAGGAGCTTATGGATACTTATGTTCAGAGATTCAAAATCAAAGGCCGAGCTATGCAACTTTTAGATGAAAATCTAGCAGATCTTGATGAGTTTGGTCAACTCATCTAGAGTTCAATTTTAGCAATCAGAGAGAAAAATGAGAAAAATGCATTTCAAAATTTGTCTAAAAAGAGACAAAAGTCCAAAGGTAAAGGTATATTCATTGATGATGATACAACAAAGAAGACAAAAGAGTCCCTTGTATCATTTACCGAGGTAATTGATACAACACTTGTATAAGAAATTAAGGAGAATTCACAGGATGCACCGAATCCAACAAAGATCCAAGTCAAGGAGAAAAATGATAATGATGTACTCATTGAGGACATCACAAATGGTGATCCTAATGATAGGAATGAAGATGATGATGTGAACATTGCACCTGATAATATACAAGATGAAGGTCAAGCTACCAAGTGTGCATTTACATCATTTTCAAGTGAGCTTCCTGTTCTTGTTGAAGCAGTAGAAATCTTATCACAGGAACAACCCGATGGCTCAGACCCTGAGCAACCACAAGATACAATAGGGGAACAAAGCACTGAGACACTTGTAGAAGAAAATAAGCTTGAAGGAAAAAAGGCTACTGAAACAGAAACAAATGAACAAGAAAAACCCAAAGTAACTGAGGCCACCCCACCTGACACAACATTAGAGGCTCCATCTCAGTCAACCAACACACAAGTTACCAAGGAGTAGAAAAAGGAAAATAATGTGTCAACCAGGTAGAACACACCAAGGGTAGAAGAAAAAGCTATTGTTCTAGTTGCAAAGAGTTCACCTCAAGAACCGGAGAAGACGAAGAAGAAAAAAAAGAAAGGAAAAGGGTTGGTCACATTAGATGAAGTCATAGTTATACCTGAGTGTGACCCACGGACCCTTAGCCCCAATGAACTAAGAAAATATGTGGAGTTATGTACAAGAAAAGCAACAGAAGAAATTGAAACAAGAGAGCAAAAGCAAGGAAATATTAAAAAATATAAGAGATATCTTACAATAGGTTGTACCTGAGGTACATGTAGATGAGGATACTCTGATTATGGACCAACTTGCTACACTTGCTGAAGGAATCAATTCCCTAGATGTCAATTCCAACAAGAGAATAGAAGAAAGGGAAAAATCAAAGATTCAGGATAAACTTGCAGAAAAAATCAGCCAAGAAGTGGCGATTAACAAGGTTGAGCTATCCGAGGTAATAACTGAAATTCAGGGAATTACTAAATTTATTTGTCAAATCTTGTTCAAGCTATGCACTATGGAAACCTTCACTACCAAGAGCAGTGAAAAGATCAAATAGTTTGAAAATAAAATCAAAGCCAGTGCACATGCAGCTACAACTGAGGCACAAGCTTTTGCAAAGCATATATTAAGAGTTCAAGAACTCAGGTAGTTGATAGCAAATCTCAGGAAACAAGAAGAAAGAACCAGTGATCAGGTCACTAAATTACAAATTGAGCTCCTACCCTACCTAAACAAATTTGAGAAACACATTGTCAAAGTGGAGACACTTGTTGCAACACCAAAAATTTGTGTTGGAAAACATCTTTGACATGCATGCACAAGTTGGTCTTTAGCACATTGCTCTCACCAACTTGAAAGAGGAATGGGAAAACCTCTTGGAATCATTAAAGAAAACCCATCAACACATTTTTGATAAGCTTTAAGTATACATTTTTGCATTTGGCATTATTATCAAAAAGGGGGATAACAATGTATATGCCAAATAAGTAAATAGAAGTTAAGTATACTACACATTACCGGAGCATGCACCGAGGGGGAGTATATAGAAATTTTTTGATAAGTATATGTATATGGTGTAGATCTAATTTTTTGAGACATAAGGTCTATATACATTAAGGTTTTGATACTAATGCCAAAGGGGGAGATTGTTATCTCTATTTATGCATTAAAGGTTGTCATTAGTATCAAAGACATCGGTCAGTTACCTATGCTACTCTAGTCAGTAACTGCAAGCACTACAAGCCAGTCAGTTAAGTCTTCATACCGAGCACCAGGGTAGTTCTATCAAGCATCAGTGTACACCGATACTGAGCATAGTAAACATTGAGCAAACTAGACACCGAGCACCAATGTATTTATCGAGTAGTATATACAGTGTTTATCGTGGATCACAAGAAATGGCATAGGAATAAAAAATGGCACATCTATCTATGCAAATGATTACAACATAATCACAAAATGTTTTACCAAGATCAAGGATAATTTATTGTTGAGATATTCATTAATTGTGATGAAGATCTTATGTTATTGTTTTGATCTAGGTTATTTTTGTACACTGTAGATCTTAGGGTTTTCTCTAAGACATTGTAACCTAATTTTGTTAAAGTGGCATAAAGAAGTATGCTATATAATTATATTTTTGCATCACTTTGACATAACTAATGTATTAACAAAGAAGTTCTTGAAGCATTAGCCAACTTCAAGATTATTAGTTGACAGATAGAGCAAAATAGTATTCAAAGGTAATCAAATTAAAGCAGAATCAGAATCAAGCTAACCGAGTAGTTCAGAGCAAAGATCTTCACATTACAAGGTGATATCTAATCAATATTTCATAGATCTATATCAGACAAGTTGATTTGTCATTAGCAGATATTTACCTGTTATTTTCTAATCATTGTAATAGAGTTTTGGTAAAATCTCTTAACAGAGTAGACCTAATAGTCTTTTTGTAAATCTCTTAACTGAGTGCACACTCAAGTCGTGTTGCTAAAATCCTATCACTGGGTAGATCTAATCGATCTAACATGTTACTCCTAATAGGGTAAGATCACCAAAAGTGATCACTACTTGTAGCCCTAACAGGCAAACCTTTTCTATCTGTAGTAGTGAAGAATTTGTGGGTGTCATCCCCACCACAGTTTTTACCTTCTAACAAGGGTTTCTACATTACTAAAATACTTGTGTCATGTGTTGATTATCTTATCGATTTCATGCTATTTACCTTTGTTAGTTAAATGAATGATGCATGCATGTAATAGATACAAGTTCTATTTGAAGGTTACTACTATTTGATGTTCAAGGTTTGAAAGGTTTATGAGTTGAAAGTTTTTGTGGGCACCGATTCACCCCTCCCCTCTCAGTACCCTATCTCTCCAATCTAACAAATGACATGAGTGATTCTTATGAATTTGATCCTGATTTTTCTGAGCCGTGGAGAAAGTGCAGAGCACCCATTCAAGATCAACATAGTACCAAATGGGATGAATATTTTATGCAAGGAGGTATGTTGTTTAAAGGTATTTAGTTGTGTATACTAAGAGGACCAATGATAGCTAATTTGATAAAAGAGAAACATAGTAGTGGTTTGGCTAGACATTTTGGTGTGGATAAGACATTGAATTTGCTTAAGGAGAAATACTTTTGGCCACAGTTGTATAAAGATGTTCAGAAATTTGTGAAAAGTTGTGGAGTTTGTCAAGTCTCAAAAGGAGTTAGTCAAAATACTAGATTGTATACATAGATTGTTGTACCTGAGAAACCTTGGATTGACATCAGTATGGATTTTGTTCTTGGCTTACTGAAGACAGTAAGAGGTAATGATTCTATATTTGTTGTTGTGGATATATTTTCTAAAATGGCACATTTTATACCTTGTAGAAAGACATCAGATGTGGTACATGTAGTAGATCTTTTCTTTAAGGAAATTATCAGATTCAATGGATTACCAAGGAGTATTATCTCTAACTAAGACAATAAATTTGTTGGATACTTTTGGAAGACTCTTTGGAGAAAGTTGGGTACCGAGTTGAAATATAGTTCTACATTTCACCAACAAACCGATGGACAAACAGAAGTTGTGAATAGAAGTTTGGGAAATCTTTTGAGATGTTTAGTTGGAGAGACACCGAGTAATTGGGATTCTATGTTGGCACAAGCAGAGTTTGCATACAATAATTCAGTAAATAGGAGTAATGGAAAAACACCCTTTGAGATTGTGAATGGCATACAGCTAAGAGGTATATCATATTTGAGAGACATTGCTAATGAAAGAAAGAGAAGTGTTGAAGGAGTAAAATTTGATGAGTACATGAAGACATTGCATGAACTAGATGTGAAGCTTAAGCTGGAAAAGAGTAATCAGAAATACAAAGACAGAGCTGATAGATCAAGAAGACATAAGACTTTTGATGTTGGTGATGAAGTGATGGTTCATTTGAAGAAAGGCATATTTCCTATTGGAACATATGGGAAGCTGAAAATGAAGAAGTTTGGACCTTGCAAGATTTTGAGAAAATTTGACAATGGAAATGCATATGAGGTTGAGTTACCTAATGACATGGATATATCACCTATATTCAACATTGTTGATTTGTATGAGTTTCATGAACCTGAAGAAGACATGGAAGTACTGATGGATTATCCTAAGAAGCAGAATGAAGAAGTTGAGCAGATTTTGGAGCAAATAATTGGTAGAAGTACAAGAGGAAAATAGTATATGGAACATTTGGTAAAGTGGAAGAATAGACTGATTGAAGATAGTTCATGGATTTCACAGTCTAAGTTGGATGCAACTCAAATCATATATATTTCATGATTGAGAGAATCATTTCAAATAACCCCAAGTATCTGATGCAGGAGCATCTTGGGTCCTTGGCAATCTTGTGTCACCAAAAACATAATTGAGTTTGTTTGTGTTGCTCAGTTCTTGCTTTGACCGAGTTGGTTTGGTGTTTCTCAATTTCCTTTGTTTGCCGGTGTTGGTTGGTTATCTCTCTAGCGCTCAGTTATTTCCCTGGTGCTTGGTGATGCTTGTCTGGCACTCGATTGGCTTTTCTTACCGACAAATTTCTTTTGAGTTTCTGTTGAGGCCGACTTGTGCATTTATTATGGGTCACAAATTTAATGTTGGTATCCATTATTGGGAAGCATATGAACCTAGATCTGGTCGTCCCTTCCATTGATTGTGGATCTGAAGGCTAACTTGGTTTGGTAGCCTCTTGTATAAATGTAGTTGTTTGGTTAGAGTTTAGGAGTCAGTTGGAAGTATTGGATAGAGATAGAAGTTTAGAGATTATTCGCAGATCCTTGCATGTTGGAGAACATTTGTACTTGATTGTAATATTTGGCTAAAACCAGGAAGGCCTTATAGCCTGACATTTATGAATCAATTTGAAAGATAATATATGAAGGTTTCCTGCATTCTCTCTCTCACCATTGTGTGTTGTTTCTTCTGTGTGTTGTTGGGCAAGGTGGATCTGGTAGGGTGTGCCATTTCTTGGCCCCTCCTATCCCCTCTTGCATCATAATTAAGGCTTATAGCCCTACAAGCACCCAAAATGTATAGTCTTGCAAGAAATATTGAGACCTCTTGGCCCTATACAAGTTGAATGTACTCCCCTTGTAGTCTTGTAAAAAGATTGAGACCATGAAGTTTCTACAAGCGCCTAGTCAAGTGTAGTCTTGCTTAGCAAGATTGAGGCAACTAGGCCCCACACATAAAGAATCAATGGAAGTATAAAATAGCCAAGTATTCCCTCTCTTTATATTTAAGGAATATTTTTATTATAGTGGGATGGAGTTAGTCGAGTTCTCTTGTTTCCCACTTGGGTCATTCCCAAAATATTGCTCTCTTGGCAGACCCTCTAAAGGTAAATGCAAGAAAGTAAGATGGATAGCTAATGGAGGTCAAGATTTCTGATTTTCCATAAGGAAAAGAGCATACTCTCCTACTCCATAGTGTCTCCCAAACACACCAAGAATATTTTCATTTACCAAAAGATAACTAATTAATCTATGTGCCTATAAAAATGATCAATGCTAACAAAGACACACAAGTTTCTCTGTATGTCCAAGGCAAACTACAAAACCACAATGTTAGTAATCATATAAATACAATTCCTTTGGCAAGAGAATCCTACAAAACCATAAGTTAGGGCACAAAAGTATGCAAATGAAACTAATAACCCTACAAAACCACTTGTTAGGTGCTATTAAGAAACCAGAAAACTCAAAATGTAGGAAAAGTGCAAGAAAACTAGGCTAAATAACTTGGACAGTGCAAGCAATCAAATGTGGGTGACACTTCACAGTCTATCAGAAAATCATACGATATACCTCCAAAAGTCAAATGATATTTCAAGCTTGGGCGATAGAGTGTGTTGAACAAAGATGATATTCTACCAAAAGCTAGACAATAGACCATAGAGAATAGAGGCGATATTCAAGAAACTAGAAAAGATCATCTAGGAGTATTATGAAGTGTCATCCCGCTATACTATGTAATGTTGTACGATAATCCTGGCCTACAAAACAAAGATACAAATTTGTGACAATAAAATGACAAAAATACAAGAAATGGAGCTAAATCCAAGAATCTAGCCCCGCGGTGGGTGCCAAAAATGTGTAGTTAAAAATTGGTACTCAAATAGAGGAAAAACCAACACTCAAAAAGTCGTTAGATCAAGAATTTAGTTGTAGGAGGCCATATAAAATGAGCCAACTAAATCCTCAAAAGTGGCTTATTTCTTCCTAGTTGAAGCAAGTTTAATCCTTCTCATGATGCTCATCAAATTGGCATGGAGGATTAGTTATTTGAATAATCCATAAAGTAAGATTCAATATGCAATGCAAAACTAGAAATGAACTAGAACGTAAGATTTAAGCTAGAATCAGATATTGAAGCTAGAATGAATGCAAACAACTAGTGTTTTAGAATGAGGATGCAAGAGCTATTCTATGAAACAATGCAAAAAAATCAAACTAGAATGACAAATGCAAGATTAAGCTAAGAAATGAAGTAGACTAAGAATGCAAGACAGTTATGAGCATGTAAATGAAAGCAACTAAGAGCTAGGAATTCAAATAAAAATATTATCCTAAGAATGCAAGAAAGGGAGAATGCTAAATTCACCAAAAGATAAGATGCAAATGATCAACATTGGGACCCTTGAGCTGAGGAAGAGCTTCCTTTTAAAGGAATTGCCTCAAGAATGGAGGGTGGAGATTAAGAGGCAAAAGATTTTGTGATTGAGATGAAGAGGCAAACGGAGGATGAAGGATATGCAAGGTTAGGTAGAGATGCGTGGTGTGGATAAAGAGGCAAAAGGGGATGCTAGGTAAGATAAGACAAAATAACAATTTTGAAAGCACAAATCCCCTTTAATTTCTATTCAATCAAGACTAAGTATGTGCACATATGCGAATGTGTTATTTTAATAAAGTGTAGGAACTTTATGTAGACTACAGTTTATCTATATCTATTTTGAAAGGCGTAAACAAGAAAATGTTAGACTAATCTAAACATTTATATCAATTCAAAAGCATAAACATAAAAAACCAAGCCACCTCAAATTGAGCCAAAACAAATGCACTCAAGCATTAATGTTAGATTTGCTCTAATTATGAGGGATGTGGGTGTGCTCTCTAAACACTTGGAGCTTGTCTCTAATGCATTCTAGGAAGGATTTGATATGATGCATAAATGATTAGAAAAGTATGAATAAAAGCTAATTTCAATCCATTAAGATTATTCTATGATGATTTAGAAAGCACAAAATAAAGTTAATCTATCAAACATGCTAAATGCTTAAGCTCTAAACCTAAAATGGCATTATAAGTTTACTCAATGTAAAAGATATGAATTGGTATTTTTCTCTTGGAAGAGGAGGGTATTTATAGGATTTGAGGAAGGGCTTGGGTTAGGAAGGAGAGTTAGGGTCTGAGGTAAGGTTTGGGGTAAAGTTAGGGGTAAGGTTAGAGGTATGGTAAGGTTTAACCTTGGTCAAGGTTGCTCACACATGTGTGAGAAACACTAGGGAAGTGTGCAAAGGGAAAAAGAGTGGAAGAGGAAACATGGGCTTCATTAACGGCTTGTAAGAGTCATTAATGAGGATGTAAGAAGCATTTATGAGAGGTTTTGACCCAGAGTCAAAGTTTGAAGGGTTAGGCTAAGAAATGTAGGAATCACTTTTTAATCAGGTTTAGAGTGAGATTAGGAAATTCTAGAAGAGCTTAGGGATTTCTAGAAGATTTCCAAGGCTTTAGGATTTAAATAAATGTTTTATTTATTTAAAGGATTTTTGGTCAATTTATCAATTGATAATTAATAAATAGAGAAAATTCACTCAAATTTGATTTAAATGATTTGGGGAGGGATTCTTTAATTAAAGATGTTTAATTAAAATAGGGGGATTTAATGGTGTAAAAATAAATTAATTAATTAATGATGATGTCATCAAGGGTTTTCGGAAAAAAAAAACTTTTATTTTCTAAAAGATTTTTAGGTGTCTACATTTTGCCCCTCTTTGATGCGATGCCGCAAGTGGTGTGGTGTCAAAGACAAGAAAATAAGATGCCCCAGGCTAGAATTTAGAGGATAAGGGGTTGTGCCCTCTCGAGAAAATAATGCAAAGAGTAAACATTGGGGAATTTTCTCAAAAGGAAACACAAAAGAGAAGGGAAAGGAAGAAGGGGGGATAAATAACCAAACTTCCAAGAGCAAAGATGCATGAATGCAATATAATGTGAGATGCAGGATGAAGCTATATGCAAGATGCAAGATGCAAGATTAATCTATATGATGCTGAATGGGGGATTTTGGGAGCTCCAAGTGTAAATGTGGAGAGCACAACCTAGTTTGATATAGCAACATTAGAGACCTACCAAGGATACTGGGCTCAAAAGGCCTTGTCACCAGTGTTGTAGAGGACTGACGTGAAAAAGACACGCAAAGTTTGCCCTAGCATCACACATGAACCCAAAAGGAAGCATGATAGAAACGATGCTAGAGAAACCACAAACAAATGACATTTCCCAAGTGCACCATGTAACCCAAAAGATCACATGTGAAATGTGCAAGGGTCACGTCTGATTAACTCGCATGTAGAAGAAAAAGATCAAAAGACCTTGCCCTAGATTGCCCTCATTCGCAGTGCACCATGATATAAAGGATCATGGCAACTTTGAGTAGAGAAATAATGAGAAGTCATAAAAAATTAACAAGATCCAAAGGACAAAATCCAAGACCAAAATGATAACTCCAAAAGACATCCTTTGCTAAGGAGAGAGATTGAGTTGATTGATGGAGGGAAGATTTGGTCTAAACATGACAAAGGATACATCGACACGGACCTGGATTGATTGGTCAAAGATTAGGTTTGACTGGAGGAAGGATACATCCTCAAGGACCTGCTGATTGATGAGGAGAATGCATGTTATTGTTTGTTGACAAATGATGAGTCGAGGATAATCACTATGATCAAAGATAGTCAACAATTGATGTTGCTAAAGTACAAGGTTGGGTGGGATAAGTTTTCTGATCAAATCTTATTGTAGGACTAACGAAGATATGTACAACAAGATGCGATAAGATATGTACAATGGACAGGGAAAGATTGACAATGGCTATGTATAGAAGCTTAGGGGTTTGGGACATGAAGATCTCACTATATAGGATATATACAAGATTATATATAGGTTTATATATAGGATATGTATAGGATATGTTACACGATTGGGGACTTGATTGCTTCATTGGATAGGTTTTGAGGATAAAACACCTTGGGATGGAATGAGATGGTGGTGGGGATGGGGATGGTTTAAAGAAGATTGGGTGTTGGGAGGAGGGGGGGATGGGAGTTTGATAGATAATGACTCAGTCCACTATGTATGGCACCTGTTTGCCAGGTTTTCACCAACATACTTGTCCAAGGCACTTGAATTTCCAAGTTTTTACTGTTGGATGAATGATTTTTTTTTTGCTTTTTTTTGGGTTTTTCCAATTTTTATGGATTTTCTGGATTTCTTAGGATATGGTTTAGGCATAGAACCTCTTCAAATGTATGATGTTGATTGGATCATTCAAGGGCTTACCTTCTAGTGTTGATAGCTGATAGGCTCTAGAGCCAAAGCATGTTGTGACAACTTAAGGACCCAACTAGGTAGGCTCAAACTTGCCTTTCTTCTCTCGATGCGCTTGGACTTTCTGATTTTCCTTGAGGACCATGTCACCCACTTGGAATTGTCTTGTATGGACTTTCTTGTTATAACTCATTTTGAGTCGATTATGGTATGCAACCAGTAGATCATATGATTGTTGCCTCTTTTCATCTAATACATCAAGTCATGTGAGGTGTGCCACTCGAAAGTCTTCATCTATAGTAAAGTTTCTCATGGAGACTCACAATGATGGGAGTTCAACCTCGATCAACAGAATGGCTTCGGCACCATATACAAGGGAATATGGGGTGGTTCCTGTGGGAGTGTGGAAGGAAGTGTGATAGGCCTAGAGGGCAGGATTTATTTGGAGGTGCTAGTCACAACCAGAATCATTAACAACCTTCTTGAGGATTTTGAGGATGGTTATATTGGTTGCCTCAGCTTGGCCATTTCCTTGAGGGAAGTATGGACTAGAGAAATGGTGATGGATGTGGAGTTTGGCACACAAATCATCCACATGATGGTTTTCAAAAGGTGTGTTGTGGTCTATGAAGATGGTGGATGGTATACCGAAGCAAAAAACAATATGGTATAAGATGAACTTGGATATTTGGATGCCAATGGTAAGGGTAAGTGGAATTTCCTCGACCCACTTTGTGAAATACTATGTGGCTATGATTATGTACTTATGTCCATCTGAGGAGAGGGGAGTGATTAAGCTAACGAGGTTGAAGCCCCAACATGAAAATGGCCAAGGTGGTGCAATGGGTTGCAAGTCTTGTGCTAGTGCATAAATTAGATTTGCATGTTGCTGACATGGTAGACATTTTCTGACAAATTTACAAGCATCATATTCTATGGTTGGCCAATAATACCCGAATTGAAGCAACTGCTTTGTTAGAACCATGCCACTTATGTGGGCACCACAAATTCTAGTGTGGACCTCTTGTAAAGCTAGGATGACCTTGTTTAAATCTAAACACCTAAAGAGGATATTGTGATATCCTCGATGATAAAGGGTGTTGGCTACAAGAGTGTAGTGGGAGGCTTTGTGAATTAAGTTTTGGCATTGGGTGTTGGTGAGATGAGGAGATATGATACCATTTTTAAGATATGCATGGATGTTTTGGTACCATGGGGACTAAGGACCAACCAAGATGCACACCATTTCTGAATCACCATTACCATAAGTAGGCGTGTGTAGCTGCTTGACTAAGAATTCATACTATGATGAGTCATGAGGGATTTCCAATAAAGATCCAATGGTTGCCATTGCATCATCCACTTTGCTCTAAAGCCTAGGTTTCTACGTGAACTGTAGATTCAGGAAATGCTCTTTGAGTTTGTTCACCAATTCTTTGTAAGGTAGAAACTTATTGTCCTTTGTCTGAAATTTATCTAGGACCTACTTGATAATTAGCTGCGAGTCTCCAAATACTTGCAGTTCTATTATGTTCCACTGGATGATAGTTTTGAGGCCTGAGATGAGTACCTCATATTCTATAATGTTATTAGTACATGGAAATCCTAATTTGAATGATTTTAGAATATATTCACCTTGAGGTGTGATGAATAGGATTCCTGCCTCTGATCCATGTGATATATAGGAGCCATCAAAGTATAGCTTCCATATGGGTTGTTCTTTGATCATATATAGGTGCTCATTAGGGAATTCCATGATTAGGGGATATGCATCCAAGAGAGGTGCTTCTACTAGCTAATCAACAATTACTTTCCCTTTGATGGCTTTCTAATCTATGTACTAGATGTCAAACTCGTTGACTAGCATGACCCATTTTTCCATACGGCATGTGAGAGTTGTCCTTGATAACAGATACTTGAGTGGGTCTACTTTTGAGATGAGCTTGATTATGTGGCTGGGCATGTAATGTCTAAGCATTTGAGTGGTGAAGACCACTACAAGGCATGCTTTCTCTATTAGTGAATAATTAAGCTCATAGCCAACTAGAGTTCTACTGATATAATAAATGGCTCTCTCTTTATTGTCATCATCATGTTGTGCTAAGAGTGCCCCCAGTGTTGTAGTGGTCATCGAGATGTAGAGTATGAGAGGGCACCCTAAAACTGGTGGTACAAGGATGGGAGAGTTGGCTAGATATTCCTTGAGCTTTTCAAAGCTTCTCTGACAGATAGGATCTCACTTAAAGCTTGTGTCCTTGCAGAGTAGCTGTGTGAAAGGTTGGCACTTGTCTGCCAGCTGTGAGATGAATCAACGCACTGATTAGAGCTTTCCTTGCAAGCTCTGGAGCTGGTTGAGTGTTCTTGGTGGAGGCATTTTGATTATAGCCTTGACCTTTTTGGTATCAATCTCTATGCCACACTGTGATACTATAAACCCTAGAAGCTTTCCAGATGTTACATCAAAGACACATTTCTTTGGATTTAGCTTCAAGCCATAATGATGCAGATGATCGAACACACTCTCAAGGATGTTTAGGTGTTCACCTTATGTCTTTGATTTTGAAATAATATCATCCACATAGAATTCCAAGATTTTATGTATCATATCATGGAATGTGGTTGTCATTGCTCTCTGATATGTGGCTCATGCATTCTTTAGCCCAAATGGCATCATGTTGTAGCAAAAACTACCCCATGGTGTGGTGAATATTGTTTTGTGTTGATCTTCTTCTGCTATTTGGATTTGATTGTAGCCTAAGAAGCCATCCATGAGTGACAACATCTCATGGCCCACTGTAAGATCTACTATCATGTCTATGTTGGGTAGTGGGAAATCATCCTTGGGACATGCTTTGTTTAGGTCCCTAAAGTCTGTGCAGATTTTGATCTCACCTAAAGGTTTAGTAACAGGCACCGTGTTGGAAATCCACTAAGAGTAATCAATGGCTTTGATGATCTTTGCATGGAGGAGCTTCTTCAACTCTGTTTTTACCAATAGGGCTACTTTGGGATGCATTTTACATAGCTTCTTCTTTACTGGCTTGACATTGGGATCCACTGCAAGATTGTGTACTACTAGATTTGGATCAAGCCCAGGCATGTGTGTATGACCATGCAAAATTTATAACTGATTCTTTGAGAAGCATAATAAAGCTTATTTCTTCACCTTTTGTTAGAGATGCTGCAATGTAGGAGATTCTCAGACATTCTTCTATGCCCAAGTTGACTGGCTTGGTTTCCTCAATGATGATAGGTGACTGATCTGGTCTATAATCTTGGATAGGAGGAAGAGGCAAGTCTTCATCTTCTAGTGCCTTAGAGAGGTTTTCACTAGAAGATACACCCTTTATTTTCTTTTTTTTGGAATCAAAATGTGCCCCAGAGGGTTTTCACATAAGGACTCGTTCTTTTCTTTTTTTATTTCAATTTTGTGGCTAAAGCTTGCCTCCTCCCTGAAATATCCTTTGGGTTCGAGCTTGCAGACATGAGCTGCTTCTAGATCTTGATGTGCTTGTTGGCCTAATGCTCCCATGAACCTTAGGAGAGCTTGTGTGCTTTAGAACTCATCGATGTGTGTGATGCTTGGTTGATCTTAGTCTATGAGTTCAAAGTAGATGAGGGGAAGTTCTATGATGTTAATGGTGAGTTGGCGGAGGATAGAAGCATCTAGCAGGACATCATTATCGAAGATGTCATCATATGATTTATTTTCTTCCTCTTTAGGGATGTCTTCAATTTTTACGAGGTCATCCTGGATATTCAAGAAGGGAATGTTGGTCATGTTGGTGCCCCCAGTTGCAGTATTGGGCTCTTGTATACATAGGTGAGGGGTATTAAAGCCAAGACCTTGATGTTGTGGATTATTTGATGCTATGGTGGGGTCTTTGCTTCCACCTTCTTGTGGTCCTAGACCACCGCCTTGATATTTCCATTGTTTAGTGGCATACTTGTGTGATTGTGGATATTTGTCTTTAAAGTAGCCAAGGAGTTGAGTGTCAGGTGGTGGGGGATCTATGTACAACCACCGATTGATGTCAAGGTCCATCTCTTGGCTATCTATGTTGCCATGGGAGACAAAAGTCATTGGTCCCAATTGCTTGATTTCATGCTTAGCCTGAGTAGGCTTGCTTTGGTGACTTAGATGCCCTTGAGTATGTGGATTGAGAGGTAGGGCCCCTACTGCAAATGCATCATTCAGGGTGTACTCACCACAACCCTGGTTGTTGATCTTGATGGAAGAGAGAGTGGAGGCAAGGATAGTCTCTGGATCGCAATGGGATTGTGAAGAGCTGGTGATAGAAGTGCCAATGTCAATTCCAAGACAATGGGTGAAATGAGGGAATGATGCTTCCATCGCACGACAATATGCAAAGGATTAGGGGTCTGCATGGATGGTGAGCTCAGTGCCTTGATGCAAAAATTTGATGCACTAATGGTAAGTAGATGGTATAGCCTTGATGGAATGGATCCATGGTTGACCGAGGAGGATGTTGAATGGTAAGTCAAGATCAACAACATGGCAGATCGTGTCTTGCATTGTTGGGCCTAGCTTGATAGGAAAAATAATGGTACCTTCAAAGGTATGCTCCAAGTTGTCATATGCCTTGATGGTGATGACTTCATGTGATATGTTAGCCTCTGTGAACCCTATCTACTAAATGAATTTCAAAGTACACAAGTTTAGGGCTGAGCCATTATCTATCATGACCCTTTTAATAGAAAAATCTTTGACCATAATGGTGATGCAGAGAGGGAGATTATGGTCAGGTGCAATGGCTGGTATGTCGAATGGTTTGAAGGATAAAGTGCAAGATGTAGATAAATGCCCCACAAGGTTTTCAAACTAGATAGCATTTATGTCTGTGGAGACATGTCCTTCGTGAAGGGCTCAGGTGAGGATTTCCTAATGGAGGGGTGAAGTGCTGAGTAGGTCAAGGATAGATGTTTGGGTAGGTGTATTCCCAAGGTGTTCTATGAGGTTTTATTGTGCATTATGTGCTAGTCTTGGAGTAGCACCGATGACAGTTATCTGACATATGTGTGTGGTGACTGCACACTAACTATCAGCTCCTCTGACATGGATAACATTGACTGTAGGCTCAGCTTGGGTTATACATCCAAAACAATTATCATAGTTGATATGGGCTACAGTATAGTCTTTGTGGTTAGCATGGTCTCCTTGCTTTCCTTTGCCTTGGTTATGGGGAGGAGGATTGGGATTGATTTGGTTCTTCCCAGCATTGTGTTGTGGGAACACGTTTTGGTAGATCTGCAAGTTGGCATTAGGTGAAGCTTGGGCTGGTGTGTCTACTTGGATCTCCTTTATGTCAATGAGATCTTGGATGTAATGCTTGAGTTTCATACACCTTAAGGTAGTGTGTCCTTTGACATGATGATAATCACAGTACTCATGATCATTGTACCAGTTGGGTTTGGGAGTGGCATCATCAAATTGTGGAATTGGTGGGTATGTGATTAGGTTGGCCTTGGCCATTTGGAGAAAGATAGCATCCAAAGGTTCACCAAGTTGTGTGAAGGTTCTCTTCTAGTAGTCTGGGCTCTGGGTCTATTCTGATTGGGAGTAGTGGAGATGGCATTAGCCTAATTGGTCAGATTGCCTTGATTTACTTGATAGTTCTCCATAGGTTGTTGATGGATCTGAGGCTATTATTATTGATATGTAGAAGTAGGTGTAGGACTAACCACAACAATTTGGACATGCTTAGTGTCTGTGGCTCCATCAGTGACAGTGTTTTTGTTTCAATTCTAGTAACGAGGTTTGTCATTGCTAGATTTTTTATGGGAATCATCTTTGTGATGCTAGATTGTGCCTTCGTCCAAGAGACCTCTTTCGATATCTATCCCCTTGCCTTTGATATCTTGATACATTTGGATGTAGTTCATCCTCATGAAGTGGGATAGTTTGGGATGTAGGTTATTGCTAAAGATTTTGGTTAGATGTTTCTCAAGTGGTTGATATGGTAACCTGGTAGTGAGGTTCTACCATTGTTGCAAGTAGTCTGCTAGGCTTTCTCCTTCTTTCTATTTTGAGTTACATAGGTCTAGTAAAGATAACTCATTCTCAACATTGTGGGAATATTGGGCAATGAACTTCTAAGAGAGCTCGACAAAAGTTGTGATGGTCCCACAAGGTATCTTGTAAAACCACTTAATAGCAATCCCTCCCAATCTTTTGGGGAATAGGCATAAAAGGTAATTATCATTGTAAGCCACTTCTTGGCATGCCATATAGAACTCTTTGATGTGGTTTATAGGGTTTCCTTTCCCTTGATATTTATCAAATTTGGGTGTCTCAAAGTTCCTAGGGAAAGGAACAGCTGTGATTGATCGATCAAACGGATAGGGACACACCTCTTCAAACTTGAAGGTCTTGTTTTATTTACCAGCTTTGAGCTCTTTAAGAGCATTTTTCATTCTTCCCACTCAGCATTGATTGGCATTCGAGTGGGTACTCCCCTTTGGAAAGGGTCTAATGGTGTTGGTGAATAAGGGTGATTTTGAGGTGGATATTGTGGAGTGGGATATGGAGATTGCCTAGCAAGATAGGCAGCTTAGAATGGATGTTGGGGTGACGATTATTGTGCATGATACAATTGTTGAGGCATGGGGGTGTACTATTGTGGAGGATATGGAACTACTATTTGTTGTTGGGGGATGATGGGATGTTGTTGTTGTTATGCTCGGAAGTATTGTTATTGGGGAGGAAGCTAGTGGAATGGTGCAACTTGTTGGTAGGCTTAGCCTTGATGCACTTGGCTTTGCACTTGGTTGATGTAGGATGGATGCATTCCTACATTGCTTAAGGGTAGAATGAATGTTGGGAAGCTTGAAGCAGGGGGCTATTGTGCCAGGTAGCTTGCGAGATGGGAATTATATAACTCTACTATTGGGGAGGTGGAGCTATATAAGAAGTGGTAGGTGGTGTGGATAGAAAGTTGGCATATGAAGGAAAGGATGAAGCTAGTGGAGGCTATGATTGGTGTTGTTGCGGTGCTTGAGGGAATGTGGCTTGTTGGTTTTCAGGCATACATGCGAGAGAGTGGGTTGGTATTCCCAAAGCTTGCATCTCTTCATGAGTAAGGCCCTAATGAGAACCAGTGTGTGGTGGGAATTATGATGCAGAGGATACTGGTAATGTAGATGTGATGGCAGTTTGGGATGTGAATGGTTGATTTGGAAATCCCATGGAAGGCATACTTGTTATGAATGCAGTTTGTTGGGCTTGTGTTTGGGTAAATGTTTGTTGGGGTGTGGATGAAGATGCTTGCATTCCCCCTGAGAAGGGTGGTGTTGATGTGGAATCTTGCTGGGAGAAGGAGGAAAATGATTGTGTTGCCCCTAGAAATGATGGTGTTGCTTGGCCCATGGGAGGTGGAGGAATTGCTTGTGTAAAGGTTTGTGTGGGAGGTGGTGGTTAGTTTTGTGAAAAGCTTTGGGTATGAATGATAGCTTGAGCTGCTATGGAGGATGATGGTGTGCCCATGATAGGAAATGGAGTGGATTGTGTCACTTGTATTGTAGGTCTCGTGAAACTACTTTGCAAAAATAGGAGAATGGTGGAGGTTTCTTGAAACATTTCCAAGATAGGATCAGGCATTTGTTAGATGATGAGAGTGTATGCCTCTGCTGGGATTTGGATGGTGCTTACGAGAATGTGACGTCAGAGATATGGTGGAATGGGAGTACCCTCCTGTGTGAAGTTAGCCAATATGTTTTGTTGATTCTGAGCAATGAGTGCACTGACTATTTGTGCATTCCCTAGATGATTCATGAATATGTATATTGCAAAATAAATGGAGGGGAAATTGGAATCATCCCACATATTACTAGTTTGTTGCATCTAGGGATTGTAAGCTGCCATTGCACTAGTAGAAATATTGGGATTGGATGAGCTGGTGGTCTGATAAGGATCCATATTCCTTCGTTTCCTAGATCTTGTCTTGATAGGCATGGAGTGGAGATCTAAAAATGTAGATGTTTGATGGATGCAAGATGTTCCTAAGAGACTCTAAAAATGATGGATGCAAGTCTAAGAAACTTCTAAAGATGATGTATTTCTAAGATGGGATGCAAGAATTTGGAACAACTAAAAGATGGTAGGATGATGACAGATTTGGTGAGATGCTCTGATATGGGTCAACGAGGATGATGGAGGATTGGTGGGATGCTCTGATATGGGTCAACAAGGATGATGGAGGATTGGTGGGATGCTCTAATATGGGTCAACGAGGATGATGGAGGATTGGTGGGGGATTGTGGAAGATATACTAAGTGTTGGTCAAAATGATCTATTGGTTCCTAATGTAGGATCAATGGTAGGATTTGTCAACCTAGGATAGCCTAATGATCTTTGGTTAACAGGATTCTTATCAATGTAGGCCAATGTCTTGCTCAAGATGATGAGGATTTACAAGGACAAGTGAATATTCCATTGACAATTCTCTGTCATAGGGGGGAGATTTCTAATTTTCGATAAGGATTGGAAGCAACTCAAAGGATTTGAACACTAAGTTTGTAGGTTTTGGATCATTGGATTTGGTACGAGGATGGTGAGTTCTGACTTGGATGATGGATGTTGGATTTGGATCAAGGATGATGGAATAAGGATTCTAGATTTGTTGATGGAAGGATGATGAAGGATGACTTTAAATGATGCTACCCCTAAGAGGGTGAGCTAGATGTAGTTGGAAAGGATGCCTTATGATGCAACTAGCAATGATGCGACTATAACTGATTTGGAATGCAACTAAGGATGGATGGTGATGCAAAGATGAATCTAAGAATGGTCTAGGATGCAAAGGATGTCGAGATAAGATCTATGGGATTTTGAAGGAATGAAGGATATAAGATGGGCCAAACTAGTCCTCTCTTTCTAGATTGACATAACAATGATTAACTTGGAATCGGTATGCAAACTATTTCACTCTTGCATTATACTCTATGTTGTCTAGTCTCTCTTGATTCTATTCTTCTGCTTGGATCGCTTCGAGGGAAGGTTAGTGATCTTTGAGTTTTCTCTCTACAACTTTCTTTTCCTGATAAACTTGGGAATTGGGAAGCCTAGCTTTTTTGTGTTGGGTCAAATCTAACATAGCTTGGAGAGATTTCAAGCAAGTGTTTTGAAACAAGGTTTTTGGGTGTCTGATTTTGAAGGATCTCTTCTATAAGGTTTTGTTTGAAAGCTTGTGATCAATTCTTGGATTAGTTTGATGTCTCCAAAGGCAAAGGAAAAACTTGACAAAAGACACTTTGAACACAATCCTAACAAGGGACAAGGAAATCTTATGGGATACAAGCAATGACTTAGCCATTGAATCTAAAAGAAAGCTTTGAAAGGTGTATATTCCAACAAGTGTTTTTATTGAGCTTTTGACTATGCAAATCACTTCAAGTAGATCTACCTAAGGGGAGGTGAGTATCAGAATCCTTTCCCACAGCTTGATACCCCCTAAAAGGGGATACAAATGGTGAGTGTCTTAAGGCGATCTGAGAAACCATAGGGATTGGTCCTTGCACAAGGATTGTGATACTTTCGGGGGTAGATCGGGTAGCTTCTATTTTATGAAGTTTGTAGTTGATCCGTGGAGTCCTCCCAATCATTTTGTACATGCATGACTCACTTAAGAAACTAGTTGACCATGCCAAAATAGTAGGGATATTCACCTACCTCGGGCTACCATCAACATGCATCGCTTGAGCTTGAGGGGATTAAGCGAGAGTTTGCTCAGTGCTTTATTTCTATGTCAGTCGGGGAAGGTACCAGTTTGAGTTCATTCTCCAAAGAGGAAGTGCTTTTCTCTCTGGATAGGCCTCTCTAGAAGTAAAGTGAATGAACTAGTTTGAGTTTAATTCAAATTTACGTCACTTAATTCTAACAAGGATTTACAAAAAATGGAAAATTTTGACATGCACTCCAAGCAGATTTGATTTCCCAATGTGAGCTTTAATATTTTTGAAATGGAATTTTAAGACACAAGTGTTTAAGCTTTGAATTTTTCTTTGAGGACACACAAGCTTGAAAAAAAGATTTGTAATGTTTATACTAGCATTCAAGAGTTGTGTTTTCTGCTTTGAACCTGATTTGAAAAGAGGGAATGCTTTTGATTTTAACTAAGGCATTTGAGAGTGATTTTTTGAAGTAAATGACTTTTTTATTTGATTTCAATTTTTCTTTGAAGGGCACTCAAGATTTGATGTCTTAATCTATTTTTAGAACCAAAATGAATATTCCTAGCTTGATCTCATGCATGAAAACTTTATAAACTTTCAGGATTTTTGCAACATAACATTTGTTTTTATCAAGATCAATGCTTTTAGGACTGAAAAGATTAGGACTCTTTAGGAATCAAAAAAGATTTTTAGACTTTGTTCCTAGTTTGCATGAGATTTGAAAGGTATTTTAAGACAATGTAAATGAAACCCACTTTTAATGATTCAAGATTGATTTTGAGAATGCTTTTAGAATGATTTAGGACTGATTTTTAGGAACCAGAATAGAAATGATATGCAATTTTGTGGTTCTTTTTAAGCTTCCCAAAACTTTAAATGTTCCTAATTTGCATGGATGCACTTTAAAAAGCCTTATTTTTTGCAAGAATGAAATTTAGGAATGATTTGAGTTGATTTGTCAGTTTTTTTTTTGTTTTTTTTTAGGCATTCAAGAGTGATTTTTGAGGTTCATTTCAAACATTTATACAAAGTGTGTAAGATTTTCCTTGTTAAATTTTATCCTTTGTTAATTTTAAGCCCAAATTGAAAAGATGAGGTGTTGTGAGTTCATACAATGTTTATTTTAAGACCTTTAGAATTAAGTGTGTTAATTCTTTTTTTTTATTAGTTCATGATCCCGCTGCCTCTTCCTAATTTTTGGGATAGAATCTGGTAAATTTGTCTACAGATTTGGATAGACCTCTAAACCATCTTTCTGGTGCTTTTTGAGCTCGTATGCAAAAGTTACAAAGGTTTTCGTGAAAGTGCCTCTTTATGGTTTTTTTAGGAAAATAAGCCAAGATCCCACAAGAAGAAGAAGAAGAAGAAGTAGATGGAATAGAAGAAGAATAAATATAAGAAGAGGAAGAAGAATTCGAAGCACTCCCTCCACCTACAAGCTTAAAAAATCATAAAATAGTCAAAAACCCATTAGAATGTTTGCAAAGAACCCGTGAAGTGGGTCCCACCGGGCGTGCCAGAATGTAGACTATGGTTTATCTGTATCTATTTTGAAAAGCATAAATAACAAAAAGTTAGACTAATCTAATCATTAATATCCATTCAAAATCATAAACATAAAAAACCAAGCCACCTCAGATTGAGCCAAAACAAATGCATTCAAGCATTGTTTGATTTGCTCTGGTTATGAGGGATGTGGGTGTGCTCTCTAAGCACTTGGAGCTTGTCTCTAATGCATTCTAGGAAGGATTTTATATGATGCATAAATGATTAGAAAAGCATGAATAAAATCTAAGTTCAATCCATTAAGCTTATTCTATGATGATTTAGAAAGCACAAAATAGAGTTAATCTATCAAATATGCTAAATGCTTAAGCTCTAAAACTAAAATGGCATTATAAGTTTACTCAATGTAAAAGGTGTGAGTTGGTATTTTTCTCTTGGAAGAGGAGGGTATTTATAGGATTTGAGGAAATGCTTGGGTTAGGAAGGAGAGTTAGGGTCAGAGGTAAGGTTTGGGGTAGAGTTAGGGGTAAGGTTAGAGGTATGGTAAGGTTTAACCTTGGTCAAGGTTGCTCACACGTGTGAGCAACACTAGGGAAGTGTGCAAAGGGAACAAGAGTGGAAGAGGAGACATGGGCTTCATTAATTGCTTGCAAGAGTCATTAATGAGGATGTAAGAAGCACTTATGAGGATGTAAGAAACATTTATGAGGGGTTTTGACCCAAAGTCAAAGTTTGAAAGGTTAGGCTAAGAAATGTAGGAATCACTTTTTAATCAGGTTTAGAGTGAGATTAGGAAATTATAGAAGAGGTTAGGGATTTCTAAAAGATTTCCAAGGTTTTAGGATTTAAATAAATATTTTATTTATTTAAAAGATTTTTGGTCAATTTATCAATTAATAATTAATAAATAGAGGAAATTCACTCAAATTTGATTTAAATGATTTGGGGAGGGATTCTTTAATTAGAGATGTTTAATTAAAATAGGGGGATTTAATGGCATAAAAATTAATTAATTAATTAATGATGATGTCATCAGGGGTTTTCATAAAATAAAATAAAATTTTATTTTCTAAAGGATTTTTAGTTGTCTACACTTTATATTAAAAGCGAGGTTATAGAAATTAAATAAATATGCAAGATCTAGAAATAATACCATAGTATAAGCTTGATATAAGAGTTTTGATTTTTTATTTAATTATAAAAAGGGGATTTTCAAGGTTACTCTACACAATTATGTCTAGTAAGATATGCCTTTGATATTTAGATTTTACTTGAGGCAATTTGATCGCAATTAGGGACTTAGGTTCGACTAGACAAATTTTAGGTGATTACAATAGGATCTAGTCCTATTTTCTCTCACTTAAGTCTCATCCTAATATCAAACCAATCAAAAAATAAAAATTAAATCTAAGTCAAATCAAAACATCCATGCTTAATCTCACTTGTTGAGTTGTTCATCACCTACATCTTAAATCAAACCCCAATATTGTAGCTTCACTCTTTGACTAAGTGTTGTCTAGGATAGCTCATCCTGTAATTATTGCCTCATCACCTTGATCTAGAGGTTGGTTTACAATAACTTTTTATCTCTATTTGAGCATTAGATGTTTTCATTAGTATCAAATTTGACAAGTCAGTTATCTAAGATGATCAGTTGGTAAAAGGAGGAACAACAAGCTATAATATGCTAGTCGGTTGAACAAACAAGCCTTCACATCGAACAATCACAAGGTAGTACCGAGAGATAAAAGGAAACAAGTTTAATCGGGCACCAGAGTAGTTCTACCGAGCATTAGAGTAAACCAAGCACTGAGCATCAGTAAACATCGAGTAGCATACACTGAGCACCAGTGTATTCACTAATCAGAATTGGTTGTATTTATCGAGTTATCCAGGAAATGACATAGTAATTAGTAATGGCACATTTATCTATGCAAACGGTTACACGGATCCATAAAATATTTTACCAAGATCAAGGATTATTTATTGTAGATGTAATTATTAAATGTAATGATGATTCCTATGTAATAGTCAGATCTAGGTCTATTTTTTACACCATAGATCTTAGGTTTTCTAAGATATTGTAAACCTAATTAGGTCGTGGCAATCATAACAGTTTTCTATATATTTGTAATTGTTGTCATTTTGTCAAGGGAGTCGAATGTAATATGAAGAAGGAGATCATGAAGCTATAGCCACCTTCAAGACATCAGAGTTCAGACAAGGGTTGTATGACAAGAGCAGTGATCAGATATCCAATTCAGTTTATTTAGAAACAGTCAAGGCTACCGAGAAAAATAAAGTACAGATTACTACAGATAGAGGTGATATTTATATAGTATATCATAGATCTTATTGAGACAGAGTTTAGTTGTCATTTACAGATATCTTTCTGTTATTCAATAATCATTGTAACAAAGTTAGTAAAATCTCTTAATAGAGTAGACTTAACAATCTATTTGTAAATCTCTTAACCGAGTGCACACTCAAGTAGTGTTGTTTAAATCCTTTCACAAGGTAGATCTAGTTGATCTGATTGTTACTCTTAATAGGGTAGGATCACCAGAAGTGATCAAAACTTATAGCCTTAACCAACAAACTTTATTATCTGCAGTAGTGAAGAATTTGTGGGTGTCATCCCCACCATAGTTTTTACCTTCTAACAAGGGTTTCTACATAACCAGTTTATTGGTGTTATGTGTTACATTTCATGATTGATCTATTATTTCATTTAATGCACTTTACATTTACAAAGTTAATTGAATAAATGTTGCATACAATGGATTCAGTTAGTTAGTTACTACTATTTGTAGATTGAATATTCAGTTAAAAGTTTTTGATGGTACTAATTCACCCCTCCCCTCTGAGTCCCTTATCTTTCTATTCCAACAATTGGTATTAGAGCTAGATCTCTTATTTTTGGAAGTTTAACCACTGAAGAGGAAAGCTAAACATGGAAAGATATAGGTTGGACAAGACTATTGAGAATCAAAAGATTCAGATGTAGATCTTCATTGAGCAATACAAGCAAGCTAAGGATGAGTTGAAGAAGTTACTAATTCAGAGAAAAGATATGGCTATTAGGCAGTGTGAGACTGATTACCATGAAGAAGACATTGATGATCCATTTGAGATTTCTGGATCTAGTTCAAGCAATATATATGACATATCTAAAGGTGCAATTTCTGATTTGTTTGAGAAAAATCTTCATTTGACTGAACAAGTAAAAGCCCTGCAGATCGATCAAGAAGCACAAATGGTAAGAATGATTGATGTGATGAACAATGCTAGACAAGATGGACAAGAAAGAAATTTGGTTGTTGATGACAAAACACAAACGACTGAAAAGATACAAGCTAAGGAATCTGAGATATTCAAACTTACCGAGCATCACTTTGAAATATCAAGTTAGATGGTTATTGTAAGCCAGGAGATCAACTAAGTAAATAATGAGTTGACAAGGAAACTTGAAGACATTGGTGAACTTAGAGAAGAAAATGAAAAATTGAGAAATGAAGTGAAAATGTAGTAGCAACATAATGAGATGATGAAAAAGGCTAAGGATAGTTCCAAGAAAATTGATGATTTTCTGTTTAGTCAAAGAGAAATTGGAAGCACTATTGGATTAGGGTATACTGAGCAAGGAGAATCATCTAAGTAAGTTGAACAGATGAATAATTACAAAAATCAAATATCCAAGAAGCTATCATGCTATCACTATGGTAAACTAGGCCACACTTTAAATGTTTGTAGGAGTAAAGCACAAGGTAAACCTAAAACCACTCCTAAATTCAATGGTCATTGTTATAGTTGTAACAAGTTTGGACATCAAGCATATGAATGTAGATCTAATTTGAATAGGACTCCCAACAAACCCTACATGGAGAAACACTATCAAACTTGCAACATGCATGGACACACCTCACAAGAATTCAGAACAAAGATGAAGCAAGTCTAGATACAGAAAGGATAGAACAAAACCTATCAACCAATAAGACAAGGTAATACCTATACTTGGGATTATAACACATGGGTTAACTGCATAGCACGTGGAAGATATGGACATATTGCAGCTAACTACATGAGGAAGAGATGGACAGAAAAATCTCAAAGTTGGACAAGCACAGATATGGTATGCTTACATTGTCATAAAGTCGGTCATCTAAGTAAAGACTGCAAAGACCGAGCACCATAAACACAAATTTTTGAAAATGGTAATATTATTGAAGATATCATGAGATTAAGAAATACTATGTGAAGAAAAGCATCAAATGATAATGCTGAGTCAAGCAATGTAGTCAGTGAAACCTTGTCCATTAGATTGGATGACATCGACACCTCCACCTAAGCTGAAAAAGGTATGTATAGAATTGCCAATTCAAATTGATCATATTTAACATATAGTTCCTCGTATTACATGTGTGCATACCAAATTCACATGAATTGAGATGCATTATGGTTTTACAAGTTTTAATCTTTAAAGTGTTTGCAGTTGGTATATGTTAGACCGAGTGAGAAGTTGCCAGTCAGTGACTTTTATGCAAGGTTAACCAAGTGCCAGTATTAACCGAGTAAAATTACATCTTAACCGAGCTTATGGTATTTTGTGGTATACATCGAGTTTGACAATTGTCATCGAACTATGATTAGGTCGAGCATTTATGACAAAAAAGTTTGAGCGGGAATTTGAAAAGTCTATAAATACACGGTGAACTTAGTTCATTTTTCACACAATGATCTTGAAGAGCAAAGAGTTTTCAAAGTGAACCAGAGCAAAGGATTTTCTAAAGCATTTGAGTACATATTAGAAGTATTCTGAGTGATCTCATTGTCATTTTGAGTAAGTACTATCATCACCGAGCTATTCATTTGTTACTTACCAAAATCCTAAATGATAATCTATGGTGTTTGCATCAAATGTGAACAAGTCTAAGTATGCAGAGGAGGAGGAAGTTAATCTAATCATTTTTGCTACTTGCAATGAACCCAAATATGAACTTCATCCTGAAGTGGCATTGTAAACTGATAAAATGGGAGCTTTCTCAAGCATGCCACCTAGGGTTCTACAAGTGGAAGATTTTCATTCATTCATACATTGTAAAATTAGGGAAATAGGTGATTTTGAGATGTTTTCAACTTATCAAAAGTTGTGTGGTGAAGATGGAAAACAAAAACCCAAACATGAGCACCTGAAAGTAAAAGGACTGGTTAATGCCCTAAATTTTCTAAAGAACTTCAAGAATGAATGGATAAGGATCATGTTGATATGGTATCACGATGGAAAATTGTGGTTGGATGAGCCCATAAAGATTACAAGGAACATCATAAAAGCGGTGACCGAATACCCTACCACTGACAAAGTCAAGGCAATAAGGAATGCACCCCGAGATGAGATAAAAAAACACTGGAGCTGAATGGGACAACCAAGCAATGAAAGTAAGCACAATCCCAAATCCTAAGACAAGATTCGAAGCTTATGTCATTAGATATAAGATATTTCATTCAAGCAGACCGAACAGTGTACCATGTGGCCCTATTGACATATCTTATAAGATAGTTAAGAAGGGATTTCAATTGGACCTTGCCGAGCTACTACTAAAGAAGGTAGAGGAAAACATGAAGACTATCCAGTCGACAAAGTCTAACACCTGTAAGTTTGGAACCTTGCTACTATGCATATTCTTCTATGTACAAAAGTTTTTCCCTTCAGTTGGTAATATAGATTGGTCAACTGACAAGCCAGTTACACTCCAGATTACCGATTTAATTAATAGTTTGGGAGATGATTTTAACGGTTTAGTAGATAGTTATTTTGAACAATTCAAGGAAAGAATGAACTCAAGAAGAAGAGTTCCAAGGCAACTAGTTGAGGAGTATGAACATGAATTTTTTTTCTAGTTGACACTAATTACACCTTGACTAAGGCTGTGGAACCAAGGACAAAATGGCTAGCTCCTATGGGTTATGAATTAGATATTGATTTTGCTTCTAAATCAATAAAAGCCTTATTAGCTGAGCCCAAGGACCCTAAAGCTGAGTGGTTTGGTACTTTTGAAGATACCAAGACAAGAATAAAAATAGGCTTGGTAATCGATAAAATAACAAAGAAATCTAGGAAAATGATGACTAATCTAGTGAAGAAATTTGGTGATGATGCTAGATCATCCAAGAGTATACTAGTTGAGGTAGAAATCAAAGGTTAGTTACTTCTTTATGAAAAACTACATGATAGTGAAGAAACTGAGTCTAACAGAGATGTAGATCCTACATCGATTTCATCTTCCCCCACTCCAAAGAAGATGCAGTCAAAAGTGCAAAAAAGAGCACATACAAGGTCATCTACTGCAACTTTACCACCACCAAAGAAAGGAGTTGTGAAAGTATCAAGGCCTACTACAGCATCACTGACCAAAACATACAAGAAGAGAGGTACAAAAATTACTACTGAAGCCCCTAAGAAAAGAAGAAGATTAATCAGAGGTAAGGATGATATAGATGATGATGAAGATGACACTGAGCAATTTAAAGTTGTTGTCAATAAAAATTGTTCTATTGATGAAGTAGCTGAAGACATTATAGAAAATGGAGAATTAAGTGATCCTAAAATTGGTCGGTTTGAATATTTTTCAACTGAAGACCAAAATAAGATTGAAGAAGCTATAATTCAGATGATGATAAAATTTAGGAAGGTACCAATTGATTTTTCTAAATATGTACCTAAGGAATTATATGAGAGAATTTCACAAAGGTGGACATATGCCTTAAATACTGAGAAGAGAATGAGGGAACAATCCCTAGTTTTAGCAATGCCTACACTGACAGTTCCTGAAATTGAGGACTTAATGAAAACATATTCAAAGAGATTCTAAGTAAAGAGTCGGGCACTGTAGATACTTGATGAAAATATGGCAGACATTGATGAGAACAATCAACTTATTTAGACTTCCATACTTCAAGCCTGAGCTGAATCAGATAAGATGGCTTTAGCCATAATCCCCAAGAAGAAGCTCAAAAGAAAAGGAAAAGGAATTCATTCTAATGATGCAGACTTGGCACCGAAGGTCACACTTGAGTTATCAAATACCAAGGCACTTGATGCCACTGTTGCCATTGAGGAAATTAATGTGATCTTGGATGCACCAGAACAAGTTACAATAAAGTGAATCAACAATGATTCATATGATGTACTCATTGAGGACATCACAAATAGTGATCCTAAAGAAATCAAGGATGATGAAGATGTCATAATAGCTGGAGCTCAACCAGAAGAGCAAGCCTCTATTGAGCCAGTTGTGAGCATTATACCAGGTGATCTTCCTATCCTAATGGAAGCTGTTGAAATTATTTCAAAGGAAGAACCCAAAGGCTCAATTCTTGAGCAACCCAAGGACACATCAGGGGAACAAGGAACAAGCACACCTGCAGAGACAAAAATGCCTAAGGAAAAAGAGGTAGATACACAAGGACAAGATGACCCTAAGCCTACCCAGTCAACACCACCTGAAACTACAACCAAAGCTCCATCTCACTCAACCAACACACAAGTTATTGAGGAGTAGAAGAAGGAAGATACAATGTCTACCGAGCAAGATACATTGAGTGTTGAGGTAAAGGCTATCATTACTTTTGTTAAGACTTCACCCCAAGAGCCTAAGAAGAATAAGAAAAAGCATGGGAAAGGGCTGGTCACACTTGATGAGATAATAGAAATACCTGAATGTGACCTGAGGACCTTGGACCCTAAAGTACTAAGAAAATATGGGGAGCTATGCACAAGGAAGGCAACTTAGGAGAAGCTGAGGAAAGAGAGCAGGAGCAAGCAGATTCTTGAAGATGTGAGAGACATCTTGTAACATGTTGTACCTGAGGTCCAGATAAATGAAGAAACACCTATATTGGACCAGCTTTCCACACTTGCTACCCAAATAAATGCCCCAGCTATTGATGCTGAAAAGAGAATTGAAGAAAGGGCAGAAGCTAAGATTCAGAACAAATTAGCAGAAATGATTAGCTAAGAAGTGGCAGTAAATAAAGTGAAGCTTTTTAAGGTAATAACTGACCTTCAAACTATTACTCAAAAGATAATTCAGATGTTGTTTAAGTTATGCACTATGGAGAGTTTCATTGTTGAGGTCAGTGAAAAGATTAAGAAGCTGGATACTGAAATCCAAGCCAATGAAAATGTATCCTTAACCGAGCCAAATGCTTTTCATAAGCATATACTCAAAGTTCAAGAACTCAAGTGGTTAAGAGAAAACTTGAGGAAGCAAGAGGATAAGATATGTGACCAAGTCACCAAGCTTCAAGCATAAATGCTTCCTCACCTCAAAATAATTGAGCAACATATTGTCATGGCACAAGCCTTAGTTACAACTCCTGCAATTTCAGTGTTGGAGAAAATTTTTGATATGCATGCACAAGTCGGTCTTGAGCACATTTCTCTCACCGACTTGAAAGAGGAATGGGAAAACCTCTTAGACTCTCTCAAGAAAACCCATCAGCACATTTTTGACAAATTGTAAGTACAAATTTTGTTTTAGCATTAATCTCAAACAAGGGGAAACATAATGTATATGACAATTGTATTAATAGATGCTAAGTGTACTACATACATACTGGGAGCATGCACTGAGGGGGACTAATGTAATTTTGTAAACAATTAGTTATCTTATGTATATATGGTGAAGTAGAACAGTTTGAGATATATCAGTTTGTATACATTACAAGTTTTGATACTAATGCAAAAGGGGGAGATTGTTATCTCTATTTGAGAATTAGATATTTTCATTAGTATCAAATTGGACAAGTAAGTTATCTAAGATAATCAGTCGGTAAAAGGAGGAACAACAAGCCTTCACACCAAACAATCACAAGGTAGTACCAAGAGCTAAAAGGAAACAAGTTTAACCGAGCACCAGAGCAGTTCTATAGCATCAGAGTAAACTGGGCACTGAGCATTAGTAAACACCGAACATCATACACACTGAGCACCAATGTATTTATCGATCAAAATTGGTTGTGTTTACTGAGTTATCCAAGAAATGGCATAGTAATCAGTAATGACACATTTATCTATGCAAATGGTTACATGAATTCATAAAACATTTTACCAAGATCGAGGATTACTTATTGTAGATGTAATCATTAAATGTGATGATGATTCCTATGTAATAATAAGATCTAGGTCTATTTTCTACATTGTAGATCTTAGGTTTTCTAATATATTGTAAACCTAATTAGGTCATGGCAATCATAGTAGTTTTCTATATATTTATAATTGTTGTCATTTTGACAAGGGAGTCGAATGTAATATGAAGAAGGAGATCATGAAGCTATAGCTTCCTTCAAGACATCAGAGTTCAGACAAGGGTTGTATGACAAGAGTAGTGATCAGAGATCCAATTCATTTTATTCAGAAACAGTCAAGGATACCGAGCAAAACAGAGGACATATTACTACACATAGAGGTGATATTTATATAGTATATCATAGATCTAATTCAGACAAAGTTTAGTTGTCATTTATAGATACCTTTCTTTTATTCAATAATCATTGTAACAAAGTTAGTGAAATCTCTTATCAGAGTAGACTTAACAGTCTGTTTGTAAATCTCTTAACCGAGTGCACACTCAAGTAGTGTTTCTTAAATCATTTCACAAGGTAGATCTAGTTGATCTAATTGTTACTCTTAACAGGGTAAGATCACCAGAAGTGATCAAAACTTATAGCCTTAACCGGTGAACTTTATTATCCGTAGTAGTGAAGAATTTGTGGGTTTCATCCCCACCACAATGTTTACCTTCTAACAAGGGTTTCTATGTAACCAAAATATTGGTGTTATGTGTTACATTTCATGATTGATCTATTGTTTCATTTCATGCACTTTACATTTATAAAGTCAATTGAATGAATGTTGCATACAATGGATTCCATTAGTTAGTTACTACTATTTTCATATTGAATATTCAGTTAAAATCTTTTGAGGGTATTAGTTCACCCCTCCCCTCTCAATCCCTTATCTTTCTATTCCAACATAACTATCTTGTCACATAGGAACTTTAATATGTCCTAAGTTGACCACCACATCCAACTGGATCTACACTAGGTGCTTTTCAACTCTTAGTCTGGTATCAAGCAATCTCTTAGGTCTTAGATCATCATCCATAGTTGCATCACCATTATTCATCATTAGACATTAGGACATCATTAGATCTATTGCATAACCCATCTTTCATACATCATAGGTCATACATTTCATGCCACCATAGACACATTCAAAAAAGAGAAAGGGTATGGATCCTAATCTTCTCACTCATACATCATTGGGAACTTTTCCAAATCCTAATAGTGTTATGGTGACCTTTGATCCTCGTAATCAAATTGAACCCAAGGAGGTCTTGGTCAACCAAGATAAAGTCCCTACCATGAGCACCATGGAGGCCTTTATGAATCAACATCACAACACTATTATTGGAAACTTTGTGCAGAAAGGCACCCCCATCCCACTAGAACTTGCACCATTTCATCTAATGCCTCCCTTTCATGTCCCAATTGAGGTTCTATTGCGTAATAAATCCTAGATCCTAGGATGGCATCCACCGAGCTGTTCATATCCATACCTTGACCCACTCAACTTACTAGCTTGTAATCTATGGTACACACTGTCACACAACAAACTCCCTTCACCATGTTGGTATGCACCTTCCAGCTCATCACAAACATCCATAATGTAGTAGCAACAAAAAGTTGCCACGCACGCACTATAGCAAGTTTCCATGGAAGCATCATTGTCACCTCTCATCCCACAAGTACAATAGCAACACCTAGTATTCACCATAGGGATGCCACTCAAAAGGCCAATCAACCTACCATTGTTGCCTCAACCCCCTATAGCTACCACCATGCCAACAGTCATTTTGCAAAGCACTTCCACATCTCAAGTGCAACAAAACACACAAGCACACTAGGCTATATCAATTGGTCAAACATCCTCCACCCAACAAACCACTCATACCACATAGGGCCCTCATGCCTCATAATAAGCTTTATCATCCTAATTGGCACTTATCTTAGGATACATTGCTAGCTCAAGATGTTCATATACAATCACACCCCTTCAACCCTTTTTATACCATGCAGTTCAAGACTCAACCCCCTTAACCTCAACAACAAGACACATATGCACCTACATACATCAATTACTTGGTTGAGCCCTTATCCACCACTACCCAAATAATGGCACCACCACATCAAAATGGTCTGCATACCAACCCCATATCTACATATGTGAATTACCATACACCTGTTACCCAAATTTCCCATCCTATGCAATTTGGCCTAGTCTACTCTGTCTGGCATTTTTAATCCTGTGTTAGCCCCCTCAAGAATTTCCATGATTATATGCCTTTTTAGTTGTTTAGTTCTTTGGTTTGAAGGCCATTTAAAAATTCAAAGGTGACTATTTAAACCCCATAATCTCCTAAAATACCCGTGGCCCATCCTAATTTAATATTTACCCTTTCGGGCCACTTAACCACAAAACCCACGTGCTATAATATTATTTTTTCCTAAGGTCCTACCACCTAATTTCCTAAGTTTCCTACATCCTGGCCTTTAATATTTCCCCAGGCCTAGTTCTCGGTCACAGTTAGATTCAATGATTATCACATAATCTCATGGGATCTTCTGATCCCCTGCAATCATGCGACAACCATTGATATGGTATCGACATTGCAGCAGCTATTGGCGGGTCCTTCATGCCATGTCGTAATGACATGGTAGTTTCCTATTGGTTGCTATGGGATGACTCTGTAGTAGACCCGAAGTGTAAAATAGGCCCTTGGTGGAATAAGATCTATGGTCGGCACATGACCACATGGAATCAGAAGATTCCATGCAATCATGCGATAGTCGTTAGATTCGCTTTATTGCTAAGTCTCCGGCGGTGGATCCTCGGGTGGTGACGTGCTCATTTTTTAGTGGCCAGCTAGGTGATGATAGGGTTGTCAGTGGGTTTGATGGTCAGTGGTTCTGTAGCGCGCCAGTTGATCCAAGATCAACAGCTGGTGCATGATCTCATGGGATATTCCGATCCCATATGATCATGCAACATCTATTCAATCCTCTGGGTATTTGGACCGATGTTGTCATGGGTCTAGCCGACATGCACATTTCTTATTGGTCCACGCTGGGACAATTGGCTTGTAATGTGGGTCCGGTTATCTTGCGAAGTATGGTCCCAACAAAGGAAGATCTACGGTCAGCGTATGATCTCATAGAATCTCTTGGGCTTATGAGATCATACGCCCACCGTCTGATGGTCAAGGCACGATTCTTTTGCCTTCTGTGGGTCCTTTTGTTGAGATGGCCAATTTTTATTGGTTCTGGCTATTATGATGTGGCCTTTGACTTTTTCAAAGGGGATTGCAATATCTTTCACAGGTTTTCTTCTGTTTGTTCCTGTAGAGAGCATTTACTTGTAGGGGTAGCTCAGAATTTATGTTTTCAGGGGCAATTGTAGTTGGAAAGGTGATGCAAAGATCTGTGCAACCATTTTTGGTGGATTCTTACTTTCTAAGAGTACCAGATTTGATAGTTATGGTAGGCCCGACTTGCAAAGAAGTAGTTGGATCAAGGTTTTTGTTTGCAGGGAATTTCAGTACAGGGATGGGCATGCAAAGACATATCTGATCGGTTGGGATATTTTCATGAACATTTATGATCAGAAATGATAGGTTTAGGGTTGGATTATTTTATGCAGATTTATGTAACCCTAATGAGATTTTTTCTCCTACTAGTGTGTAATAAGGGAGATGTATATAATGTTTTTGGAGCTGTTAGAGCTCAGAGTTGACAATTTGTAAAAGAAGGATTTTCTTTCTCAGAATTTATTTGTGGCATTCTTTCTACCCCTTTGATTTCTGTAGTTTGTAACTTTCATTGATGTTTTAGATATTACAAAGGTATCTTGTGACATAATTTTTGTCCCTGTGCCCTTTTTGTCTAAATTGTCTCTTAATGAATTCAATATATATATGTTTTCAGTGATATTTTAGGGTTCTTGATCCCTCTTTCTTTTTGCAGTTTATGTGTATGCTTGTGAATGATCTGATTTGAATGCTCTTGTGGGTATACTTCCACCCTTGGCAATCTGTCTCATTCTTATACCCAATTGCAGAGGTGAATGTCTATTTGCAGGTTATAGTTTGTGTCTAAATTCTTAAGAGTGTTACTGCCTTGTGAAATTCTCTCTTTCCCTGCATAGTGTCTCTCTATTGCAGACCCTTCTATGAAATATTGATGCAAGCCTATTCAGTGAGTTATGATCTCCTAGACTTAAGATTGTGTGCTAAGTTCATTCTTTATACTACAATTCATACTATATTTTCAGTGTATCACCTAGTAGGTAGTTTGCTTTTCAGTCATTTCCCTTTCATGCATTCCTTCTACCCCTTTCCCCTCAAATATTTATTTTCCTATCAAAGAAGCAAATTAAGGTGATTATCCAAGAGGAACCAGCCTAGAACCTGGAGGTCTCATCTCAGTTAGCATAGGTCCCACAACCTGGAGATGATTCCCATGTTATACTAGGTTATCAAGACCAAGAGAGCTTGAAACAAGGGTGCAAACTTAGTGTATAACAATTTTGGCACGCCTAGTGGGACAAAAAGTTTAGATTTATGTTCAAAGGTGTTGTTATAAGTCCAAGGATTTAGATTCAAAGATACCTCACCTTGGGCATAACAATTCTGATAGCAAAAGAAGTTCATTTTGAAAGATTATGCAATCTTTGATATACTGACTGCATAATACAGACTTTTAGAAGTTTTCCTATCAAGTATATCTGGTGACTCCACTGATTTCATAGAACCAGGATAAACTTGTTCAAAGTTTATGAGAAAGATTGAGACTAGAAGCTCTAAGCCTACTGAATTTGTAGAGTTGCCCTTAAAAAGAGGCTACAAAGGTAGATCAACTCAAAGAACATCTCCTACAAGGAGATTATAGTCTAGACCTCCTGATACTTCAGAAAGGACACCTTTTCCCTTTCATCTCTAACCAAAGATCTAGAAGAAGATTCAAATCTAGCATCAAATACAACTCACACAGTTGTTACTCAGTAGGTTTCAGTCCCTACAATATCTAGACAGTTTACTTTTGCACCTTTCAACCAAGGGAGTCCATTAGCCTTTGCTCAACATCATGATGTGCCCTTGGTGGCACTAAAGAGTCTACCTAATTTCATAGGTGAAGGACAAACTATAGCTTTCGAGCATATAAGAGATGTGACTACCATTTGCAGTATACACAACATAACTCAAGAAGATGTGGCCACCAAATTATTAACAGCCTCTCTGAAAGGTAAGGCTCTTGAATGGTTTAGAACTTTAACTATTGGCTCTATTACTTCATGGGATGAATTAGGGGATGCATTAAGTAAACATTTTGAGGATAAATCAGACAATTTGTCTTTGGTTGAACAATTAACAACCATTAGAAGAGACCCTCAAGAACAAATGACAGATTATAACAATAGATTCCTCAAAACATGGAATAGAATTCTAATCTCTATGAGGCCATCAGCTGATCATGCTTTCCTATACATCTTGCAAAGCTTGAATAGCCAAATCTCTGTCATGATCCAATCCATGGGTGGTACCTCTTTACCCCAAGCTTTTGACACAACTGTCAGGGCTCAAAATTGTTTGATCCAAGCAGGTATGATAGTTAGAAGGCCACCCATGCCCATCTTTCCTAGCCTTCAGCCTGTTACACCTACATAAGTACCCCCATTTACCCCTATTCCTACTATACTAGCACCTCAGGCTAGTACTAGTGGTCAGGACCTAAAAATAAGCTCAAGAGTTGTAAGAAATTAAAAATAGCCAACAAACTAGTTAGCAAGAAATGACAAACTTGCTGTAGACTTTGACTAAAGAGGTTACAAACCTAAAGAGACAAGGGCAAGGAATCAGACCACCCTTTCAGCCACAAGGCCAAGGTCCCAATCAACAATATCAGAATCGGGGACAGCCTTATCAACAAAATAGGCCACCATACCAAGGAGGCTATCAAGGACAAAGACAAAATTTCAATCAAAGACCATTCCAACCATACAACCCTGCACCTCTCAATTCTGTGAATCCAGTTAGGGACATGGTTCCTAGTCAAAATAATATGGCTATGGACAATGAATGGTGTT
Source organism: Chamaecyparis obtusa (assembly GCA_027943335.1). Taxonomy (NCBI): domain Eukaryota; kingdom Viridiplantae; phylum Streptophyta; class Pinopsida; order Cupressales; family Cupressaceae; genus Chamaecyparis; species Chamaecyparis obtusa. The sequence continues at coordinate 760,048 of BSBK01005430.1, read as the reverse complement.
TTCCTTATAATCAGGCTACATGTTCAAATGGATGGATGAACCAAGCAATAATGGTCCAAAATGCCTCACAAGCTCAATCAGAAGCTTCTTCTAGTGGATCAGTTCCTCAACAAGAACCACAAGATAATGAGACTGCTCTTTTCAATTAGGAGCAACAAGATTTCAGTGGAGTCATTGGTGAACCTTCCATTGCTACCAACACAAGGTCAAAGAGAAGAGCTCAAGACATGGAGCGGGCAAACTCTGTGACCAAAGCCACTACGTCTACTGAGCCACTACAGCAAGCTACTCCTATCACATTCAAGAAGGCTCCTATCATTACAAGCAAGGAGGGCCAGACTCTCACAGAGGTGGAGCCCATCATTGTAAAAGCACAACAAAGAGTACACACTATGACACCTTTCAACATTGTAGACAACATGAAGAAGGTGAACATTACTATGTCTATGTGGGACTCTTTGGCTATCCCAGGGCAACCTGAGATTTTGAAGAAAGCTATGACTGAAATGACTACTCCTCGGCCTACAAAAGAAGCTGCAAAGCCAGTGTTGGTCAACACTGATCAAGAAAAGGAGGTTCCAAGTTGCAACTCCAAAGCCAATCCCATGCAAAGTAGGAAACCAAAACCACCTCCCTTTTATGTATCTTTAATTATTGGAAAATCCTTAGTACATAATTGCATGGTAGATAGTGGAGCTACTAGTATTGTAATGCCCAAAAAAGTGGCTGACCAATTAAGACTTAAATATGAACCCCTCCAAAAGAAGGTTACACAACTTGATGGATCCTCAGTTAACACTATAGGTGTTGCTAAAGATACCAATCTAATCCTTCATGCTAGTCCTAATTTCTCTATCCTACTTGATATATATATCATAGATCTCCCTACTTTATTTGCCATATGTCTATCAAGGGAGTTCACAACCAAAATAGGAGGATACTTTTCTTCTGATTGGTCCCACATGCTTTTTCACACAAGATATGGTACCAAGGTCACCATTAAATCAGAATCATTAGCAACACACCATATAGAATCATATGTATCCAACACCATCAATGCAAGCTGCCCTATATTTGATGATAGTGATTTCCCAACTATCAAAGAAATAAGCACTAAAACAGAAAGTATCCCTGATATTTTCCTTGATGAACTAGAGTCAGAAAAGGTTTTTGAAGCCCAAGAGAATGTCATTTGGGATGCTGGTTTGGGAAGTTATTTGATACAAGAAAGTGGATCCATAGAGCCAAGTATTCTCAAGGAAGACACTGATTCAGAGGATCAAAGCAATCAGGTCTGGGAAATGTTTTTTGATGGAGCTAGAAGTAGACATGGTTCCGATGGTGGTGCTATGCTAGTGTCCCCAAAGGGGGAAAGATATTATACAACTTTCAAATTTAGTTTCTCCTGCACCAGCAACACTACAGAATATGAAAGCCTAGTGAATGGACTGGAATGGGCTAGAAAAAGAGGGCTTAAAGCCTTAAAAGTTTATGGTGATAGTGAATTGGTAGTCAGCCAAGTGAGAGGGATAAGTGCAACCAAAAATGACAACTTGAGAGCATACAAACATAGAGTTTGGGATGCAATTGAAGACTTTTGTGCTTTCAATATTGTTGCTATCCCTAGGAAGCTAAATCAAAATGCAAATAGATTAGCTGATGTTTGTGTGTGAAAATTGTACCTGATCTATAAACACAACACTCAGTAAAACATTAGAGGTTAGCAAAAATTGAAATCGTGCAAAATTGAAAACTATGTAACCAAGTGATTTACTGCCTTCTAATAGGTGCGAGATTGATGTTCTCAGATTGTAATCAAGATCAATGACCTAGACGACACCTAAATGAAGGATTTGAATGCAATTGATCTAGATATGAATTGAATGTAATTAATCTATTTTTTTGGATTTTCTATGCAATAAGAATGAAAAAAACTGATATGAATCTATGCTAGATGAAATTGATATGCTATGAATGCTATTGAAAATTGATATGCAATGCTAATCTAACAATGATATGCAATATGAATGCAAAAATAAGATTGATCTCACAAAGATGTCGATTCACAAGAGCTTTGATTTCTTCAATTCCAATTCTCCAATGTGATTGTGCAAAAATATGAGATGCTTGGATGCAAATTTGAGAGATGATTGAGAGATGAGCTAAAGCCTTGTTTTTATAGAAATACAGGGCTTTGGAGGTGCATGAGAAAAAGCCATAAATCACTCAAATAACTCAGGTTGATTTTTGAGTTATTTTATAAATAAAGGATAATTAACTCACAAAAACATGCAAAAGCTAAGTTTTAACTCAAAATAGAGTTTAGCTTTAATTGATAATTGATAGTTGTCTGCTTTTATGATTGTGCATGTTTTATTTATGAATTAATTTAATAATAAAGTGATTTATTTCCAACTTAACTGCTTTTTGAAATAAAATAATTAATTTATGGGTTAATCAATTATTTAATCAATTTTTTATTAAAAAATATATTATTAAATAATGACAACTTGCTTTAATTAATTAAATAAGAATTTAACCAATTATTCATATGATATTAGATTTATTGTCAAAATTAAATAATACAATTAATAATAGATAGAATTAAATTTAATTACACAATTAAGTGGCAAATATTAAATCTAATTAATTAAATATGAAAATATTCAATTAATCAAACCTTAGGATAAATGTGATTTATCGCCAAATAATCATTAAATTAAAGATAATTAAGATAATTAGGAATATTGCTAGGAATATTCCCCGATGCAGAATTTAAGATAATCAATTAGATTTGATGATGTTCAAATGTGCCTTAGATTAGGACTTTGATGTCGATTTCGTTCGAATTGAAGATGTAGGAGATTAATGAACTTATAGCCCATTTTTGGGGTATTACATTTTGCCCCTCTTTGAATTACTGTGCAAAGCGCAGTGGTTCAAAGATAGTCTGTGTTTGATAAAGATATTAAACTGATGTTTGAAATTGATAATTGATACGAGATAGAAGCTGATTGATATTGATTTGATATGGAGATAATAGGTCCTGAATGACCAAAGATAATGTTCACTATAGCAGCGATGAACCGATGATTGCGAAAAAGTGTCAAAACACCTGAATCCAAACCTTAGGATTGCTAAGAAGTGAGTGACCCGTTCTAGACTTGATTGTCTTAGCAGAACTAGCAGGTATCACATCCAAACCCTTCAGTTGCCGAAGAACCAAGGAAAGAACACTATGATCTGATGGTTGCAAAAACTGATACAGTTTACAAGATTAGGAGAATACCAGATTGATATGGATCTTGATGAATCTAATATGCCCCAAGTGATGATAGATTTGCCCCGAGCGATGAGGACTTTTGATGAATCAGTAAGTAGATGTGATTGTTTTTCTTGATCACTGATGAAAGATTGATAGAATTTGATTTACAGACTTTGAATGATGTGCAATACCATGCCCCCTTCGGGATTAAAATTGAAATCTGACAAGAAAAGTTAGCATTGAGAGCTCAGAAGCATGTTGATTGATGGTAAAAGTGGTTATACACGTTCAAGAGTGCATTCTACATCGTTTAGAGGTCCTGGAGACCAAGGTTGACTAGGTTTGACCATGAGTTGACCATGGTTGACCAAGTTGAAATTTTGATAGTTTGATGTTAGATAATCAGTTAAGTTGAATACTGGATTTCTGTGATGATTGAAGGTCGAATATGCAAGTAGTTAATAATATGAATGATCTCAGATTTGAATTTTGATCCCGAAAAAGGATTCTACTTGTTGTTTCATTAGAGGAACCTTCGTGTGAGATTCAGCTCTTGTTAGATTTGAAGAATTGATATGAAGAATTTTTTAAGCATTGAAGTTCGTTTAGCCATTGTGAGATCATGCAAAGATGAAAAATGCAAAGAAGCATACAAAATGAAATGCAACCTAAGACCTAGGACCTAGTCACTGATCATGTGTTGATTTGTTATCATCATTGAACTTTTAGCTAATCGGATAAATCAATATAATGCCCACTAGCCATGAAACCATAGACATATGAATATCGATTTGTATGTACAAGAATCAATACAACACCCACTGGTTATACAACCATGGACATATGAATATTGATTTATTTTCGGAATGTTGGATCAGATATAAGCACCAAGGCACAAACGCCAGGATGACCTGAATATCATGTCCATTTTGATATAGCAATTTGTAGAAGCATCAAAACATGAACGTCGTGATGACATGAATACGCCTTGCGTTGCAAACACATCAAATAGTCAAGAGATCATTCTAAATCCAATGTGAATTACCCGTAGTGACCCTTTATCATTCACATCCTTAGGCAAGATCGCGTTCCACAGTAGGAGAAAGAACTTACTTAAAAAGACAATAGTTAGATCAAACTTCCTTGAATTGTCTGGGTATCAATGGTCGAGGTATGCATGGCCATCCAATTCGAGATAGAGGCTCTTACAGTCGGACATCATTTCAATCCAGAATTTCAAAAGTTGTTAGATTTTCACATACAAGCAGAAGACAAAGAAAAGATTATGCCCCCAGTCAGCACTCTCTAAATCCTATAAAGGACATCATCGAAGAGCTCGAAGGGACACAATATGCAAAAATCTCAATGCGAATCAATAAGCATACAAGGAGATAAAAGCATGTAAAAAGCATAGATTGTTTTCAGTTGAGTTTTGATGTTTGATTGTGTTGTTGTAGAGGCAAAATCCTTTCTGGAGACAAGACTGATTGACTGACTCACATGAAGCTTCAAAGGACTCTGACTAGATATGATCCATCTAAGATACATGGGAGACCATAAGATATGACATTGATTTCCCCCAAGTGTTAAACATTGATAGGATACAGACGCTTGAGCTAATTGGTGTACAGACCGACTTATTGAAACCAGGATATGCAGAAACAAACTGGGAGATATGTACAAACTAAAGCAAGACTGAAAGCTGGGAAAGACCAAGATTGTGCTGATAGATGAAGCATTTTGAACAAGTGGTGCCAGTTTGTCGGGTTTTCACCATCTTCGTAGAGATTCTATTTTTGCTACCAAGGCGCCTGTTTCCAGGTTTTCACCAAGGCACTTTTTCTTTTTTTTTTCATTTTTTGTATTTTTCATTTTTTCAATTTTTTTGTACTTTTGATATTTTTTGATATTTTTTGAATTTTTGATATTTTTTGATTTTTTTTATGAATCATCAAGGCGCCTATTGCTAGGTTTTCACCAAGATGTTCATTTTTTCAGGACTTTTTCTAATTTTTAGGATTTTTTTAGGACATTTACCAAGCACTGAATGCCTTAGGCGTAGAATTTCTTCAGATGGAGAACGTTGATTGGTTCTCGGAGCTGTTCTCCTTTAGTCATTAAGAGTTGATAGGCACCAGAGCCAAAAGTAGCAGTGATGACAAAGGGACCCAGCCAATTGGGTTCAAACTTCCCCTTGCGTTCTCGATGGGATTGATTTTTAGGATTTTCTCTCAAGACTAGATCACCAATCTGGAATTCTCTGTGTCTGACTTTCTTGTTGTAGCCTCTAGACATTCTCTTCTGATATACTCTGAGATGATCATACGCTGCTTGTCTGCGCTCATCTAGTAGTTCCAATTCTTGTAACCTAGACACTCTGTAGTCTTCATCAGTGACAAGTCCATGCATTCTGATTCTGAGTGATGGGATTTCAACCTCAATAGGCAGTACCGCTTCAGACCCATAAACTAAAGCGAAAGGTGTAGCCCCAGTAGGTGTTTAGATACTAGTTCTGTAGGGCCAGAGAGCTGGATTGATCATGAGATGCCAGTCTCTTCCTATTTTATTAACTGTTCTATGCAAGATCTTCAGGAGATTTTTGTTTGAAGCCTCAGCTTGTCCATTCCCTTGAGGATAGTAAATAGAAGACCAATGTTGTATAATCTTGAATTTAGCACATAAGTCATCTAGATCCTTATTTTTGAATTGTCCCCCGTTATCTATGATTATAGAGTGAGGGATCCCATATCTGCAAATGATGTAGTTCAGGATGAACATAGAGATCTCTTTCCCTGTTGCTTGTGTTAGAGGAATTGCTTCTACCCATTTTGTAAAATAATCTGTGGCTATGATTATATGGGTATGTCCATTAGAAGAGTGCGGATGGATAGCACCTATGAGATCAAATGCCCATTGTTGAAAAGGCCATTGTGTAGTAAAGGGAATCAGATCTCTCCCTGGAGCATGAATCAAGTTGCCATGTACTTGACACTGTTGACAGTTTTTAGCAAATTTAATAGCCTCTTTCTCTATTTTAGGCCAATAGTACCTAGCCCTAATAAGTTTTTGAGCTAACGTTAAACCATTTGAGTGTGACCCACATATACCCTCGTGGACTTCCTCTAATGCATGTTGAGACTCTTCCCATTCTAAACATCTAAGCAGTGTACCATCTAGACCTCATTTGTACAGATCATTACCAATGATGACATATCGGGATGCGGATTGGATAAGGTTTCATTTCTAAAAATGGTTAAAGGACTCAGGGATGATTTGGTCATGGAGATAGGAGAACAGATTTTTGTAGCGGGATGAATCATAACCTACAACGGTGCAGATCATGCGGGTTTCAGGGGAGTCATATGTAGGATAGGATAGGGCTTCCACCAGGAACTCATAGCGCAGTTCATGTTTGGGCTGCTGTAAGAGAGTAGATAATGTCACCATTGCATCGGCAGCCTTATTCTCCGTTCTGGGTATTTGCTCAAATGTGATAGAGATGAAGTATTTCTTTAAATCATCTACCATTCTCTTATAAGGAATGAGCTTTTCATCTTTGGTTTGGTACACATAATTGACTTGATGGATAACCAATTGTGAGTCTCCGTGGATGTGCATCTCTGTAACTCTCCACTGTATTGCCATTTTCATACCATTGAGAAGTGCCTCATATTCAACAATATTGTTTGTGCAAGGAAATTTCAGTCTGAATGATTTGGGTATCAAGTATCCTTGAGGAGTGATGAACAATATGCCTACTCTAGATCCATTTTGTGTGTAGGAGCCATCAAAGAATAACTGCCATTCTCTAGAAGAGAAGTGCATGATAGAGGAATCAGGAAATTCCATTTGCATGGGTGTATCATCAAACAGTGGTGCTTCAGCTAATTGATCAGCAATGACCTGTCCTTTGATAGCTTTTCTTTCAACATATTCAATGTCAAATTCTCTCAAGAGCATGACCCATTTAGCTAGTCTACCTGTGAGGGCAGCTTTTCTTAGTAGGTACTTCAGTGGATCAATCTTAGCTACCAAATGAGTGGTATGAGCTAACATGTAATGTCTCAGTTTTTGTGATGCAAAGATCACAGCGAGACAAGATTTCTCAATCATAGAATAGTTCTTTTCATACGCCACCAATGTTCTGCTTATATAGTAGATGGCTCTTTCCTTTTTGTTCTCATCATGCTATGCTAGCAATGCCCCCAGTGATGTGGCTGTTGCAGAGACATACAAGATCAATGGCTTCCCATGAATAGGAGGCATCAAGATAGGCAGATTTGATAGATACTTCTTGATATGGTTAAAGTTGGTCTCACATTCTTCATTCCATGCAAAGGTCACGCCTTTATGTAATATTTTTGTAAAAAGTTGTGATATGTCAGCTAACTGTGATATGAATCTTCTGATGGACTATACTCTACCTTGCAACGTCCTCATTTGACTAATATTTGTGGGAGGTTGCATCTCTATTATAGCCTTGACTTTAGCCGGATCAACTTCAATGCCTTTCTTTGAAACTATGTATCCTAAGAGCTTTCCAGAAGTGACACCAAAAGCACACTTCTTAGGATTTAGTCGGAGACTAAACTGTTCCATTCTGTCTAGGATCATGCTCAGGTCTATTAGATGTTTAGTTCTAATCATGGATTTCGCCAAGGTATCATCCACGTAATCCTCCATTGTTTTATGCATCATATCATGAAAAATAGATGTCATTGCTCTTTGATATGTAGCTCTAGCATTTTTGAGTCCGAATGGCATAACATTCCAACAGAAGGTTCCCCACACACATGTGAAAGCTATTTTCTCTTGACGTTTTGGAGCAATTTTGATTTGGTTGTACCCAAAAAAGCCATCCATTAAGGAATACATTTCATAGCCCGCAGTCATGTCCACTATCATATCAATGTTAGGCAGCGGAAAATCATCCTTAGGGCATGCTCTGTTCACATCTCTAAAGTCCGTGCACACTCTGATTGAACCATCTGGTTTTGAAATAGGAACAATGTTAGATATCCACTTAGCATAGTCTATGACACGGATGAATCCAGCTTTTAGGTTTTTTTCTAGTTCTGCTTTGACTAAGAGTGCAACATGAGGATGCATCTTTCTCAATTTTTGCTTGATTGGTTTTACTCCAGGAGCAATGGATAGATGGTGCATAATGAGATTGGGATCCAATCCTGGCATATCTGAATATTTCCATGCAAAATTGATCTTTTTTTCTGATAAGAATGTAGTGAATTTCTATTTCTCTTCTTCTAATAGAGATTGTGCTACATGTACCAATTGTGGTTCCTCTATTGTACCCAAATTGATGGATTGAGTTGGCTCAATCAGAACTAGAGATCTATCCTATAAATGACTTAGAAGGACATCAAATATCTCATCCTTAGGTGCCTCAGAGAGGTTTTCACCTTCAGATACATCTTTTCTTTTTACTTTTGTAGGTTCTGAGACTGCCACAAAGTGGTTTTCACCCTCAGAACTCTTTTTCTTTTTCTTTTTATTTTTTTGACTAAGATATTTGATGTCCGACTCAGTCATGCTGATGCTCGGTTCGCTGATGGAAGTCCTCATAGGCTCGACTGCATTGAGGTAACAAGTAAGGGCATAGTCACTGGAAAAAGTGTAAACACCATGGCTTGGGTTTGTGGAAGTTTGGTCGATAAGATCAGGGCGTTGGATAGTTAAAGCGGGAAAGGCTTGGGATATGGTGTTCACAGATGGGGATATGTCATCATTGGTCCTAACTTGACGCTCAAGTTCAAAGGTGATATTACAGCTCAAAATGTTCAATTCGTGAATAGGCTCAACATCATCATGGGAGTCCTCTTCAGCCATAGGTGGATCTGACACGTTAAGTTCATTGTTTCGCTCTAGACCTACATTGGGTTGAGATACATATTGGTGAATAACATCAATATATTTCTTTGTTATAAGCTCATCTTCTTCTGGAATGACACCCCATTCATAGTCATTTGACTCAGCTTCTGATTCAGGATCTCTAGGAAATCTTAGAAAATGTGTGAAATCAGGATGAATACCCCAAGAAGGATTACCCTTAGTTTCTGACTTGAATTCATATTCATGGGAATTAGTGTCAGAATAACTACCCCCTTCTTCTTGATCAGTTTGATTGCCTTCGAGATTGGCCATCTCTTGCACTACAGTAGGTTCTTGTGTTTCTACTACATTAATTCTTCTGATAGGATCATCTTTATCATCAAGAAGATCTTTGATCTCTTTAGGCAATTTTTCATAGGGGATAAGCTCAGAGCTATCTGAATCATCATTAGAGGGTTCTATTTCTTCTTTCTTAAGAAGGGGTTCTCCTGGTGCAATTTGTTCTATGACATGAGAACAACCACCTTTCAGATGATAGGGTTTCTTCTTAAACCCTAAGCCACCAATATCTTTGTTGGCTCTACCAATATGTGAAATGGGTGTCACAAGACCCTTTCCTCTGATTCCTAGAGGTCCTTGACCGAAATATCCCATCTTGGCTATCAATTTGTTTCCTAGACCATATGAATTAGAAGGGATTGTAGGTGCTATAGATTCACTAGGTTGAACAATTTTAGATTTATAATCCTCTTTATATAGCCGTGCCAGCACAGCTTCATCCTCTTCAAATTCTTGTTTGGATACTTGCTCCACCACAAAATTTCTTTTGTATGCTTCCATAGGTTCCTTAGGTTTTGATTTAGATTGCTTCAAAGATTGTCCATATGACTTGGGTGAGATAGGGAGAGATGTCAGAGACAAGACTGGCTCTATAGTGTATTCTCCCATCCCATTTTCTTTGATATTGATCTCTTTAGCAATGTCGTCCATCTTAGATGTGGAAGCAACATTTAGCTGCTTGATGGAAGATTCTCTGTTATTGGGAACAAGCTTATCGGCACTTTCCTTCAATGTATTGCAAGTTGTACTCAGATCTACTGGGATAGTAACCTCCACTCCTTCATAGGGAAATTTCAAGCATTGATGGTACATAGAAGGGATGGCTTGCATTTCATGGATCCAGGGTCTCCCTAGAAGGATATTGTAAGCCAATGGTAGATCAAGCACCTGACATGTGGTATCTTTGATGACCAGACCCACTCGGATGGGTAAGACAATGGTGCCTTTAGAAGCTCTTTCTTGTTCGTCATAGGCTTTTATGGTGATCTTCTTTCGAGGATCAATAGCCATCTCTGAGAATCCCAACTGTGTGATTAAGCTGTAAGAACAAATGTTGAGGCATGCGCCCCCATCTATCAACACACGTTTGACTCAATAGTTCTGGATCAAGACTTCTATGTGCAAGGGCTGATTATGTGGGTGACTTAGGGAGTTGTAATCTTCCTCTAAAAAGGAGATATATTGTGGAGAGGTTAGATGACCAACCATAGTCTGGAACCTGTCTAGATCTAGATCATCACGAACATTAGAGCTGAGCAAAGCTTTGTCTAGGATATCTCTGTGAGCTAGAGATATTCGAAGTAACTCAAACATAGAGATTTTGGCATTGGTATGCTAGAGTTGTTGGACGATGCTGTAAGATGTAGGTCTTGTATCCTTTGGATTGGAAGATTTTGAGGCAACCTTCTGTTTAGAAGCAGATGTGAGATTGAAAGGTATCTTAGGGACATTAGATGAACTTGGTGTTTGTCCTTTCATATGAGTCTGAGCTTGTGATCTGGTAACCGCATTAGCTGAGGAATGATTTATGTCTCTCCGTACAATCGTGATGACATTGTAGCTCTCAGAGAGATATGGTTCAACCATATTGATGACAGCATTGTTTCTAGGGTAGGCATAGTTGACTTTTGCCCCCATGTTAGGCTGAGAAGTGGAAACTCCCTTGCCATGTTGTGGAAACGGTTCTGTAAATGCTATGTGATCATTATTGCTGGTAGGATTATCGATCGTGATGTCCCCTTGATCTATCAAGTCTTGAATGGTATGCTTCAAGTGGAAGCATCCATTAGTTCTATGGCCTTTAGTCTGATGGAAAGCATAGAATGCATTATCTTTCCACCAATATGGTTTTGGATCCGGATCAGGGTTTCGGATTGGTGGTAAAGAGATCATGTTATCAGCTATCAGGGTTCTTAGGGTAGATTCCAAAGATTCTCCCAGGGGAGTAAACTTTCATTTATTATCCCATCATTTGAATGGCTTCTTTGGAGATGGTTCAGTAGATTTTTTCTCTGAAGCTTCAATGGATTTGGTGGCAAGGGTGAGATTGTAGGCCGGTGCCTTTGATGGGGTGCGGATAGTGTCAACAACACCATCAGAGATGATACCTTTGTTTCTATTCCAGCTCTTGTTTTTATCTTTTGAGCTAGATCCAGATTCAGACTTGTCTTTTTGAAGTGTGATTTCTCCTTTCTTGACAAGTACTTTCTCAATCTTGATTGCATTATCCACCATTTTATCAAAAGATACATGATCTTGCATTTGTAATGGATAATTGAGCTCTGGAACAAGGTTATTGATAAAGATTTCAAGTTTCTCCATTTCGGGAATTTGTCTAGCATATAGAGAGAACTTCTTTCTCCACCTCTTGAGGAAAGTTAGGAATGATTCCCCTGGATATTGCTTGAGGTTACAGATATCGATCATGGTGACCAAATGTTGAATATTGTTGATAAAACAATTTAATCAATTCCTCAAAAGTTTTGATCATAGAAGGTAATCTTGAAAACCACTGAATGGATGCTCCTCCCAAGGATCTAGGAAAAAGATGCATTAGATAAGTCGGTTCATGCATGAATTCCATGGATTGCGTACAGAACTCTCTGACATGATCTTGAGGATCAGAGTGTCCGTCATATTTGTCATACTTTGGTATCTCCACTCTTTTTGGGAATGGTGGCATATACAAGTTTTTGTCAAACAGGAAAGGACATAGGGCCTCCATGGAGAACTCCTTGGGTTCCTTCTCCTTCTTAAGATTGTTAAATTCGACTTGTATAGCATGCATCTATTTTGTCATAGCTGTGAGTGGAGTTTCTTCCTCATGTGTGATTATATCATCAACATTAAAGTTGGGAGGAAGCTTAGCCCCTTCCTGGGCTAATTGTAAAAAGTATGCCTCTCTATCCACTTTCAAGAAATGCCTCATCATTCTCTGGAATTCATCGTCATTCTGACATCGATGGATTTCAGAGGGGGTAGGTTCTTGGTCGGCATTATGTTGAGAATGGTGTCCTTGGGACCCTCCTCCTAGAGAACCGTGGTTTGTCCCTGCTTGAGACATGATAGGAGTTTTTGGGCTCCCTAGAATAGATTGAGGAGGAGTTTTCTGGTTACCTTTGTGAGTTGATAAAGGAGGTATGTAACCAGTTTCCAATCGAAAGTTACTGAGACCGTCGTCTTCGTAGATACCTGACTTGATGAGTTATTCAAGAGTTGGACCCGGGGTATTGGTCAAGAGTAAGTTCTGAGATGTTTCTTCTGATTTCTTGTGTGAAGAAGCTCTGGTCTCCACCATTAACTTTGAATGAAATAGAAGAAAAGGACGAAGACAACTAAAGAACAATTTGATTCGAGAAAATCGGATGACGCAACCTTGTCAAGATTATGATAGTTTTGAAGATCTGATGAGATGTGGGTGAAGGAAACTGTGCCCTGGATGTATGGGATAGATTGCCCAAAAGATAGCGGACACGAGTTCTCAACACTTAGTCTATTTTTGAAGATTGATTGAAGATTGATAGTTATGACAAAGTTTTGACACGAGATAAAAAGGACTCAAATTGATCAAACAGAAGACTAGATCAGATTCAAAAGATCAAACTTGGAAAATGGTAAAATGCTCAATAGCTACTGCTCTGTTCCTGACACTGATATTTTTGATAGATTCTGGAACTAGGCTGGAAACATTGAATATCTTGCAATTTGACAATTTCTGACAACTCTCTCAAATTTTTCCAAATGACACTCTGCAGACTTGTACGAAACTGGGTAGTCTATGAAATGACAGTTGCTAAACTCATACGACAGTTGGGTAGCAATGAAATGATAGTTGACAAAACTCATACGACAGTTGCTAACAGGGTTTTGACTTTCTTGAATTTGCTGGTTTGAAAACTCGTATGACACTGGGTTCTCAATCGTACGACAGATGGGCAATACTGAAACGACACTTGACAAAACTCGTATGACTTTTGACTTCTTGAAATGACTTTTGACTTCAGAAAGATTTTACGTCAATTTTTGCAAAATTTAAGGTCTTCAGTTTTGGATTGTTTGCAAATTGTACTGTCCAGATTTTGAAGGTTATACCAGATTTGATCATTTTTAATAGCCAAGTAGATAAACAAGCACGCAGAACAGCAAGCAAGTGATTCCAAGCACGTCTGAAAACAATGAACAAGGGCAAAAGCAACCTTGCGCATGAACAATCAAGTGACCAAATTGTGCTAATCCCTGAGAGTACTAATTGTGTATGTTCTAAAAAGTTTTGCAATAACACACATATACCTGAAAGTGAAAAATTGGCCTCTCTAGGGTTTTTAGTAATGGTTTGACTCTGCAACTTTTAAGATTCAAAGGGGTGAACTCCAATCCTGATGCACCAGGGTTTTGACATAGTCCAAGAACTTAATCTTCAAGAGCTGCTAGGGAGATCTGACAACCCAACAATGAACCATACCCATGGAGATTTCTTCCACAAGGACATTTATATAGCGGCTGTCACTACCATGGTGAAAATGGCTATTACCGCTTGAGGTTCCGTCAATGCAGTTTTCCCTGTGAAGGGATTGTCCACTACGGTTAACCCTCTCTAAAGGTGACTCACAGATTTATACCACAAGGGGACTTGGCTCCAAATTCAAGGTTTTGACACCTCTTCACTTTTAACCCAAACAAAGCAAGCAGATTAATCCGACACGCTAAGACAAAGTTTTGTTCCACCAAGGTCTGTGATATCAACTCCACGTGATCTATCAACCTCTCTAGGGAGAGAATGTATCAATCAATAAGAGAAGATGCACTAACCAATTTTGATTCACCAAAGCTCGTGATATCAACCCTACGTGATCTATCAACCTCTCCGGAGAGAGAATGTGTCGATCAATAAGAGAAGATGCACTAACCAAGTTGAATGTGAAACGCACTAAGTATCCTCCCTACCTACAAGGATTTTATCATCAAGAAAGATTTCTCTAGGAATCCAATCTCTCAAGAATCACGAATAGTGTTCATATGGCCTAATTACTATGTGAGCACAGATATATTTCCGAAAGCAACTCTACCAAAAGCATCCAAAAAGTAGAAAGAGGAACACTTAACGCTTAAAGAAAATATGAGATGAGTCCACAAGGTGGAACACTTAACACCTCACACAAGCTGAAAATGAGTTCACAACTTAGAAAACAAGTGAGTTCCTAAAAGCACAAAAGGGTTGCCAAGTGGAACACTTAACGCTTCTATCCTGTTGACCCCTCCCCTTTATGGCGCTAAGATTGCAACCACGAGGTGGAAATGAGGGGCCGGCGGATTAGCAAGTCCAATAACCCAAGATAGCAATCAAGATCAATCACAAGTATTCTAAGACTACTTAATGAATCCTTAAGGGATCACAACCTAGTATCAAATTATGCAAGTGTGTAGAAATAGATCAAAAGCATGAAAAGATGCACACAAGCTTGACACATAAGAGATTTATTTTAAGTCCAAATCGAAATGTTTTCAGAATAAGGAGAATACCTCGTGATCCTCGCAATGCACTTAGTAGATTCTACCTGATTTTTAGCAATTTTTGTTGAGCTTTTCCATGCAAGCAAATGACGAACTCTCCAACAAGCAAACAAGCAAACAAGCAAACAAGATATGCAAAATATATTCAACTTATGAAAACCATAGGGTTAGCTCTAAAAATCAATTTTTAGGAGCAATAATAACCATAAATTAATCCAAATGACAACTCATATCATGCATTGAATCATATGAAAAATAAGTGCATACCCATCATAAAATTTTAATTTTTTTGCACTACATTTGACCTAGTCAACAAGATCTGATCTTTTTGATATGATTTTGGCCACAAAAATAGAAATTCAGAATAGAGACCCCTACTAAAAAATAGAGAAATTTCCAAAAATGAAAATTTTTAGAAAAATCTCTTCATTTGTGCCCTAGAAACCCGTTTTATCAAAATAGACCAGTTTTTGCAAATTGACTATTTGAGCTATTAAATTGCATCCAAATTTAAAACACAAATAATAGACCCCCTGTAGAATTTGAAGAGCTTTTTGAAAATGTAAAAATTTTAGAAAAATATGCTGATTTACGTCAGATATTAATTTTTTATGAAAAATAAAAAAAAAATTATTAAAAATTCCAAATAATTCAAAAAATTCTGAATTTTTTTTCAAAGCTTCCCTGATATGTCTCCAACCTGCAAAAAAAATTTCAGACCAAAACTCTAAGCCTTTTGGGAGATAAAATTAAATCTTTGAAACTTTAGGGTTTTAGCTCCAAGAATCAAAATCAGCATGCAAAGGTGGGTGGCCCCACGGTGGGCGCCAGAAATGTGTGTGTGAAAATTGTGCCTGATCTATAGACACAACACTCAGTAAAATATTAGAGGTTAGCAAAAATTGAAATTGTGCAAAATTGAAAACTATGTAACCAAGCGATTTATTGCCTTATAATAAGTGCGAGATTGATGTTCTCAGATTGTAATCGAGATCTGTGACCTAGAAGACACCTAAATGAAGGATTTGAATGCAATTGATCTAGATATGAATTGAATGCAATTAATCTATTTTTTTGGATTTTCTATGCAATAAGAATGAAAAAAACTGATATGAATCTATGCTAGATGAAATTGATATGCTATGAATGCTATTAAAAATTGATATGCAATGCTAATCTAACAATGATATGCAATATGAATGCAAAAATAAGATTGATCTCACAAAGATGTCGATTCACAAGAGCTTTGATTTCTTCAATTCCAATTCTCCAACGTGATTGTGCAAAAATCTGAGATGCTTGGATGCAAATTTGAGAGATGAGCTAAAGCCTTGTTTTTATAGAAATACAGAGCTTTGGAGGTGCATGAGAAAAAGCCATAAATCACTCAAATAACTCAGGTTGATTTTTGAGTTATTTTATAAATAAAGGATAATTAACTCACAAAAACATGCAAAAGCTACGTTTTAACTCAAAATAGAGTTTAGCTTTAATTGATAATTGATAGTTGTCTGCTTTTATGATTGTGCATGTTTTATTTATGAATTAATTTAATAATAAAGTGATTTATTTCCAACTTAACTGCTTTTTGAAATAAAATAATTAATTTATGGGTTAATCAATTATTTAATCAATTTTTTATTAAAAAATATATTATTAAATAATGACAACTTGCTTTAATTAATTAAATAAGAATTTAACCAATTATTCATATGATATTAGATTTATTGTCAAAATTAAATAATACAATTAATAATAGATAGAATTAAATTTAATTACACAATTAAGTGGCAAATATTAAATCTAATTAATTAAATATGAAAATATTCAATTAATCAAACTTTAGGATAAATGTGATTTATCGCCAAATAATCATTAAATTAAAGATAATTAAGATAATTAAGAATATTGCTAGGAATATTCCCCGATGCAGAATTTAAGATAATCAATTAGATTTGATGATGTTCAGATGTGCCTTAGATTAGGACTTTGATGTCGATTTCATTCGAATTGAAGATGTAGGAGATTAATGAACTTATAGCCCATTTTTGGGGTATTAGCTACTGTTGGGTCTCAATATGACATCCCCAATAGCATTTCAAAAGAAATAGACCAACAACATATCAAAGTGATTGTCAGACCCTCTATTCCTGACAATGATACTAATTAGCAAGTGTTTGACAATGATGAACAAATTCTGCAGTTCTTGTTTGAAGAGGATGTCTTCTCAAGGCATAATCAAGATAGACTATTGCAAAACTATGGTGATCAAGTGATACAACTTAAGTCTAATAAGATGCCTAGAGGTCTTGTCACCTTAGAGACTGTCTTCAACAAGGATGATCAAGTTAAGAAGAATAAAGTTGGCCTGGTAGTTCAACAAGAACATTGTGTTGAATTAGAGTTGGGACCAGGTAAAAGTTTACAATTTGGAAAGGTAAACACTGATTTGGAAAAGCAAGCTTACACCCAATTATTTAAGGAATTCAGTGATGTTTTTGCATGGCAATATGAGGACCTCAAAGGTTTTAATCCAGCCCTTGCTCAGCACACTATTGAATTAGAACCTAATGCCAAACCAGTAAGGCAAAAGCAAAGGCCTGTTAATCCCAAGCTTGAGCCACTTATGCATAGAGAAGTGCTCAAATTGATAGAAAGTGGTATCATCTACCCCATCAAGCATACTAGTTGGGTTTCCAACTTTGTTCCTGTAAGGAAGAAGAATGGGGAGTTGAGGTTGTGTGTTGACTTCAGGGATCTTAATAGAGGCTCTCTAAAAGACTGCCATCCATTACCCTCTATGGAACAAATCTTACAATGTGTCTCTGGATCTGAGAGATTTTCATTATTGGATGGCTATTCAGGATACAATTAGATCTTAGTCAATAAGGAGGATCAATACAAGACCACATTTACAACCAAGTGGGGAACCATGACTTATCAAAAGATACCCTTTGGTTTGTCAAATGCAGGTGCTACTTTTCAAAAGGCAATGGATATGGCCTTTAAAAGCCTCATGTACAAATTTGTACTGGTCTACTTAGATGACATAACTGTCTATTCTAAACATGTAGCAGATCATATCAAACATCTAAGGAAAATCCTTGAAAGATGTAGAGAGTTTGGGATATCTCTTAATCCCAAGAAATGCGTGTTTGTAGTACATGAAGGAAAATTGCTGGGATATATAGTATCCAAGAAAGGAATCACAGTATATCCTGAAAGGATTGTAGCCATTCTAGAGCTACCATTGCCACATCATAAGAAAGGCCTTCAATCTTTCATAGGAAAGATTCATTTTGTTAGGCGTTTCTTGCCTAATATTGCAGATTTATTGAAGCCTTTAATGGCCATGTTAAAGAAGAGTTCAACTTTCAGCTGGACTGAAGAAGGAAAAGCTAATTTCCAAGCTATCAAAGAGGCCCTGACAGAAGCTCCTGCTCTATTAAACCCAAATTTCAGTAAGGATTTTATCATTTATGCTTATGGAGGTCATGATGCTATATCTGCTATGTTGACTCAAGAAAATTCAGAAGGGTTGAAGCAGCCTATTGCTTTCTTCAGCAAAGGTTTAGAAGAATATGAACAAAGATACTCCTTTGTAGAGAAACATGTACTTGCGGTGGTGAAGAGCCTTAAAAAGTTCAGATGTCTATTGACCCATAACAAGGTACATTTGAAGGTTACTCATCCAAGTGTCAAAGAGTTCTTGCTTTCCAAAGACCTGAATGAGAAAAGAGCTGGTTGGATTACCAAAGTAATGGAATATGACATTGATATCCAAACCACCAAGCTGGTTAGAGGAAGAGGTCTTTGTGAGCATTTGGCAGGGGGTGAAAGTTCAAAGAAATTAGAACAAACAGATGCATCTTTGGTTGTGCTTTCTACAGAAGAACATGCCAAGGCATCAGGTTAGTTTCCTAATATGGTTCATCACTTGAAAATAGGACAATGTCCTGTAGGCCTAGATTCAGCAAAAAGAAGATATTATAGGTTACAATCTATTCCTTTTGTGCTAATAGATGAAGTTCTTTTCAGAAAGGATCATAATGGTGTCCTTTTAAGATGTATTGATTCATAAAAGATAGTTGATGTCCTACTTGAATTTCATGATGGACCTTCCGGAGGTCACTTTTCTCCTAGGACTACTACTTTTAAAATCGTGAGGGCTGGATACTATTGGCCATCTATCTTTAAGGATAGTCATGATTATGTGAGAAAATGCATCAAATGTGCTATGTTTGTAGGAAAAGAAAGGCTTGCAGCTTTGCCCCTTCAGCCAGTCAGAACAGAGCAACCTTTCATGAGATGGGGCATAGACTTTATTGGTATGATTAACCCTCTATCTAGTGCAAGACACAAGTGGATAATCACTGCAACAGATTATTTCACTAGATGGACAGAGGCAGTTACCTTAAAAGAATCAAATGAGAGTGTTGTCTTAAATTTTATGATGATATAATTCACAGATTTGGCACTCCAGATTCCATAATATCAGATAATGCATTGGCATTCACAAGCCTTAAAGTCTCAGAATGGGCGATCAGAAATGGCATTTATCTGAATATAATTTCAAATTACTACCCTCAAGGCAATGGCTTAGCAAAATCAACTAATAATAACTTGATTAGGATAATCAAGAAAACTTTGCAGGATAACCAAAGAAATTGGCATAGTAAGTTGAAGTCTGTCTTATGGTTAGACAAGATTACTCCAAAGAAGATCATTGGGAATTCCCCTTACATGTTAGTGTATGGCAGAGAGGCTAAGCTGTCCATTTCAACTAAATTGCCAGCTTTGGACTTAGCCACTCAATATGCCCTATTTGAAGAAGGAGATCCCTTACAAATCAAGTATGCTTAGCTAATGGAGTTAGAGGAACTCAAAGATAAATCCATGAAAGATATGGAATTCCATCAGGATCAGACAAAGAGGAGTTTTGATAAAAGAGCCAGGGCTAGAAGCTTCAAAGTTGGAGATGTAGTTCTCAAATGGGATGAATTCAGATCACGGCCTGGTAGACATACAAAGTTTGATTCCTTCTAGGGTGGACTGTTTGTTATCACAGAATGCAAGGGGCCTAATGCTTTCTAGCTATCAACTCTTGAAGGAGATGCCCTGCCTATATCAATGAATGGATTCCATTTAAAGCCCTATTTTGAGGTCAATCCTTCCTTGTAAATACTTCTAAATATGTTTCCCTGCTTTCTTCCAGTTTTCTAGCTTAGTTTTCCCTATTTTTCAAGAAGTGCTCGAGCACATGTTTTTGGTTCCTCTGGTTCCATGTTTGCCTCTCTATCAAAAAGTCTTGTTTCAGAAATGCCCCCATGCCTAATGGATTATGTCAAGGCCACTAATCTAATGTCTAGCACGCTGACATACAATAGAAATCGCCAAAAATGTTACCCAAATTTCCCATCCTATGCAATTTGGCCCGATCTACTATGTCTGGCATTTTTAATCCTGTGTTAGCCCCCTCAAGAATTTCCATGATTATATGCCTTTTCAGTTGTTTAGTTCTCTGGTTTGAAGGCCATTTAAAAATTCAAAGGTGACCGTTTAAACCCCATAATCTCCTAAAATACCCATGGCCCATCCTAATTTAATATTTACCCTTTCGGGCCACTTAACCACAAAACCCACGTGCTATAATATTATTTTTTCCTAAGGTCCTACCTCCTAATTTCCTAAGTTTCCTACGTACCGGCCTTTAATATTTCCCCAGGCCCAGTTCTTGGTCGCAGTTAGATCCAATGGTTATCCCATAATCTCATGGGATCTTTCAATCCCATGTGATCATGTGACAACCGTTGATACGGTATTGGCATCGCAGCAGCTATTGGTGGGTCCTTCATGCCACGTCGTAATGACATGCCATTTTCCTATTGGTCACTATAGGATGACTCTGTAGTAGACCCGAAGTGTAAGGTAGGCCCCTGGTGGAATAAGATCTATGGTCGGTGCATGACTGCATGGAATCTTTTGATTCCATGCTATCATGCGATAGCCGTTAGATCTACTTTATTGCTAAGTCTCCGACGGTGGATCCTCGGGTGGTGACATGTTCATTTTTCAGTGGCCGACCAGGTGATGGTAGGGCTGTCGGTGGGTCCGATGGTTAGTGGTTCTACAGAGGCGCCAGTTGATCCAAGATCAACGGCTGGCGCATGATCTCATGGGATCTTTCGATCCCATGCGATCATGCGATAGCCATTCGATCCTCCAAGTGTTTGGACTGACGTTGTTGTGGGTTCGACTGACATGCACATTTCTTATTAGTCCACGCTGGGACAATTGGTTTGTAATGTGGGTCTGATTATCTTGTGAAGTATGGTCCCAATAAAGGAAGATCTACGGTCGGCGTATGATCTCATAGAATCTCTTGGGCTTATGAGATCATACGCCCACCGTCTGATGGTCAAGGCATGATTCTTCTACCTTCTGCGGGTCCTTTTGCTTAGATGGCCAATTTTTATTGGTTCTAGCTGTTATGATGTGGCCTTTGACTTTTTCAAAGGGGATTGCAATATCTTTCACGGGTTTTCTTCTGTTTGTTCTTGTAGAGAGCGTTTACTTGCAGGGGTAACTTAAAATTTATGTTTTCAGGGGTGGTTGTAGTTGGAAAGGTGATGCAAAGATCTAGGCAGCCATTTTCAATGGATTCTTACTTTCTAAGAGTACCAAATTTGATAGTTATGGCAGGCCCGACTTGCAGAGAAGTAGTTGGATCAAGGTTTTTGTCTGCAGGCAATTTCAGTAAAGGGATGGGCACGCAAAGACATATATGATCGGTTGGGATATTTTCATGAACATTTATGATCAGAAATGACAGGTTTAGGGTTGGATTATTTTATGCAGATTTATGTAACCCTAATGAGATTTTTGCTCCTGCCGGTGTGCAATAAGGGAGATGTATATAATGTTTTTGGAGCTTTTAGAGCTCAGAGTTGACAATTTGTAAAAGAAGGATTTTCTTTCTCAGAATTTATCTGTGGCATTCTTTTTGCCCCTCTGATTTCTATAGTTTGTAACTTTCATTGATGTTTTAGATATTTCAAAGGTATCTTGTGACATAATTTTTGTCCCTGTGCCCTTTTTGTCTGAATTGTCTCTTAATGAATTCAGTATATGTATGTTTTTAGTGATATTTTAGGGTTCTTGATCCCTCTTTCTTTCTATAGTTTATGTGTATGCTTGTGAATGATATGATTTGAATGCTCTTGTGGGTATACTTCCACCCCTGGCAATCTGTCTCATTCTTATACCCAATTGCAGAGGTGAATGTCTGTTTGCAGGTTATAGTTTGTGTCTAAATTCTTAGGAGTGCTACTGCCTTGTGAAATTCTCTCTTTCCCTGCATAGCATCTCTCTATTGCAAACCCTTCTATGAAATATTGATGCAAGCCTATTCAGTGAGTTGTGATCTCCTAGACTTAAGATCGTGTGCTAAGTTCATTCTTTATATTGCAATTCATACCATATTTTTGGTTTATCACCTAGTAGGTAGTTTGCTTTTCAGTCATTTCCCTTTCATGCATTCCTTCTACCCATTTCCCCTCAAAGATTTATTTTCTTGTCAAAGAAGCAAATTAAGGTGATTATCCAAGAGGAACCAACCTAGAACCTGGAGGTCTCATCTCAATTAGCATAGGTCCCACAACCTGGAGATGATTCCCATGTTATACTAGGTTATCAAGTCCAAGAGAGCTTGAAACAAGGGTGCAAACTTAGTGTATAACAACACCACCTCCTAGGAGAATGAACACTTAGGGAACCTACCCAACTTTCAGTGGTGCTACCACATACTCAACATATGCGGGTCAAACATATGCATGTACCACTTACCAATCATCAAGACAACAACCATTGCCACCCTTCTACCAACAATCATTACAACCCCAACATACCTACCCAGCTCAGAATCACTTGAAACCCCCTCCATCTCAATATCACATCCAACATCCATCGCAACAACCATTACAACCTACATATGAAAATTCCCAGTCTCCTTACCAAACCTTGCAACATCCCCACTAAACCCCTATTTACCCTCCATCACCATCACACCCATATCAAGTACATGGATCCAACATAATGGGTGCACCCACTCCACAACATATTAATTATGAGTGGGAAGAGATTAAGAACACTCTCAAGGAGATACACATAGGGACATAAACCAAAACCTTCAAATTCAAGGAGGTCTGCCAAGCACTTTGAGACTCCCAATTTTAAAAAATACAGAGGAAAGGGTGATCCAATCAACCATGTTAAGGATTTTTACATGGCTTGTCAAGAGGTTTCTTATAAAGATAATTATCTTATGCACCTATTTTCCAAGATCCTAGAGGGATCAACTCTAGAATGGTTCTACAAGATTCCATGTGGTACAGTCAATACATTTGCAAATTTGTCTAAACAATTTATGTCACAATATGCACACAAGGTGGAGAACAAAATTTCTCTCCTCAACCTTAGTAATGCCAAACAATAGGGTGGTGAAAGTCTCATTGACTACCTCCAAAGGTTGAAAACCCTATCCACTTGACCACCTTACAAACCCCCTAAAAAATACTTGGTCAAGATATTTATCGACAATCACCATCCCAAGATGGAACATCATATGAGGATGAACTGCATCCAAACCTACAAGGACATTTGAGAGAAAGGATCTAACATAGAGAGAGGCCTTTTAGACAAAGCCATTTTCAAACACTATAATAAAATGCATCATGATAGACCCAGTACCGATCGTCTACAATATAGAATAAGAACAAAAATTTTGTGAGTGACGGAGCCACTAACATTAAGCACATGTAGGTTGTCATTGTTGTCCCTAATCCAATACCACTTATTTGTCAATCGATGGCTCACCACATGAATTCAATCTCAATCACCTAGGAACAACCAAAACACTATGTCTAGAATAAATAAGTGTACCTTCACCCCCTTTGGTGAATCATTGGATGTTATCTTCCATAGAATGCCCAAGGTAAACCTGATTATCTATTAACAAACTCAACCCTTTGAAAAGTCCACTCCTAAACCTACATGGTAAAAGGAGAATGAGTACTACAATTATCATTGTATCAAAGGACATGCCACTATCAAATGCATGAAGTTGAACCATTATATCTAAGATCTCATAGATCACAAGGATATCATAGTCTACTTCCCATCACAAGCTTTGCCAAATACAAATCTATAGATATACCAAAATGTGTTTCCTAAACACGATGCAGGCAAACCCAACCAACACAAATCAGAGACCCCAAAACCAAGGGAATAGAAAAAAAGGTGACTGTGGTGATGACAAAGACTACACAATTGCCTACATTAATTATGACAACATTGTCAGTTGGATCACCCAAGTCAAGCCTTCTATTGGCATGATCCATGTAAAGGAACTAGATACCCAGTATGTAGTTACCACATGACAAGGAAGAATATTTATTGTTGGTGCCACTACCACATCTTCCTACACTACACAATATAACCTTTTAGAACACCTTAGGAATATGCCTACTAAAATATCCATTTTATATTTCCTTTGTACATCACCCATCCATCAAGAGATCCTCACAAAAGCCCTACAGGATTCACATGTCCCCATTGACATTGATACCACACAATTCCAAGCCCTTGTGGGCCACCTATCATCATCTTGAGACTTATCATTTAAACCATCTAACATGCCATCCATCTCACCAGATCACAACCTTCCACTCTGCATTGGCATCCTCGTTAATTCCTTCACTATAAAGTGGGTCATGATAGATAATGGCTCAGTCGTAAACCTATTCACTTTAAAATTCATAACACAAGTGGGATAAACTAAGGCCAATATCACAAAGCATGTCATAACCATCAAGGCATATGAAAATTTAGAGCATACATTTGAAGGTACTATTTTATTGCCCATTCAAGTGGACCCATCAGTGCAAAATATAGTATGCCATGTTGTCAATCTTGACCTCTTGTATACCATTTTCCTCGATCACCCATGGATCTATGTCATGCAAGCCATTCCCTCCACATTCCATTGGTGCATCAAATTCCCCCACAATGGCACTAAAGTCACCATCCATGCCAATCTGCAATCTTTTGCCTATTGTCGTGTGTTAGAGGCCTCATCTCCCCACTCCACTCTTTATCTTGGGATTGACATTGGTACCTCAGTTGCTAGCTCTTCCCACTCTCACTCTGACCTTGAGACCATTCTCACTTACACCACCTCCACTTTCAAGATCAACAAGAAAAAGGGCCATGGGGAATACATCCTCCCAGATGCATTTTTAGTAGGGATGTTGCCCCTTGATCCCCATACTCAAGGATGATCATCCCATCAAAATCAAACAAAGTAAAAGGAACTTTTACTCAAGCAAGTCAAGTCCTCTATATTCCTATCAAATGGGAACCTAAATAAATAAGAGATGGAAGTAGACATAAACATATGGTTATATTAGGACTCTCCACCCATAGATAACAAGATCCAACTTGATTACTTCTTGTTGTATCTTCTATCTCTTACATAATAGAAGCAATTTTCTCTTACACCCAAGGTTTGTGAAGGAAAGGGGAGAGGATACTTCTTGTTCTATCTTTTCATCATCTAATTAATGGGATCCTAGATTAAACCTAGAGAGAGAAACCTTGTAAGAAGTTTATCCATTTGCAAGGCTCTCACAAGAACACAAGACACTTGATTAACTCCAAATTGAAACCTAATTAGACTAGGTGTGGCTAATGAAGACATGCCAAAAAAAGAGAAAAACTAAACTCCAACCTGCAACCCATTGTTAGTAGTTTAAAATATGGTCTCTGATAGACGTAACACAGCTATGAGAAGGGTTAGTGATTAGCAAAAAATTAAAAACTTGAAACAAACTGAAACAAAGTGCAAATGTCGATTGATAGACATAAGTGCTGATATGAGGAAACATTAATCATCACATATGCATGTCAATCAAAAAGTCAACAAAACATAAAATAAAAAGTAGTTTTTTTGTATTTTTAATTTTTTAGGGGTTTTCAAGATATAAAATAATAAGAAAATAAAAAACACATGTCAAAGAATATACTTGCACTTACCAAGGTGAAAACACTAGTGTAGGGTTGAGATGCAAAAAATTAGAAATACTGATTCACACATATGCCTCTGTATCCATGGTTAGCAAAAATAAATTTTTGTAGTATATGCTCTATAACAATCACTTTCTGATAAAAATCCGAGAGCTAAATGACCTAAAAATAATAAAAATAATGATTTAAGGTATGTTTATGCAAGAACCACATTAGTGCATTGGCTAAAACACATGAAAACCCTACAAAATAGAAAGTCACATTACGTTAGTAGTGACATCGATTGGGACTCTAAACAGGAATAAACAAAAATGTCACTGCATATAATGTAGATGCCAAATAGAAACTCTGATTTGTAGCTTCACAAAAACACCAAAAAAGATGTCAAATTCAAAAGGACATGGGTCCCATCGGGCGTGTCAGGATGTATATGATGTAAAAAATTTAGTTAAATAAATGCAAACAACATAAAACAATTCAAAATAATGTATTTAACCAACTAATTTTGCTCATATCTTTGATTGAGCCAAAATAGAGGCACCCTACTCCATTGGTGTGTTCATTAACCTATTAGATATGGGTATGCTCTCCAAACAATGATTTCCCAAATATAATTCTAAGATGATGTACATGATATTCAGATTATAATATGCAAGATAAATGAAGAATCTATATGCAAGCAAGTGAATGGAGAATGCAATAACTAGGTGATTTAAGCATGAAAACTAACTATGATAGCCATGATTCTATACTAATATGGATAAGATGCTATGAGAACACTATGATAATGCTAAAATTGTTATGAATGCACAAGAGATCTAAAACCAAACTAGCATGATAATAATGCAAAATGTGTCTGATAAATTTCTTATGAAGATGCTCCTATTTATAGGATTTGGAGGGAAATGAATGACGAGGATTCAAACTTGAATGAAGGGTTGATATTTCACAAGATTGATGAGGTTGATGCCAAGGTAGAGGCCAAGTGTGCAAGGTAGTTGGTCATGCAAAGGTGGTGAGTTGCTCACACATGTGTGAGCAACCCTCGAAAGGGATGACTCATAAAAAGGCTGAGACAAAGTGGAAGAGTGGAGGTGGCTCAAGATGCCTCACACGTGTAAAAATCATACAAAAGGATACAAGAGACAAAAAAGTAAAAGTAGATAAGAATCAACTTTTGGAAGGTGGTTAGCCACCTTGGGAAGGGTTGCTCACACGTGTGAGCAATTTAAAAAAAAGGAAAAGGCTAATTGTTGTAGGAATTACATGATTAGCCAAAGGGGTAGGTTCAAAGGTGATAGTGATGGGTTCTAGGTTAAGGATTTAGGCTAGATTTAGACTTAATTAACTAAGACTTAATTAAATCATGGGATTAAGGCTTAGGTATAAATATTTAAATAATAAAAATTATTTAAATATCTGCTAGGGACAAGTGTAATTAATAAATTAAAATTAATTACACCATTGGACTAAAAAGAGGGTTAATATAATTAATTCATTAAGTCAATTATATAAATGAGAGGGGGAAATAAATAAATAAATAATTTAATTAATTATATTATAAGGCTAAATAATTATTTAAATAAAATTTTAATTAATTAAGAGGTCAAGGATTAAAGGGACAAATTTTGACATCTACAATTCTCACTTAATGTTGATTTTAAACAATTCAATAATATTAAGAATAAATTAATCCTAAATACCAATTTTAACACTCTTACCAATGCATTTAAAAAAGCTATCTTCTCAAACTAGCTCCTATAGGAGCTGCCGCATTCAACATACATGCATTAACTATACATTAAGTGCTTAGGATTCTTATTAGAGAAATGAATCCATTGCAAGGATATGCTTTGCCAACCTTCCAAGAAGAATTAAAGGACATAAGATACATCCTTATTGATGAAATGAGCTTCATAGGGACAAAGCTACTATTAGAAATAGAAAATTGATTGTGACAATCATTTTCCCACAATCAACACCTATACTTTGGTGGAATATCCATAATCTTGCTTAGTGACCTTGCACAATTATCACCTGTGATGGAGAAGCCTATCTACACATCACACTTTAGTTCCAAGGCATCATGGGATTAGTTCATGATAGTTGTCACCTTATAAACAATGTTCTAACAATAAGGGGAAAGTACAATCTAGGAACAATTATATGGGCCAAAGCTACTATTGGAAATAGAAAATCGATTGTGACAATCATTTTTCCATAATCAACACCTATACTTCAGTGGAATCTCCACAATCTTGCTTCGTGATCTTGCACAATTATCACCTGTGATGGACAAGCCTATCTACATATCACACTTTAGTGCCAAGGCATCATGGGAGTAGTTCATGACAATTGTCACCTTATAAACAATGTTCTAACAACAAGGGGAAAGTACAACCCAAGAACAATTATATCATGTTATAGAACATAGGAAATGCAAAACCAAAGCAAGAAGATTGGCAACTCTTGATGACACAGTCAGACAAACAAGTTACATCAACTAAAAAGAAAGAACTTGACAACTCAATGCACCCATTTGCTACCAATGATTTAGTCAATCTACACAATAGAAGAATGCTAAAAATTGTTGAACTCTCCAATTGCGATAAGTATTAGGAAAAACACCAAGAGAAAAATGAACAATGCAACTGGTGTTGAACATCTAAGTAAACAAGTATTACTTTGCAAAGGCCAACACATCATGCTGATAATGAACATATGGACACAAGTAGACCTTGTAAATGGAGCTCTTGCTGAAGTAATTAACATATTTATAGCCCTGGTTCCAAACCACCCGATGTTCCAATGTATGTTGTAACAAGGATCAATAATTACAATGGGTCAACATGGAACCAAGATGACCCAAAGGTTGAAAAAGACAAAATCAACATTGGCAACATAGAGAGGCAGAGACTAACATTCATAGCCATGTCCAGAGTCAGATCATTAAACAACCTTCGCATTCAACTGATGTTCTCCTTTGAGAGATTCTCCAAAATGTAAGACAAATTGCACACAATTACAAGGAAAAAAGAGGAAGCCTAATTGCAACAGTTTTCTCTCTAAAAAATCAAGGTGTGCAGCTCGATGAAACCATTTTCTTAATGTATTAAATGTTTGACATCTCTAATTTTCTCCTTATAGAATTTTCAATCTTACTAACTAATTTAACTTAGATAATTGATCTCAAAATTTGACACCTTATCTGCCCTTCTAATAGTTTTGCAACTTTGGTTTTGCAGGTTTTGAAGATAACTATTTCTACACATTTTTAAGACATTTTTGTACTACAAAAATATTGTTACAAGGCTTGACAACTTAAATCGCATGTTCCATTCATTCATATTTTGTTTCTTTTGTACCAAAAGACTTTTCAAAATACTTATTCCGAGCAAAGACAATGTGAATTTCTCCCAACTTCTCTTTTGACTTTTCTGTACTCTCAAAAATATTACACAAAGCATATATTGCTATCAGCATACCCATTGCACCTTGTTGATACAAGTGCTAGTTAATATATACATTATCCTATTATAATAACATACAAGAATGTGCTATTTGTTAAGAACGAAAATGTTATGATGAGTGTTATGTGTTAAAGGAAAAATGTGAAGCATTTAGTATAAAAGTCATGTTGTAGGCACTTACATAGTGATGAATTCAAATCTTATTCAATAAAATAAAATGTTATCATACATGTGCATGGTGAAGGAAAATTATAAAACAAATATTATTCAGCAGGTGTGGTAATCCCCGCAACCACATGCTTCCTAATGTTTACGTGGCAAAACTGGTTATAAGATTCCACTAGTTTTACCCGCGTTAGCTCACGTACTGGTTTAAGGGACTTTGGTAATTCGTTCGGCTATTTTCCTCCTCCAATGCCTACCGAATCAAAGCCTCCGCTAGTACTAGTGAGGCAATGGGTGTAATATTCCTTAATTCACCGACCAACAAATTCATCCCGTGGAATAACCTCCAATTCTGTCCCAAAAGATTAATAATATCGCAGAGAGGAGGAACGGGAACAATTCCAATTTATCAATTTAATACCATAATTAATGCGAATAATGCTCTCAGAATATCCTCCTGGAATTTGCCCTCATGGATTCTGAAACCCTATAAAAGAAAGCAGCAGCAGCAATGTAAAGCTGGTGCGAATGGAGCTCGCAATAACAAAGAGGATAGCTCGGATGATGAAATGGACGAGGCTATTCACATGGACGACCAGATTCCAGAAACTTCTGATAAGTTTGTGAAGAGGGTGTCTTCTAGAGCATATGACATACGCAGGCAGTTGAAACAGAGTATGGAGTCTAGTAGCTATGACGGTACGATCATTTATTTAACTGGGTATTTTCCTTTACATCATTTCTTTCAGTGGGTATCTTGTCAATCAGGTTCATCTAGAATTTTGCCCTTATCCGCATGCCATCGCACTTATACCGGTTTTGCCAATTTATTCATATTATACTGTCAATATATGTTCATACAAGACTTGTATCTTTACCTATAATTGCATGTCTCTTTTGCCAATGTGCAATGGATAGGTTTGACAAACTCTGATTCTGTTAGGCCACTTAGAATTGCAATTCATAGCTTTAGCATTGTTCCCACTTGCCTTCTTTCCGGCTTTATCTGTTGGTAGTGGCACATAATTGTCCACAATCGATTGGCATATATCAAATCCACGAGCCATCAAATAAATGTGCATCTGTATACTTCAAAATGCATAGTTGTTCCCATTGAAGAGAAACCTTCTTGGCATGCCATGTGTGTAAGATAGTTTCTTCAAGCAGTTAGGCTTTTTTGAAGGATTCCGCTTTAATACCAATTGAAGAATTATACACACCTATACTGGGGCGATGTGAATCTGTATAAGATCAACTTTTCAATTTATAAACTTTAGCAATCACAAAATAATAATCAAAATTATCCACACAAGTAAGATCTAACAATTGAGAATACAAAATGCACACACAGTTTGCATGGAAACCCTTGTGGGAAAAAACCACGGCAAAATATTTATTTTTGAAACTTCTTACAATCTTTGTAGGCACCAACCCACATGAGACACCTATTCCCCTCTGCTAAGCACCAACTCAGCAAGAGACACCAATCTCTTTGAATGTGAGGTACTTCCAATAAAATGCGGATTTATATGCACTTCTTCACCAAAATCCAGTCTTTGTGCATGCTCAAAAACTTCGTAGATCTGCTCCAAATGTCTTGAGGAATTCACTGATAAAACGACTCACAAACCCTTTCATAAGATTTGCTTAAACGCTTTCATGGCCCCGCCTAATTCTGAAAAGGAGTAAATAAATCAATCTACACAAAATTGTCTTATTTATAAGACATCACAATTTTCACAGTCTTCAGCCAGCAGCCATTAGGAGTTGATAAATAAATCTGTCATGCAACAACCTAACAAACAAAACACAAGTAATTTCCAAAGAGCCATGTGGATAAAGAGGAGCCATGTCTGGGTTAAAAGGTATAAGCAACTAATATAGAGGGGTGCAATTATGCAGCAATCCCATTAATAATTATCCATAGGGCCAGCGATCTTTAAAAATAAATTAGTATATCTAATGGGCAGCAATTACTCTATAAAAGAGGCAGTGATTAAAGAATTTGTAAAGCAATGATTAACTTTGAAGAGGCAGCATTAAGAAGAGGCATGACCATTCTTAAAGGCCATCATTTTCCAAAGGGTGTCTCTCCTCATGGAGACATAAGGATATGAAAGGAAGAAGACTTCATTTGGAGGAAGGCATCAATCAAGGAAAGCTTGAACAAGATCAGTATTTGGATACAAGCGATCTGCATTTCAGAATACAGCCATCTTGTGATATAGTAAATGTTGTGGTATGCATTGTGGTGGTATATTTAATACATATATTTTGTAAATGCAATAATATGAAATGCTATTCCTTATTTTATTTATTTCCCAACAAGAAATCATGTGGCGGTAAGTAAGGAAATACAAGGAGTGAGAGCAGATATGAAATTCCCTTCTAAGTAGGCCACCCTATGATGGATGGATGATGCCTTGCCACATGTGGGCCGAGGGGGGTATTGTATCTGGTCCTTGGGCTTAGATAAGAGGAATATTCTGGGTTCCCTGTTGCGGTTTCCTCTCCAACCTCTACAATGTTTGATTTTGGGAATTGAATTAAGAGAAGTCACAATCATAGGCAGCTGAATAAGGTGACATGAATTGGGAGGACAAAGATGAGCTCCTCCACTAGGTAGACCATCCCATGCTGGATGGATGGCATCCTGCCACATGTGGACCAAGAGGGATGTTGTATCTGCCCTTGGACTTAGTGTGAGGGCTGCTTTGGGCATCCTATTGTACTTCCCTCATTCAACACCTATTATGGTTGAATTCTAAAAATGAACTATAGATATTACATGATTTATCTAAATGGATTAAGATGATTATTAATATACATGCACTTATATGTTATTTGATCCTTAACCCTTGTAGAAATAATTGGATTTATAAATTATATTTTATGAAATTGTCTAACATGATTGCAGGATACAAGCCAAGATTTATCTTGCTTAAAACATTTTTATTGGTAAAGTTATTACTCTAACTATATTATGTTTCTTACTTTAATTGAACTTTTGATTTTAGGGCAAGATTTAGGGCAATCCTAGAAGGGGACATCACAAACACTGTTCATGAATCTGCAATATCTTATCCTCAAAATCTGCTCTTTCATCTGATCTAGATCTGCTCTTAACAATAGGAAAGATATTTCTTTATTGCTTGCAAATTAGATCCCTCAAATATCTCTTATTTATACTTTCTCAAACACCTCTTCAACCAAGAGTTGCATCCCCTTAAACAGGTTGGCCCATGCAACTGTTAGCTAATTTTTATTATTTTATTTGCTTTACCCAAAGTGGGTGCCCAAAACTAGGGGGGTCGGTCAAGTAAAATAAAGGAGGGTTGCCACATGTTTTATATATTTATTTGATACAAAAAATCTTCCTATTGCGGGTGTCAAATTTGTCTTTTTAATTTTTGTCTTGCTGTCCTTTGACATCAATGACAATATTCCAATACATTGCCCCAGTGCATTCTCTGTTGCAATATGGGGCAGGGTCAAGAGATAGAGCTCCTAGCACCAATTTTATCACGTAAGAGAGAAACTAGGTATTTGGCACATTTTTGTTGATAAAAATGTTTTAAAAAAACGATTTGTTTTTTGTTTTTTGTTTGGGCAGGGACTTGCTGAGTTAATGGCATGAGCTCGCCATTGTTTTTGAAAAAAGCCACCAAAAAATTTTCAGACAAAAAATCTGGCACATACTTGCCAAGTTGGCCAACTATGAGTTGAACAGTCAAGAGACAAGCTACCGTCTATGACTGGTTCACATTTACCCGATGAAACAAAGTGGGTTTTGTTGCCAAGACTTATAAAAGAGAAGTCATGAATGTTGGCATTAAGATATGGTAACCGGTAAGCTTGCTACCTGTAGATGGCAATTCGGTATTGTCATTGATTAGCTAAAGAGGAAAGAGGTGCTGTCATCTCAATATGAGGGGGCGCCATCATAGGATCTGTGAAAGGATCTATGAAGGAACAAACACAGATGACAACAACAAGTGCGAGGAGAGACTAGTTTGGCAACCAGTGACACTATGCAAGAAAGAAGAGACTATATCTGCTCATCAAGAGCAACCGGTCACTAAGCAACATGCAATCGGCAATTGAGGAAAGGATGCAACCGGTATAGACAAAGGAAAGAAAGGTGACAAGTCAATGCTCTTACTTGTACACAACTTCAGTTCCTTTACCTGTCAGGAAAAGACTTCATCATAATGGATGAACCGGGGAAGTCTTAGTCAACAAGCAGTTTTCTAACTCTTTGACGGAGAGTTACTGCACTGATTCATGTAGTCTTTGAGCTGTCAAGACGACCGATACGAGGCGTGATTGCAAGTGTTAATGCCAAGATTTGTGACATTAAATCATGGAGATATCTCTCGTGAAGGAAAGCTTTTTGACATGCATTTGTCTCTTTCTTTCATTAAGCAGATAAAGTAGAGCATGCATCAGATGTTTCCTCAGTAAACTAATACTCTACTGGGTGATGGATCCGAAGATGATCTTAATAGGTCATGCATGAGAAAAGCAATTAGGGAAAAAATTCTATATATTCTGCTGTTTGATGAGAATACAGTTTGCCCTCATTCTGCCAAAGTAAAGAGTGAACCTGAACGCTGAAGAAGCTAGGGTAAAGAGAGAGTAAAGAGAGAGGTGAAGAGAGAAGAGTGTGCGCATAAGCACAACAGGAAAGGAGAACATACTTGCAGCGACCGGTGATGTTTCTCAGTTGAGTATAACAGAGATCTTATCAGGCTATGCAAAGCCATTTCTAAAAGGTCAATTGTTCTCTAACAATTACAATAGCTAAATCCCAGTATTTTGGGTGGACACTAACAGGTCCCTTGTACTAAATCCCTTAACCGAGTGATATCTATTCAGGTGTTCAAAGTCCTCTAACCAGGCAGGCTCTAACAGGCCTTATTGTATCAAATCTCTTAACCGGGTCACATCTAACAGTGCGTTGTAATCCTTTAACAGGGAAGACTCCTAACAGGGCGCACTTCAGAAGAGTGCAGAATTTTGTGAGGTTTCCTCACACCGTGGTTTTCACCCGATTTAGGTTTCCACGTGATAAATCTGGTGTTGCTTTGTGGATTGATTGCTTGCTGCTATTCTTATGCTAAAATCTATTTTGCTCACAGTTGTAGTATACGACATCAGATTTGTTCTAAAGTTTTATAGGTGCTGATTCACCCCTCCCCTCTCAGCACTGGTTGGGACTGTCAATTGGTATCAGAGCCAAGTTCCTTTTCTTTACTGCTAACCGCAAAAAGGAAAAAGTCAAGATGATGAGGAAGGAAGGACCAAAGTTCTCCAACCAAAACTTTACTCTGGTGCAGCAGAATGAAGCTATACATGAAAACCATCGGAGATCAATATTGGACTCATGTAACCATTGATTACGTCAAACCCAACGGTACCCTGATTCCAGACGAATTGAAGATCTAGACAGAACATACAGCTACCATGGATATGATAACCAACACGTTACCAGACCACGTCTATGCAGAGGTTGAAAACCTCGAAACTGCTCGCAAGATGTGGGCCAAGCTGCAACTAGTATATGATGGTGACCCACATGTACAAAGAGCTAAGGTTGAAAGTCTCAGAGGAAAGTATGATGACATGAGGATGAATGAAGGAGAAGACATTGAGCAATACAACAACAAAATCAAAGAAGTGATCAACTCCATCAAAAGTGCTAGATGAAAACTGAGTGAAGAGGAGGTTGGAAGCAAAATACTGAGAACGCTCAGGCCTTAGTATGCCATCAAAATCTCAGCCATTCAGGAGCTCAGATCGGTGACCACAGATCAAGTCACTCTAGACTCCCTAATTGGTAAGTTGACTGCATTTGAATTAAGCAATTTTGATAACAGCTTACCCATTCAGGAAGCTGCTTTTAAGTCTTCCGTTAATACCTCTTCCACCAAGAAAAGAAGAGAAACCGGTAACAACTCTATCGGTAAGATTGGTAGTCTTGTTGAGAATCTGCTCTCAGAAGAGATGGAGCAAGATGAGTTTGAAGCACTCATCGCTAGAAGATTTCCTAGAGGAAAAGGGAAATACAAAGGAAAGCTTCCTCTGAAATGTTTCTCTTGTAATAAGATAGGATAGATTGCTGCAAGATGTCCAGATAATGACAACAAAGACAAGAGCAACCGGTTCAAGAATAAAGCAAAGGAGTGCTACCTTGCAGAAGGAGTCACAGATAATGAATCTGAAGACTCTGAAGATCCATAAATTGCATTTGTTGCAATAACAGAAGAAAGCCCAATGGTAAGTGAAATGACACTTATCTCAAAATCTCATCAGCATGATGATTGGATCATTGACAGTGGATGCACTCACCACATGACTGGTGATAAGAAATAGTTCATTAGCTTAAAGCTCAATGATGATAGATCGGTTACCTTTGGAAATAATGCTCCCTGTGCTATCAAAGGTAAATGCTCTATTACACTCAGCAACAATGCTGTTTGTGAAGATGTGTACTGGGTAGAAGGACTTCAGTACAACCTAAGAGTGTTGCACAACTGAACAACAAGGGATTCCTGTTGGAATTCGTGCAAGGTTCTTGTGTTGTCAAGAACCAATCTGGAGCTCATGTTGCAACCGGTAGACAAAGCAAAGGGAACATGTTCTACCTGGACTCAATGGAAGGAGCCTGTCTTATTGCATTAGTCAAAGGAGAATCAAGCAAGATCTGTCTTTTATCCAAAGAGGACAATAGCTGGTTGTGGCACAAGAGGCTCTGCCACAAACTTTGATAGTATTGTCAAGGTGAGCAAGAAGAAATCAGTTAGAGGACTCCCTGAGATTACAAAACCCATCAGAGGTATTTGTAAGGATTGTCAGTTAGGAAAGCTGACAGGAACAAGTTTCAGTAGTAATATTTCTCTGCTGAAAATGTTCTGGATCTTGTGCACAGACTTGTGTGGACCAATGAGAACAAAAAGCTACTATGGAGACCGGTACTTCATGCTTTTTGTAGATGATTTCTCAAGAATGATGTGGACACTTTCTCAGAGAAAAATCAGACGCCTTTCACATGTTTAAAATTTACAAGGCTCAAGTGGAGAAAGAGACCGGTAAAAGCCTGAAGTGTCTAAGATTAGACAGAGGAGGTGAATACACTTCTCATGAGTTCACTCACTACTGTGAGGAACATGGAATAAAGAGGCAGCTGTCTACACCAAGGACTCCTCAGCAAAATGGAGTAGCAGAAAGAAGAAACAAGATGCTGATTGACTGTGTAAGAACCCTTATGATTCAGAAGGATCTCCCTCATCACTTCTGAAGAGAAGCCATCATCACTGCTGTCTATACACTAAACCGAGTTCAAGTCAAGAAAGGAACCGGTAAGACTCCCTATGAACTATGGTTTGGCCATACTCCTAGTGTAGGCTATTTCAGAATCTTTGGTAGCAACTATTACATTAAGAGATATATGTACTCAGGGAAATTTGAGCCCAAGAGTGATGAAGGAATATTTATGGGTTACTCTACCAAGAGTAAAGCCTACCGGTGTCTGAACAAGAGAACATGAAAAATAATTGAAAGCATCAATGTAAAAGTTGATGAATACTCAGAACCAAGAAGGAAGATCGGTCATAATGAACATGACGGTCTGCAAGGTCACAATGATGAAAATCCTTTTGAATTCAATGAAATGACCACTGAAGATGAAACAAAAGAAAATGAGAACAGACCTCTGGAGCAGGATGCTGTACCGGAAGCCAACAGACCAACTCAAGATGATGAACAAGAAGTTGTTCATGACCATGCTGAAAAAATTGCTCAAACGGAAGAACTTGATCAGGAACAGAGACCGTTCTCCCAAGGTATGTCACATATCACTCAACTGATAATATAATTGGTGATAAACATGCAAATATTTTGACTAGGAAAAAGGCTAGAGAAAATGTCTGTTTGCTTTCTTGTATAGAGCCCAAAACCACCAGGGAAGCTTTGGATGATGAAAATTGGGTCAAGGCCATGGAGGAAGAGATTGAGCAAATAGAAAAGAATGACACATGGATGCTTGTGCCAAGACCACAAGACAAGAATGTCATTGGGACAAAGTGGGTCTACAGAAACAAGCTAAATGAAGAAGGAAAAGTAATAAGGAACAAAGCAAGACTGGTCTGCAAAGGATATGCTCAGGAGGCTGGACTGGATTATGGGGAAACCTTTGCACCTATGGCCAGATTGGAAGGAGTAAGTATTCTTCTTGCTTATGCTGCTCACAAGAAGTTCAAAGTATACCAGATGGATGTAAAGTCTGCATTCCTGAATGGAATACTCGAGGAGGAAGTTTACATTGAACAATCGGAAGGCTTCACATCCACACAAAGGGGTGATATGGTCTGTAAATTCAAGAAGGCTCTTTATGGGCTAAAGCAAGCCCCAAGGGCATGGTATGAGAGATTGCATTCATACCCCCTGAGTATAGGATTCACAAGAACCGGGGACAACAACATGTATCTCAAGATTGGAAAAGATGGAAACCTCATTGCTGAGATTTTTGTGGATGACATCATCTTTGGAGGAGATGACAAGATGAGCAAAGCCTTTGTTGAAGAAATGAAGAAAGTATTTGAGATGTCTATGATAGGAGCCATAAAATTCTTCATTGGATTGCAAGTCTATCAGCTAAAGCAAGGTATCTTTATTTCTCAGTCCAAGTATGTAAAAGAGATTCTCAAAACTTTTGGGCTAGAAGAATCCAAACCGGTTGGTACACCCATGATAACTAACCTCAAGTTATCAAAGGAAGATGATGCAAAAGAAGTGAATGAGACACTATATCGGTCTATGATTGGCAAATTACAGTATGCAGTACACAGTAGACCGGACATAGCACATGCAGTAGGCATCGTAGCAAGATTCTTTGCAAATCTTAAAGAGACACATCTAATAGCAGTGAAGAGAATTTTCAGATATCTAAACGGGATTGTAGAATATGGCCTATGGTTTCCTCACAAGGGAGGCTTCCAGGTAAAGGTTTATACTCATGCAGATTGGGCTGGAAATATTGATGACAGAAAGAGCACAAGTGGTGGTGCATTCTTTCTTGGTGAAAGGATTGTGTCTTGGACAAGCAAGAAATAGAACTGCATTTCACAGTCCACAGCTGAAGCGGAATATGTTGCTGCAACAATCAATTGCACACAAGTAATCTGGATCAAATGGCTACTTGAAGAAATCCAAGAACAGGTACCTGAATCGATTGCAATTTATTGTGACAGTACAAGTGCAATAAACATATCCAAAAATCCTGTCATGCACTCCAAAGCAGTGAGACTGGAATATGTTCTCACAAAAGAACAAATTGCTGACATCTTCACAAAGCCATTATTGAAGAGTACTTTTGAGTATCTTAGAGGTAAACTAGGGGTGATATCCCTTCCTGATCATCAGTAAACTTGCAAAGGTGTTCATTAGTTCATTATGATTCAACAGAAGGAATTCACCTCATCTTATTTGGACTGATAAAAAGGATTGTTGCTCAAAGGGGGAGCACATTTCATTAAGACAGTCTTTTTGACTAGCCTTTGGCATTATTGTCAAAGGGGGAGATTATGACCGGACACCAGTGTGTGTGCGGACCGGTAGTGTTGTCATCATTTTTGCCATCAATGCCAAAGGGGGAGATTGTTGGCATTAAGATATGGTAATGGGTAAGCTTGCTACCGGTACATGGCAATTCGGTATTGTCATTGATTAGCAAAAGAGGAAAGAGGTGTTGTCATCTCAATATGAGGGGGCACCAGCACAGGATCTGTGAAAGGATCTATGAAGGGACAAGCACAGATGACAACAACAAGTGCGAGGAGAGACTAGTTTGGCAACCGATGACACTATGCAAGAAAGAAGAGACTATATCTGCTCATCAAGAGCAACCGGTCACTAAGCAAGATGCAATCGACAACCGAGGAAAGGATACAACCGGTATCGACTACGCAATCGAGGAAAGGATGCAACCAGTATAGACAAAGGAAGGAAAGGTGACAAGACAATGCTCTTACTTGTACACAACTTCAGTTCCTTTACCTGTCAGGTAAAGACTTCGTCATAATGGATGAACCGGGGAAGTCTTAGTCAACAAACAATTTTCTATCTCTTTGACCGAGAGTTACTGCACTGATTCATGTAGTCTTTGAGCTGTCAAGACGACCGATATGAGGCGCAATTGCAGGTGTTAATGCCGAGATTTGTGGCATTAAATCATGGAGATATCTCTTGTGAAGGAAAACTTTTTGACACGCATCTCTCTTTCTTTCATTAAGCAAATAAAGTGGAGCATGCATCGGATGCTTCCTCAGTAAATTAATACTCTACTGGGTGATGGATTCGAAGATGATCTTAATAGGTCATGCACGAGAAAAGCAATGAGGGCAAGAAGTCTATATATTCTGCTGTTTGGTGACAATACAGTTTGCCCTCATTCTCCCAAAGTAAAGAGTGAACTTGAATGCTGAAGAAGCTAGGGTAAAGAGAGAGGTGAAGAGAGAAGAGTGTGCGCATAAGCACAATAGGAAAGGAAAACATACCTGCAGCGACCGGTGATGTTTCTCA
Source organism: Chamaecyparis obtusa (assembly GCA_027943335.1). NCBI lineage: Eukaryota > Viridiplantae > Streptophyta > Pinopsida > Cupressales > Cupressaceae > Chamaecyparis > Chamaecyparis obtusa. The sequence continues at coordinate 719,785 of BSBK01005430.1, read as the reverse complement.
GTTGAGTGTAACAAAGATCTTATCAAGCTATGCGAAGCCATTTCTAAAAGGTCAATCCTTCTATTGTTCTCTAACAATTACAATAGCTAAATCCCAGTATTTGGGTGGACACTAACAGGTCCCTTGTACTAAATCCTTTAACTGGGTGACATCTATTCAGGTGTTCAAAGTCCTCTAACCAGGCAGGCTCTAACATGCCTTATTGTATCATTTCCCTTAACTAGGTCGCATCTAACAGTGCGTTGTAATCCTTTAACAGGGAAGACTCCTAACAGGGCACACTTCAGAAGAGTGCAGAATTTTGTGAGGCTTCTTCACACCGTGGTTTTCACCCGATTTGGGTTTCAACGTGATAAATCTGGTGTTGCTTTGTGGATTGATTGCTTGCTGCTATTCTTATGCTAGAATCTGTTTTGCTCACAGTTGTAGTATACTACATCATATTTGTTCTAAAGTTTTATAGGTGCTGATTCACCCCTCCCCTCTCAGTACCGGTTGGGACTGTCAATGAAACCATGTGGATTTAGAGTTCTCCAATTTGATTTAAATGGTGTTCAAGATGTTTTCGTTAGGGAGTTTCTAAAGTTAGCAACATGCTGGCCCATTGGGGTCATCATGAAGTGCAAAGTGCTATCAAAGATGGATGACTTGCTGCTGAGGGTGATAGGTTGTTGCTGTAGTGTCAATGAAGCACAATAGTTGCTGCCAAGGTTGTGGTAGTTGGTTGTTGAAGTTGTAGATTATTTTGGCTGCATAGCAATATTAAGAAATTATGTTTTTCTCCTTGGTGCAGCTAATTTGGATGAAACTGTGTTTGTTGATTTTATTATCTGTGTGGGCAGTAATATGGTGGCAAACATCCATTGCATTGTGAATTGGTTACAATTGTTATTGCTGGTTGTCATTGTTAAAATGAACGAGAAAATAACAGGATGAAAGAGAGCATAAAACAAAACTGATCATAAGTAGAAAACACAATCCTTTATCCTGGGAAAAACCCTCCTCACCGAGGGAAACAACCTAACCCACCAAAATAGTACCACCTTTATTGAGATACAATACTTAATACAAAATTTGTTCTCATTGACGTCACAGCTTGACAGTCAATAATACATATAATGTCTGCTCATAAGAGATACTCAAAATGATCATGAACAAATGATACAGAACAACTGAAACAAAACACGATGCAATGAAAAGGAGGTTGCAGATGATGTAGCTCACTCACAGAGCATAATAATGTCCACGCTGATACTGATATATGTCTCTTATGAAATGCTATGCAGAGAATGAAAAATATTGAAAGGAATCAATACACATTACTTCATGTCTGTTGCTGTGTATTGCGCACCAAAATATACATAACAAAAGACTTACAATAAACGTAAGGAGCGCCTAGGAAGGTGACGCTTCACCTTACTTGGCGTTCCACCAAGTAAGGTGAAGCGCCATCGTCCTTGGGCGTTACATAAGAGATGGCGCCGAGAATACCAAAATGGGCACCATAAAGAGTATTAAGTGCCAACATACACATTGCCGATAATAAGGCTGGTAATCTAAAATAACATTAAATAAACATGGAACCGCTAGTAAGTAATCGGTTCAAACCGATAGTGAAAATACGAAGATGCCGAACATGGCCCGAGAGTAATGACACCTGTCGTTGGTGATTAAGCACTTGCTTAATCACCGACGATAGTGGTGCCAAATAACATGAGTCCATGTAATCAAAGATGTGTGAACTGCAGCAATACGAGTATCAATAATGTGTCACCAAAATGCCTAACATAACCAAATGAAGAAAGCAACAACAAAGATAAATGTTGAAGTCTGTGTCGCAGCTACTCAACTTCAACACTCCCTCTTAGCAAGAGAGAGACTTTTAGAGAAATTTACCTAGACAAATGCACTTAGCTACAAAATAGTCAATGTCAATAAACAATCTCAATATATTTCAAATATTAGTTATTTCCATACAATGGAATTCACCATAGTTAATCCTAGAGGGTGAAAATAAAAAATAACAGAAACATTCACCATAGCTGCTCCTAGAGGGTGAATACAAAACACATAAAATGTAATCAGCAAAAATTATTCATCATAGCCACTAAGCCAAGCTTTTCTCGAAAATAGCAAAACTTCACTCTTAGAAGTGGTTTGGTGAGAATGTCCGCAGTCTGCTCCTTTGTAGAGATATATTTTAGTCCAATTGCATTTCTTTGAACCATATCCCTCAAGTAATGAAACTTGATCTCCATGTGTTTGGACCTGTCATGAAACATTGGATTAGCCGAAAACTTTACACAGCTTTGGTTATCACACATAATCACTGTAGACTCGAGAGGCTGCCCAAACAACCTTGCAAGTAATTTACGAAGCCATACAGGCTGCAACATATTCTGCTTCAGCTGTACTTTGAGCCACACAAGATTGTTTCTTGCTGCACCAGGAAACCTTGGCAGAACCAAGGCTGAAACAACTACCTGAGGTGCTCTTTCTATCAGATACACAACCTGCCCAATCAGAATCAGAGAACCCCTGTAACTTCAGCTCAATGCAAGAAGAGTATTTTAGCCCATATCCAATTGTACCACGAATATATCTCAATATATGTTTGGCTACCACAAGATGGATTTGCCTTGGTTCACACATGAACTGACTTAGTGTATTGACTGCATAACATATATCAGGTCTTGTGTTAACCAAATACATTAAAGAACCAATGAGTTGGCTATACATAGTAGGATTAACCAAATCTGAATTAACTGAATCATCATGAATTTTTTTCAGATTTACTTCCATGGGAGTTAGCATGGATTTGCAGTCTAACATGCCAAATCTCTTTAAAATATCAATAGCATACCTTCCTTGACTCAAAATGATATCACTTGAGTTTTGCCATACCTCAAGGCCAAGAAAATAATGCAACATACCAAGGTCTTTCATTTCAAACTCTGAAGTTAGTTCCTTCTTGCATGTGATGATGAGATCATCATTACCTGTGAGAAATAAATCATCTACATACAAGACTAAAATCAGAATTTTATCATTATGAACCTTGCAGTATAAATTAGGATCAGCATCATTCTTTTGAAAGTCTAAGCTCAAAAGATACTCATCAATTCTCTCATACCAAGCACGAGAAGCTTGCTTGAGTCCATATAATGCCTTTTTCAGTCTACACACATGAGACTCTTTGTTATGGATGATGAATCCTTTTGGCTGCTCTAAATAAACTTCCTCTTCAATGACTCCATTTAAGAATGCTGTTTTCACATCCATCTGGTGAAGTTTCCAGCCCCTTACTGTAGCAATGGCTGATGGAGGTGTAGCGAGCCACCGGTGCAAAGGTTTCATCATAGTCTATGCCTTCTTTTTGGGAAAAGCCTCTAGCTACAAATCTGGCCTTGTACTTGTCTATACTTCCATCAGCTGCATGTTTAATCTTGAATAACCATTTAGATGAAACAACCGACTTATCTTTTGGTCTAGGGACAATTTCCCACACATCATTTTTCATGATGGACTAGTATTCTTCCATCATGGCATCTTTCCACACTTGATGTTTGGAAGCTTCCTCAACATTAGGAGGTTCAGAAGCAATTACGTGACTCATTAATGGAATGTAACCAGCAAACTTATGAGGCCGTTTGCTTTCTCTAAAGGTCCTTCGAGGGGCTGCAAAAGGTTCAACTTCTTCCACAATGTTCCTAGCCCATAACGGTCTTTTCTTATTGGATAAAGAAGAGTTGGGACTTGTGGGAACAACTGGATCAGGTTGAGTAGCAGGATTTTCTGAATCTTCATTCTCCCTCTGAATCTTTGAAGGAGGATTCGGATCAGCCATGACAAGATCTTGTGAGTGCTCAAGATCTGCTTCATCATTTACAATGCTAGATTCTTTGAGGGACTTGCAAGCTATATCTTTATAAAAAATGACATCCCTACTGATTTCAATTTGATTTTGACTAGGCGCATAGATTCTGAAAGCTTTAGAAGAGTCACTATATCCAACAAAAACCCCTTTCTTACCTGAAGGTTCTAACTTGGATCTTTTCTCTTTTGGAATATGGATGAAGATTGGGCATCCAAAAATTCTGAAGTAATTAATGCTTGGTTTTGATCCTGAGAAAGCTTCTTTAGGAGATTGCCAAGAATTTGATGAAGGCTGCGATTCTGAATGTGGACTGCTATTCTGCACGCTAAAGCCCATAGGAAGGTAGGAAGACTGGTCATGGATCATAGCTTTTGCTGCCTCAACAACAGTCCTATTCTTTCTTTTAGCCACACCATTTTGTTGAGGGTTATAGGGAACGCATAGCTCCCTCTTAATCCCAGCTTCAACACAAAAGGTATGAAAAATCCCGGACACAAATTCTCACCATTATCAAATCTCAAGATCTTGATCCTTTTGTCAAAAAGATTTTCAACCAAGGCTTTGAATGCTTTAAAATGGGACAACATTTCATTTGATTCCTTAGACTTAAGAAAGTAGATCCAACACTTATGAGAGAAGTCATCAATAAAAGTAATATAATACCAGTAACCACTAAGAGAAGCAACAGACATAGGGCCACATAAATCTAAATGAATTAATTCTAGGATTTCTTTAGTTCTAGATTCACTACTATGAAAAGTGCTCTTACCTAGAGCGCATCCCTTGCAAATTTCTTCATGGTCTTGATTCTACTTTGGGAGACCAATGACAGCTTTATCCATAGAGGCTAAGGTTCTGAAATTTAAATGTCCAAACCTCTTGTGCCAAAGAATATTAAGATTTGAAGAAGAATGAGCAAGAGCTTGAATTGGATGGGCTGAAAGCTTGTAGAGACTATCATGACGAACTCCAATCTCACGGGCTGAAAGAAAATTTGAGTTCTTCTTCCATGCAAGGACTTTACCATCAACAAAAGAAACATGATATCCTTTGTCTTCTAGAGCTGAAATGGAAATCAGATTTCTCTTTATGTCAGGCACAAAGAGAACATCACTCAAGTGAAGAGAAATGCCTGAATCTAGTTGAAAAGAAGTGGAACCAGTTCCTATAACTGAATAGCTAGCATCATCTCCAATGATGACTTGAAGATGTGAGTCCTTTTCCTTCAAGTTGAAAAGATGATCACGGTAACCGGTGATGTGATGCGAAGCTCCACTGTCAATCAACCATGTATCACTGTTTGTGGGAATGTTGCTGGACAGAGCAAAGATAAAACAAAATCTTTCAGGGTCATCGCATGATTCCTTTTTAGGAGAAGATTACTCAACAAGAGCAGCAGAGGCTTGAGGCTTTGGCTTTAAGGTGCAATCTCTAGCATAGTGACCAAACTTGTCACATCTAAATCACTGAACCTTGGAAATGTCAATTTTCTTTCTTTTGAGAGTAGGAGCTAAGTCTGAACCTTTATCCTTGAATCTCTTGAAATACCCTTTCTTCCCTTTTCCTTTAGAGGTGTGGGCAGCGAGCACTTGGTCATCTTCATGATGATTTTTGCGACCATTTCCTCTAGCTTCAAGTCTGCATTCTTCTTCAATGCAATCAGCTCTCAATCTGTCAAATTTTGGGAGGTCATCTCTTCCACTAATACCTCGAATGAATGATTCCCAAGAGTAGGGAAGTCCATTCATGGCAAGCATAACTAAGTCCTTGTCTGGGATAGAATCACCAATTGCACTTAGCTGATCTTTAAGCTCTGTGATTTTCATAAAGTAGGATACTACAGATTCTCCTCGAGCCATCTTGATGTGAAGAATCTGACGTTTCAATGCTAAGGCCCTACTGGTGTTATTGAATTTATATAAATCTTTTAAAGTCCGAAACATCTCATTTGCTGAAGACAATTTGGAAATAATGGGAACTAAATGATCCTTCATAGAGTCAATCAAAATTTTCTTAGCCATGACTTTATTCTTCTTCCACAATAATTTCTCAGCATCATCAGAAAGTTCTTCCGGATCAGAATTTACATAATCAAGGTCATTCTCCTCAAGTGCAATCAGAATCCTAAACTTCCATGAAGAAAAGTTAGAAGAACCATCAAGTCTATCTTCAACTTTCAAACCATTAACCATTGTCACACACTGAGAACAAAACAAAACAACTAACACGAATGACAAGACGCTTCTGGTTCTGGATCGAGATACTCAAACTTGTCTCAAATACCATGTTAAAATGAACCAGAAAATAACAGGATGAAAGAGAGCATAAAACAAAATTGATCATAAGTAGAAAATACAATCCTTTATCTTGGTAAAAACCCTCCTCACCGAGGAAAACAACCCAGCCCACCAAAATAGTACCACCTTTATTGAGATACAATACTTAATACAAAATTTGTTCTCATTGACATCACAGCTTGATAGTCAATAATACATGTAATGTCTGCTCATAAGAGATACTCGAAATGATCATGAACAAATGATACAGAACAACTGAAACAAAACACGATGCAATGAAAAGGAGGCTGCAGATGATGTAGCTCACTCACAAAGCATAATAATGTCCACCCTGATACTGATATATGTCTCTCTTATGAAATGCTACACAGAGAATGAAAAATACTGAAAGGAATCAATACACATTACTTCATGTTTGCTGCTGTGTATTGCGCACCAAATAATACATAACAAAAGACTTACGATAAACGTAAGGAGCACCTAGGAAGGTGACGCTTCACCTTACTTGGCATTCCACCAAGTAAGGTGAAGTGCCATTGTCCTTGTGCGTTACATAAGAGATGGCGCCGAGAATACCAAAATGGGCACCATAAAGAGTATTAAGTGCCAACATACACATTGTCGATAATAAGGTTGGCAATCTAAAATAATATGAAATAAACATGGAACCGCCAGTAAGTAATCCATTCAAACCGACAGTGAAAAATACGAAGATGCTGAACACGGGCCGAGAGTAATGACACCTATCGTTGGTGATTAAGTACTTGCTTAATCACCAATGATAGTGGTGCCAAATAACATGAGTCCATGTAATCAAAGATGTGCGAACTGCAGCAATACAAGTATCAATAATATGTGTCACCAAAACGCCTAACATAACCAGATGAAGAAAGCAACAACAAAGCTAAATGTTGAAGTCTCTGTCGCAGCTACTCAACTTCAACAGTCATGGGGTTTGTTAGGGATTTTTCTTGTAGGACATAAAATGGTGCTCGAGCTTGTTCTTCTTGAGACTGATTCCTACAAGAGAAAGACCTAATTGCTGAGGATTGGATAAGATCCTCCTTCGTTTTTGAGCTCCACAGACTCAGGCAGGTATTACCTTTTAATGATGATTGTCTTTGCAGTATTCTTATGAGTGGACACTGATCAGCTTCTAGTCTTCTTAATGCATAAACTTATAGAACACTTTGCATATGACTGTAATCACTTTAATGCAAACTCTAACTAGACAAAGTGTGACTGTTAGTGAAGCAATAATCAGTGCTTTAAGGATTCTCATCCTTCTTCCCTTTTAGGAGGGACAACCTAATATGATTCTCTCTTTGCAAAATCAGGAGATATGAACTGAATGCCCTGGGCACAGTCCAATCTATCAAGTGCAATGAACATAAAAATAGAAAGGTATTGATGAATAATGTGAATGTTTCAACTCTTCTCCGAGATCGATGAAAGGTACAACTTATGAAAAACAAATACCAAACCAGTGCCTAATCCTATTTGCAACAGAGTCACAATGCAAATCAACAAGTAAACCCTAAAAGAAACACAACAGTATGCCTTACACACCACTACAACCTCAAATAGGTTGCCCTACAAGCTATTATGTTGACCAAATATTGTTATCATCAAAGATCCATACAAATATATTTACTCTCCAAGATGAAATATAAGCACATTTAATTCTTTCCTTGAAAGAAGCTCATAAAACAATCAAGCAGGTTGCCTTACAACTTAGTATATTTCAAATGCCTAACATGGAAAACATACAAGAGTAAAATACATAAGCAAAGAGACAACAACAATATATGGCAGAAGTTGTAGTGTATTTGTATTAAAATCAACTTGCCACTTACATTCACAATTCCATTACTCAGAAGACTAGACACAAAGCTTGGTGATCTGCTCCTAAGCAATCCGGTTCTATCTTTATATCTTTCAATCTCTCTCCTTTTTCTACCAACCCTTTACAAAATGAGCTTTCAACTCTATAAAGCCTTCTCACAACCACCTTGGAATTCCCTCATTAATGGGAATGCAACAAGCTTCGGGTGGTTGGAAAACCTAACTCCTATTAAAACATAAAAATACAACAAAAGATACAACCAACCCGCAGGTGGTGAAGGACAAAACTTTCTCGGATTATGGTACATCTTTGGCTGCTCAAGAACTGACACCCTCAACTGCAAATATTTATGATAGCTCCTTGACTTCAATGAGACATGGTGACCGCCATTTCAGGCTAACCTACACCATACTTGAATGATAGCTTATCAATCTTGTATTCCCTGGATCAGGTGTCCGGTGTGTCAGATGTCCCTTTCAATCTTCATCCAAAATATCCAAATCAACTGCAGCAGATCTAGCCTTTTTGGGCTTTGTCTTTTCATCCCATGCTGTTACTTGTTCTTCTGACGGCCAATTAAAACCTTGGACAAGTTGTAGTTGGGCTTTTTGTCTCTCCCATCTGGCATCCGTAATTTCCTTGACATCTGACACAAACTTGGTGAGGTCAACCTCTGCTTTGATAGCTTCATCTAAGGCTTTATTGAAGCTCTCTAAATCAACATTATTATTCTCACCTAAAAATGCCTCTTTCCTAGGCAGTAGAAGATCAGCATCCGATCTCCAATTATCAAGGCTCTTCACTGTCCCATCTGTACTCAAAATTGAGGGGATGAATCTGTTGGTACAGGAGCTAAGCATGGCTATCTTAGCCTCAATCAAATTTGCCTTACCCTTGAAAAGGGGTAAAATGGCTTTAATTTTGTCAATCTCCTTACCAACTCCTACAACTGTCTCCGGTATGTCACTCCCCATAGATTGAGCAAAAATCAATCTCTCAAAAAGTGGTGCTCTGATAGACCATACTGTATGAAACTCATTCAAAATCTGCACATAACTGTTGACCTCCTTTTGCAATTCTGGCAATTTGCCATAAGCATTGTATACCAGGTCAAATTTATTCTTGATTGTGTTCAATCTGTGCTGCAAAACACTCAGAAGGGCCTGCAATACTGCCTCATTCTTTTCATCATTGATCTTTTTCAATTCTGCTGCCACCTCCTCATCTGTCATTCCTTGTGCCTCTATTGCCACTGGCTTCTCAAGAGGTGCAGGGGCTACTACAGGGGTATTTATGATTTGCAATTGTAGTTCCTTCGTCTGCTTCTCTAATGCTGTAACTTTTATTATCTGCAAGTCCCTATCCTTCACTAGGGCACTAAAATCCTCCAAGAGGTTGCCATATCTTTTTGACAGTTGCTTAGTTTTATCCTCGTTTAATTTTGCAAATTGGGTCAAAACCTGAGAAATTTCCAGGTCCCCTGTATTGTGGATTGACCACACTATTTTATCTCCCTCCATTTGTTCTTTTACATTCAAAATTTGTGGTTTCTTGTCCTTTGGATACAGACTCCACATGGCCAAGGCCTGACTTTTTGGGCTATACCCAAATCCTCTTATTATATCCCCTACTTGGGTTTCAGAAGACAAAGTAACATCTTCTTGTCTCTTGATTTGATCTATTATGAAGTCAGCATACAAACTCCCCCCCGGCACAAGCAACATATTACTTTTTCTTACTAATTCCCTGGCCTCATCTGGAGTAAGATTTTCCTCCTCAGGGTCATATTCTTTCAATTGTTGTAATGCCTCATCTGGCACTTGACCTTCCTCAGTTATTTGTACACTTGAAGCCACTTGTTGCTGCTTATGCCATAACAAGAACCTTTTGAATTCCTCAGAATTCACAAAATTGTCATCCTTCATGAAAGCATCTTGCTCAATTAATCTTTCATCCAGACCTAAAGCCAGAGGCAACTCTACATCTTCTGTTTCATACTTCTGCTGCCTTTTAGCCTCTCTGACTGCTTTCCTAATTTCATGGTGATGAAAGCTAGTCCCTCTGTAGAGGGCACTCACTCTATCTTTCTTCTTCCTCTTTGAAGGCTCACCAGTTAACAACTTTTTCTTTTTCTTTTGAGGCTCAGCAGTATCCCCAGAACTGGGCAATTCAGCAAGATCTACATTTTCTTTCTCCTCCCCAAGCCCTTCGGCCATTGGTTGTTCCATAGTGGGTGGACTATATATGGGGTAGCCACCGCCACTATCGTCATCACATTCTAATTCTGAATGGGCCTTTTTGCCCTGATTAGCATCATCAATTTGATCCCTCATGGATTCAACAAGTGTGTCAAATTGAGCCATCATCTGCTCAAGTCTTTGGAGGTAAGGCAAAGTGGGAAAGAAACCCCCAAATACCAATCCTTTTCCTTTAAACTCCTCAATTTTGTGTAACCGATCCAATTGCTTAATTCTTTTATCCACCACATCATCCTCAATGATGTTCTTGATCACATCTTCCTCAGGATACTCCTCATGTAGCTTATTGAAGGGAAGGGTGGGCATGTAGTACTTCCTTGCAGCAGCCATGAAACCTTCTGTATCCACATACCTATGTGGTGCTGCAAACATCCTGTAGTTCTCTAACCAATCATTAACCTTACTGAATGCTCCCTTCCCAATTGTAATATAATGCACCCTGAAGTGCCGAGGAGTGAGAGTCCCCTTTCTGTGGGAAGCTAAATGTTCTCTTTATGTCAACATGAGTTGCTAGACAAATTCTAGAAATGCAATTCTTGGTGGTACATAGAATAGGAGTAAATGAGGAGGCTGAGGGCATCCATAAACCCTAATCATTGTATAGCTTGTCTCATAGTAAATATCTCCCCAATTGTGACCCGTGGTCCAATTATGCATAAATTGTTGGGGTCTCACTAGCTGCAGGACCTTGGTGGGTAATCTTGAGCAATTCACACCTAAACTCCGGAGAATGTGGAACACAATCCAGTTCTCAAAAGCACTAAAGTCTCTCCTAGGGCACGAAGGGCTCCAGACTCTTAACCAGAACTGAACTGGGTTAGGCTGTCCATTCCACATCATTTGTGGTTTGAGGTCATCCAAATTAATCAGACCATAATTGTGATACACAATTAGATGCATCAGCAGGGAGTAATGCATGAACCTGGGTTGAGAACCAGAGGTGAAATTCTTCAGGGAAAGCAAACCCTCATGCATCTTGTTTATGATATAACCAATATAGTCATACCCTTTGTTCACCATACGGCTTTGTGAATCCATCACCAGCATCAAAATATTAGATGTAATCCTCTCAGGACCCGCATCAATTCCCAAAACCTGGCATATCCCATATGCAATGTACTTCATGTAAAACTTCAGGTCTTTGTAGGCATATGGAATTGATCCGGCCATAGGTGCAATATAATTCTTATTCTCCTTCGACATGTGATTCTTAATCTCCCTTGAGACTAGAGCAGCCTCTCTAACATATCTATTTGCCAAGGCCTGTAAGTTGATTTTTGTGGCCATTGGAAACTGAATCCCGAAGGCATTCATAAAAGAATTCCTGTCCAAAGTGACCAGGGGGGAGCCATCCTCTTTTCTAATGGTCTTTGAGAGAGGATCATACATCTGAGATAGCATGAGGAGCAAGTCCACATCTAGAAAAACTTCCGAAACAATTAACTTGGCCAACCCTGAAGTCCAAGGGTTTGAAACCGGTATGACGCTATCACGGTTCTTGTAGAAATATGTAAACAGACACATGCCTGTGATTTCTGGAGTTTTAGCATCCCTACAATAAGCTAAGTCATCAACAAAAATGTCATCACTGACCTTCTTGTTCTTAGAAGAACCAGGCAAGAGAGTGAGAAATTCATCTGAGAAACTTTCCTTAACTTTCTCTTTCGACCCCCGGCTGGTAGAGGTTCCGCTTGCTGTCGTCTGACTCATCCTGACTGTAGCTCTGGAAATTCTTCTGCAAATTCGCTGATCACACTGCAAGTCCGGAAAAGCTCAGAAAACCTAGCGCTCTGTACTTCTTCAATAAGCTTCGTAATTCTCAAATGAGCCGCCTCTAGTTGTTTTAACCTATAGCATTGAATGCGCCACCACGTCTGACATCTCCAGCCAACAAAAGGTCTCTTCCGCCATTACTTCGGCACGCACAGGGTTTCAAAATACTAGCCGTAGCTGAGAAAATTTTAAATTTGAACATTCCGTGATCTGGCGACTAAAGAAAAAGCTACAATAGTCGTTTTACAAATTTGGCGCTTTAGAAAGGTATTTCGAGATCTGGCGACTAAGAGGAAATCTCGTAAACGCGGAATACTTTTGACTTTTCAAACTTCATTCTGAGATTTGGCGACCCGGCCATCTGGAGATCTAGCGACTGAAGAAAGTGATATATATTTAAATAATTCTGTTCTGAGAACTAGCGACTATAGTCAAAAACTATAGTCGTGGCAATATATTTGTCTTTGAAAACTTTCAGTGATTACCCGACTTGGAGATCTGGCGACAAACCTGAAGTCTCATAATCTCATAAAGCTTTAGCTGCTTGACTTCTTTCTTGAGATAACGCGACCACCGTCGATCTCACCCTTCAATTCATCCAACGGTCCAAATTAAGTCGTAAGAAGATTTCATAACTAACCGCCTGATCCCGCGACCCCAAGAAAACCGTGTCGCTGAATCGCTGAAAGCTTACCACTTAACTGTCAGGAACTTGAGATCACACGACCACACAGTCGCTAAATCGCTGAATACAATCATAACCGCCAGGTCCTAACCACTTCATTAACCCTCACTTGACCTCGGGCACATCTGGAGACTTGGCGACAAAGACTTCTTGCTAAATCTCATAATCTTTTACTTAATCGGGGTTTAATCCCGAGATCACACGACCGAGGCATTCTCCAAGTCGCGAGAACATTTCTTCACTCTGGGTTAAGACTAGAGATCAAGTGCCATCCACACGATCAAAAATCATCGACACTTCTTAATAAATTTAACAATCCTTTGTCACCTAACCGCCACATTCAGAGATTTGGCGACAATTACGTCGCAGAATAACTAACCGCTAGAGAGATAGCCGCCAGCATCGAGAGATCACGCGACCAACAGAACTCACAATCGCTGAACAAAGAGACAAACCGCCACATTATTACGAGATCCGAAGATAACAGCCAAGGAAGACTGCTGTTCCATCTCGAGATTCAGTGACCAAAAAGAAAACTCATGATTGCTGAATAAAAGGCCGCTTAGATAAATCATTGAGAGATCTCCCGACCATAGGAAAAACCAATTCGGAGATTTCGCGACTATAGTCCCTTAGTGACAAATCAAGTACAGCAGTCGCTAAATCTCAAGACTATCATTGCGAGATCTAGAGACTAAAGGGGAAACGCTAAGTCGTTAGATGCTAAGGAATATTCCAAGAGACTCACGAGATCAGGCGACAAAGGCTTTCGGGCAATCGCCAAACAAAAGGGAATATTCCTGAACCTTAAGGACACTCAGCGACTAAGAGGAAAATAGAAGCGCACATGCAAATTTGAGACTTAAGTCATCCGAAAAAGTAACAGAGAATTAGAACGTTGACGACCAAAACTAGGGTTTTTATGATTTTCAAAGGTAATTAGATCTAGCAAACCCTAAAGACTTCAATTTTTTCAAAATCATCCATAAATTTAGGGCAAAAAACAAAAGACGAGATTTCTAACCAACAGGGTTGTGGCTAGACACGCATGCATGGTGGGGAAACAATGGTGGCGATCTTTCTTGAAGGCTGTTAAGGCTGGTATGCAAAGTGTTTGGGGATGCTAAAGGGATGGTTGGAGGTTGAATTAGTTACCAAAATTAACAATTGCCATTCCAAGACAAATTGATCTTCTATTATCTTCCTGTTGTAAGACAATGGTGAGTAAGAGAGATAGAATACTCTATTGCAGTGGTTTGGTTGGCAAAGGTAAACACTTTTATTGTTGTGATCGAAGTAGACAATGAGTTGCAAAGTTATGGAGAGTGCAATGAGTTTTGTGGAGACAGGGTAGTTGGATATGGTGTCATACAACTATAAACCCAAAAAGACCATTATTATGGCATCGTTTCCATGTAATTGCACCAAATAATGAATGATATACTATAGGCATTTTTGTGCTGGAGTTTTTTTCCCTTTATGGATTTTGTCTAGGGATAACTATTGTGTAATCTGACAGTTTCTTGGATGTGGTCATTTTATTGTTTGTTTCCAGCTGTTGTGTTTAATGTTTAAGTATTTTAATACTGCTATAAACATGATAAAAGCCATTAGGGCAGTTTGCTAAGAGTGTAGAGGAGTGTTGACATTGAAATCCATAGTTGATGAATTATAGATTTATTAGCCTGGTGAGTTATGATTTGGAGCCATACTCATTTAATTGCAACTCTTACCAAAGCTCCCCATAAGCCTTCCAAGTCATCATTCTTGCCCAATCACCCTACCAATAAGCACTTGGGTGGGAACCCCAAAAATGATTTAAAAAACTCAAAATAGAACTTTTCAACCCAAATAGAGTTGCTCCAACACACAATCTCGAGTTTTCCAAAAGTACTCAAGGATCCATCAAATTACTTCGAAGACTCTACAACACTCTACCCTCTCGATAACCTCCCTAGGGTTCATAAATGGTCATAACATAATAAAAGTTAACATTTAGCAAGATCCCAAAATCTTTAAAATAATAAATCCATATTTTCACCATTAAAAACTAAATTTAAAACAGTAAAAATCAACCACCAAATTATATGCACCAAAACAATAGCATAAGTTGAAGGGGGACACAACTTGTTGTGACCTTTTCAGATCATCGCCTCATTGCAAATGGGGAGCCCCTCTTTTGGCTTAATAGTGTAGTGGTTTGTGTAGTTTAGTCTTAATCTGGCAACAATTTTGAAATTTCAAAAGTTGATAAGGTAGGAAATTTGAGCAAGGTTGAGATGCAAGTTGATTCCTAGTTGCAAGTCAGGATCTTGGAATGAGTGAGAAGTTCCAATTGTCAAGTCATGATCCATGCACTTAGTGAATCTTTGATATGACCCTAAGCAAGGTTCTTAAAGACAACCAGATGTTCGACTTGGATGAGACTTTTGTCCAAACAAACCGCTAAATTCTGATTTAAACATGATGAAATTTCTAACACTTGGTTGAAATTCGATCTCCTCTTTGGGAAAAATCTTGGGTGACTGTAAAAATTAGATTGAGTTATGATCAAAATTCCAAACAAGTGAGAAGTCCAATTGAACCCAAGGCAATATTTGCAACCAAGTGATGAACTTTGATTTGAATGTTGATGGAAACCAAGAAAAACAAGATGAAATCTGGATGTTCCATGGGGGAATTCAAATACCTCGTGAAATTTTTGAAGTTGATCTTAATGTAAAAGCCCAAGAGAGGTTGGAAATCCAACCTCCCTTGAGACAAAAGCCCAAGAAAGGTGAAGTTTGACTTGCAATCAATGAAGAGGCTTGAGGGAAAGGTGTGGTCTAGTCGTTATCAATGAAATTGCCAAACATTCAAGCAAATCAATTTGATCACCATGCACTTGTGCAAACAAACATCCAACTTTCAGCAAATATTTGTAAGAATTCAAGTCAACAATGGGAAATCTGATTGGCATTTGAAAGGAAATCCAAAAACATGGGAAAGATCTGATATCATTTCAACATATATTTCCAACGCTTAGCAATTTTGGCAAACTGATTTTAATTAGAAAGCCCAAGAGAGATTGGAAATCTGACCTCCCTTGGAATAAAAGCCCAACCAAGGTCAGAAATCTAACCTCCCTTGGGATAAAATTCTAAAGACACAGATTTCCGTCCAACCATTGAGACAAAATTTCTAGTTACAAGGTGAAATCCGATGAGTAATGAGGTGAAAATCCAAACAATGGAAGAAAAATCTGATTTGCCAAAGTAAAGAATTTGAAGGAGGGTTTCAATTTGTTCTGGGAGCAAACATGGGATTGTAATGTCATTCAAACAAGAGCACAACCAAGGTCAGAAATCCGACCTCCCTTGGAATAGATTTCAAGTGCTCTTTGAAGACATTCTCTTCCCATTAAAGAAGAAATCTGAGGTGTGAAGGGGTCGGCCTATAGGAGAGAGTAAATAAATTGAAAATCAATAGGATTTATAACCAAGTCAGCCAGGTAAGCTCCAATGGATATGTCTTTTGAGGAGGAAGTCTATAAAAGAAGATCAAGGGCATCCATCTTAATCACAATCCAATGCAAGTGTTTACTGCTATACCTGGGAATTTACATACATGAAATAATAATACAAATGGCAGTGGGTACCAGATATAGGACTAAAATATATCTTTATTAGCTCAAGAATTCATTATAGAGAAGACCAGAGATGGTTGGCCAAGGATTACAATTTACCCCACAATACCATACCCCCTTCCTTGGTGGTACACGACATATTTAAAGGATCTAACAGTTGCCAAGATGGACACAACCGTCAACCAACCGACACAACAACTACCTGAGAGTGATAACAAACTTAATATGGACAATTAATACATTGACGGATAACTAATATTATCAAACATAACAATAGGCATTTTATGCCAACTACAGCAAGTCAAGATCAAAATCATTAAACATACAGCAGGTTTGGGCAAATTTAGAGAAAAACTAAAAAATTTCAACATTTGCAGCAAGTGAGGAAGGTACTCAAACATGCATAGGGATGGGATGATGTTTAGGATAGTGTAAGACATGTATTTTCTGAAAGTGTACATTAAGGCATTATAAAAGGGAAGTCAGAAATTAAAATCAGATTCTTCGTAAAGGATCTTAATTTATTCATATTCATCATTTCATTAACTTAACACAAGTGTTTCCTCTTGCATGATAGAGGAGGTACAAGTGAAGATGACAAGCAAGAAGATGGCGTGGGCTAAGCACTTCACATACAAGGACAATGTTCAAGGTCAAGCCTCTTCATGAACAAGGGAGAAATCATTGCAACATCCAAGGGCAACATGAAGGAAGATGGTGGCATTGATTTGATGATCATTGTTGTACATCCAAATTTGTTGGAAACCTCAACCAAGGGTAATGATCAAATTGCAAATATACATCTCATGGAATAAGGAAAGTCAAGATGCAAATCAAGTTCAAAGACAAAGTGATTGCAAAGGGAGATAAAGGTGACAAGTTCAAGTCAAAAGTAGGATCAAAGACAAGATGCCAAGACAAGATTAATTTCAAGAACATTTTAGTGAGGAGATTTTCAAAGTGAAGAGGATGAAAAAGGGGAAATGAAACAAAGTTTACAAGAAAAGAATGTTGAGGTGTCACCCACTCATCTTCAACCAATCAAGTTGTTCTAAGTGGACATGTGGAATGCATTTAATATATTCCATCATTGAATTGTCTCATTGGTCCATCCTCAAGAGGATATGTGTATTCAATGCAATGTAATTTTCTCATTGGTCAACATTTAATGCTTGTAAGTGGCAGTGTTGATGAGTGTTTTATGACCACACCAACACAGAATAAAGTGCCTCAAGACACTCTATCCTCTCTTGAGCAAAGAACCCTCGTATGCTAAGATTGCAAAAACATCATAGAGGTGACTCCAAGGTTCCTACTTGCAAACTTGTGACTTTATGTTGGATATGAGCTTGTTTGGCTTGATGTATGTTGGTAATCCAAGGGGACTAATGCTATTCAGTCTAGGTTCATCAACTTTTCTTTGCAAAAGACTTAGCAATATAAGTGTTTTATCCTAACTCTAACAAGGATTTGAAATAAAATGCAAATAGTAAGGGTTTAGAGATTGTATTCTAATCCTAGAATGCAAGGGATAACGAATGTCTTTATGAACTCTACTAGACTTAGCTTTGTCATCAACTTCCACCAAGCTGGTACAATCTTCTAAGGTAAACAATAGATGTTCAAATCATTATTGACCAAACCAACACCATCAATAGGATGCATATCAATGAGCATGCAACAATTGAAGTTAAGCTTATATTCAAATTCCAATTGACCATGCAAAAGCAACTTGCAATCAGAAAACTAAAAGTAGTATGGTTTAGGCGAGTTTTAAAAGGGTTCATCCAAGATTTCTTTCATTTGACTAAAACACTCAAAGAAAATTCTAAATTATGTTTGAGAAATCAAAGAACCACACAACAATCTTCACCAAATCACCCAACTTCAATGATTTATTTCAATTTTGGCAGCATCAAAGTGACAATTCTTCAAATACCCCCTTACAAATGAGAGGAGGGGGGTTTATATAAGAGTCTCAATTACATTCAATGACCTGATTGATTTGAAATCAATGACCAAGATCATCCCAACATAGCTCTAATTAAGGTTGCTACAAATTTTAAATACATATCATTTAATACAAGGTAGCAAAATGGAATATTCTCCTTATAGCCAATGAGAGAGTGCCTAATCATCCAACAAATCATCTTCTAGAATGTGCACGCCTTAACCTTTTTCGCTTTTAGCAAATTCAATGAACCTAGACATCATTTCATCAAGCTCTTCCATTGTAATACTTGGTAAGCTATTATGCTGCAACTCTATCATCTCTAATTCCATGCAAGTATCAAGAATGTTGTCCCAATCTGTTGTATGCTTCTGCAAATCGCTGATGCAAGCTAAGAGAGAAACAAGACCATCCAATTGACTTTTCTTAATGAATTCTATCCCATGAAAGTAAACTGATTTCAACCCTTCCTTCAATTTTTTCTAAGTTTAGTTTGCTGGAAACATCAACATCTTGACCCAATAGCTCCTTGATTAATATGAAGATCTTTGAATGTATGTCAAGGATAGGTCCTTCAATCCCAAGGCAATCCTCTTGTGCATGATCAATTGTGGATTTCCTCATTGCCTAAGAACAATACTAGTGACTGAAATCATATGCACTCCCTTCTTCAATTATCCCTTCTTGAATGAGTGTTAATGTAGGAACCTTCCTTAATGCTTTGAGGTCTGGAAGTGTCATATTTTGAATTGGTTGAAATTCTTCTCATACTCCTTTGAATCTTTTTCATGAGCAGCATAGTCCTATCATAGGCTTGGACCATTCTATTAAGGAAATCTTCTGCTTGTCTTGAAATGCCCTCAATCCACTCTTTCACCTTTTGATGTTTATTCTTCATTGCCTCATAGGTGTCAAAGGTTTCTTGAGGATTGGAGAGGAGATAGGTGGAGCAAGTGTAGCATCTTCTTGCATCATTAGGTTCATTAGCCTTTGAATATACTCCTTCAATCTTTTGTTCTCCAACTCTAACATTTCCTTCTTTTCTTCAATCCTTTCCATCCTTTCTTCAATTGCACTAGTGGTATCCTTAAGTTCTTGGAATTCTAGCCTTTTTGTGGATGGTCCAAGATCAAATGTTTTGATTTGATAATCCATAGGAGTGATCTCTTCTTTAGTTTTATCAATTGTTGGGACAACCACTTGTACGATGCGAGCTCATGAACTATCTCTAGTGATTTGGGAGAACTTGTTGGAATCATTTGCTGTTGTGTTAAAAGTTCGAACCATCAACATGCGATACAAATGTCAGATTTAAACGGACCCATGGGAGGCAGTTAAGCCATGTCACGAGTCCACAGGAGGTGCTAATCACCAAGTCAACAATATCCCTCTCAACACTAACTGAGCCTTCAACACCCAAGGCTCTGAAACCAATTGTTGGAATCATTTTCCGTTGCGCTAAAAGCTTGAACTATCAACGCCCAATACAAATGCCAGATTTAACCCGACCCATGGGAGGTGGTTAAGCCATGTCACGAGTCCCCAAGGAGGTGCTGACCACCAAGTCAACATTGTTAAGATATAGCTTCATTCGTATTAATATATATATATATATTAATATATATATATATATATATATATATATATTAATATATATATATATATATATATATTAATATATATATATATTGATACTTTATTATAATGAAGAAGTTGTAATAAATGATATATTATATTATTATCATTATTATATTATTAATATAGTAATGATAATATTATAATACATGATATATATTATATTATATTATCATTACTATATTAACAATATAATAATGATAATATTGTTGCATTATTGAAATAAACAATGAAATGCTTTATCGAACTTTATACATCACATCATATACAATGCCGACTGCCATGGTTGTCGGCTTACATTAACAGTCCCTATGTTAATGTAAGCGACTGTTGTTAACAGTCGCTTACATTAACACAACGACTGTCTTTATTGATATGCGCTGTGATTATTCTTTATTAATATGCACTGTGATTATTGTTTATGATATGTGTTGTGATCATTGTTTATGATATGCACTGTGTTTAGTATATGCATTGTTTCATTTGTGAGGGTCACGATCCTTTGGATGTGGCCGCTCACTAATATATATATATTGTGTGCAGTGAGGGTTTGAATACAATCAGTTACAACGTACATTGCTATTCTCCCTCACTGCATACAATAATATATGCATTCGAATTAAAATTAGAGGTATTCATATATATATATCTGTATTAAAATAAATAACATTATATTCCCAAAGATCTGATTTCCTAACATGGTATCAGAGCAGAGTTAAAGGGAATAAAATTCTGAATTACTATTTAATTGGAATACAAGAGAAATATATTATTTAAAGAAGGAGAATTCACAAATCATTAAAAAATGACCACCGGAATCAGGATGGAAGACAGATTGGAAGGAGCATCAAATTTTCTATCATTGAAAATTAGAATCACCACACTATTGCAAGAACTGGAATTAGAGTCTTTCATAGAAGTAGAAAAAGAAATGCCTACAGATGAAGCAGAGAAAACGACTTGGAAAAGGAGGAACAATAAAGCCAAGAAATTAATTGTTGATTCAGTTAAAGACTCTATTCTCCCAAGTATAGCAAGATTAACAACAGCATATGAGGTTTTCAAGAAAATCCAAGAAACGTATGAGATAAACAATACAAGTCGTATATTAACCTTGAAGGAACAATTATTGACCATAAAAATGAATAAAGGGGAAACAGTTACATCTTATTTCCTAAGAATTGCTGAAATACGAGATCAACTATTCTCAATTGGTAACACTATAGAAGACATGGAATTATCTCTAATAGAACTAAGGGGATTACCAACATCTTGGGAGAATTTTATTCAATGCATAAGCACACGTCCACCTCTACCAAAATTTGATCAACTTAAGAACAACTCTACTCAGGAAGAATCAAGACTTATTACCAGAGGAATAGGTCTAAAGAAAGAGGGAGAAACACAAGCTCTCAACACAAAGTCTCACAACAAAAAGAGAAAATCCTTCAAAAGAAAGAGGGGTTTCAAAAGAGATTTTTCTAAAATCCAATGTTACAAATGTGATAAATATGGGCACACTCATCGACATTGTCTTGAAAGACAAAAGACTCAAGCCACCGTAGCTGAAGCAAAAGAAATTCCACTTTTCTTTACAGCTCTATCAAGTGAACTAAATTCAAATAATAGAACTTGGATAATTGATAGTGGTGCATCTAGACATATAACCGGATTCAAAAATCAGTTTGAAACACTTGAAAATTACTCAACCGAAGAAGTAACTATTGGGGATAACTCCACCTATCCAGTAAAAGGAATAGGGACCTGTACTATCAAGATAAAGAATGGTATCCTTACAACTTAATGATGTTCTATTTGTACCTGGAATCAAAAAAAACTTAGTTTCTATATCAGGACTAGCAGACCAAGGATTTCGTGTCACCTTTAATGAAGACAAAGTTCTATTATGGCCTAAGAATTCAAATATGAAGAATGCTACAATCATTGGGACAAGAGATGGTAGTCTTTATAAAATATGTAATGATCAGAAATCTGCACTAACTCATGAAATCACAAATCACAATGAATTATGGCATAAGAGGTTGGGACATCTAAGGTATAATGCTCTACCTTTAATAAACAAAATTACTACGGGTCTTCCACACTTTAAAATAATCATCCTGGCATTTGCAAAGGTTGTGCACTAGGAAAGAATATAAAAGGGTCTTTCCTTACAAGTGAGCACAAATCTAAAGTAATCTTAGAATTGATCCACACTGACTTATGTGGACCCATGTCAACACCTTCATTAACAGGATCACTATACCATATTATCTTTGTTGATGACTATTCTTGGAAAACTTGGATATACTTTCTTAAGGTTAAAGAATCAAGTGAGGTACTATCTAAATTCAGAGAATTCAAAGCATTAGTAGAAAATCAAACAGACAAAAGAATAAAAGTACTAAGATCAGATAATGGAGGTGAATACAAATCTGACATATTTAAAGAGTTCTGTAATTCTATTGGGATTAAGAGGGAGTATACTGTGTCGTATAATCCTCAACAGAACGGAGTAGTAGAAAGGAAGAATAGATCCATAATCGAAGGAGCAAAAGCCATGATGCTTGATCAAAACCTTCATACTTCTTTTTGGGCAGAAGCTTCAAATACAGCGGTATATATTCAAAATCGGTGTCCACACTCCATACTAGAAAATATAACACCAGAAGAGGCATTCACAGGGATCAAGCCAGATCTAAGTCATCTCAGGATATTTGGATGTCTTGTATATATTCATGTACCTAAAGAGAAGAGGACTAAACTAGAACCATCAGGTAAGAGAGGCATACTTGTTGGTTATAGTGAAAACACAAAAGGGTATCGAATCTATATTCCAGGACAAAAATCTGTTGAGATGAGTAGAGATGTAAAATTTGATGAAAATAACACATTTAAAAACCTTGAAGAAGATAACATCCTAGAGATAGAAGAAGATCCTACTACTGAAATTGAGAGGGGGGATATAGAAGAACCTGAACCTCCTGTCATTGAAAATGAGAATACTAATGTAATCAATGGTAAGAAAAGACCATTATGGGCAAGGCAAATAATTAAAGAAAATAATGTAGAACCACATGAAATATCTCATGAGAGTAAAAGGACAAGAACTCAGAAATGTTATGCAGCTCTTAGAACAGAAATCAATAAATCAGAACCATCAAATCCTAAGGAGGCATTATCTAATCAAGCATGGAGAGAGGCAATGATTGAAGAATATCAATCTATAATAAAGAATGATGTCTGGGACATAGTACCTAGACCTAAAAACAAAACCGTTGTCTCTTCTAGATGGCTATTCAAAACTAAATATGCTCCTGATGGAAGTATTGAAAAACATAAAGCTCGGTTGGTTGCTAGAGGATTCTCACAGAAAGCAAGTATTGATTATGAAGAAACATTTGCTCTTGTAGCTTGGTATACATCAGTCAGAACCATTATTGCTATAGCAGCATCTAAAGGGTGGAAGATACACCAGATGGATGTGAAAACAGCATTCCTAAATGGCACTATTGGAGAAGAAGTATACTTAGAGCAGCCAGAAGGGTTCATTATACACGATGCATCAAAATATGTTTGCAAACTCAAGAAAGCACTATATGGGTTGAAACAAGCTCCCAGAGCATGGTATGAAAGGATAAACAGCTATCTTTTAAAATTAGGATACTCTAAAAATGATGCAGATCCTAACATTTACTTTAAGATAACAAATGACAACATGGTTATTTTAGTTCTTTATGTAGATGATCTTTTAATAACAGGAGAAGATCATCTTATTGCAAAATGTAAGCAAGAACTCACTGCTGAATTTGACATGAAAGATTTAGGACTCTTACATTATTTCTTAGGGTTGGAAGTGTTTCAAAAGGAAAGCTATATTTTGCTAAATCAACAAAAATACACTATTGATATTCTAACCAGGTTTGGAATGATGGAATGTAGGCCTTTATCCACACCTATGGAAACAAATTTGCACAAACTCAAAGTTGAAGTAGAAGAGTCTGAACCCTCTGATCCTACATTGTATAGAGAAATTGTTGGCTCTCTTATGCACTTGGTGAACACTAGACCTGACATCTGTTATGCAACCAATGTTGTGAGTCACTTTATGTGTGAGCCCAAGGAAATACACTTAATGGCAGCTAAGCATATCTTGAGATATCTATGAGGTTCTATTGGATTTGGGCTAAAGTATGAAAAGGTAGAAATCAATCTTCAAGGGTATTCTGATTCTGATTGGGCTGGAAGTACTACTGATCGAAAAAGCACTACAGGGTGTTGTTTCAGTCTT
Organism: Chamaecyparis obtusa; assembly: GCA_027943335.1. Classification (NCBI taxonomy): domain Eukaryota; kingdom Viridiplantae; phylum Streptophyta; class Pinopsida; order Cupressales; family Cupressaceae; genus Chamaecyparis; species Chamaecyparis obtusa. Next base: position 695,547 of record BSBK01005430.1, on the reverse strand, counting down.
GGTTCAGCTATGATTTCTTGGTTTAGTCGAAAACAGTCAGCAGTAGCATTAAACTCCACTGAAGTTGAATATATGGCAGCATCCATGGGAGCACGTGAAGCAGTATGGTTAAGAAAGCTATTATTTGGATTGTTTGGAAAACCTCTAGATCCAACTGTGATTCATTGTGACAATCAAAGTTGTATCAAGTTATCTATTAATCCAGTTTTCCATAACAGGTCCAAACATATTGAGATTCCATATCATTACATAAGAGATATGGTAGAGAGAAACATCATAAGGCTAGAGTACATTAGTACTGAAGAACAGAGTGCTGATATTTTCACTAAGCCACTGGCAAAGCTAAAGATAGAATACTTCAGAAACAAACTTGGCATGATCAAGGTGTGATGTATGGTTTATACTCCTCTTATTTATAAGTTTTTTATTCATGAATAAATGTAAAAATATGTGTATATTGCAATATTGTGTAAAATGATCATTTGTGTGTGGGTTAACATTTCAAGGTGACGATCTTGTAAATGGTTAACCAAAGTGTCAAGATAGACTACTTAATTGTGTGTCCCGATTGTGCGGAGATCTTGACTCTTGTTATTACTGGATGTGTAATAACGAAATCATATCATGATAGACTACTTAATTGTGTGTCCCGATTGTGCGGAGATCATGATATTCAAGTCTATACTCATGATAAGACTACATTAACTTGTATGTCCCGAAGTGCAGATATCATGATAGACTTTTGATGATTAATACTCACTCGCTAAGAGGGAGTGTTAAGATATAGCTTCATTCGTGTATATATATATATATATATATATATATTGATACTTTATTATAATGAAGAAGTTGTAATAAATGATATATTATATTATTATCATTATTATATTATTAATATAGTAATGATAATATTATAATACATGATATATATTATATTATATTATCATTACTATATTAACAATATAATAATGATAATATTGTTGCATTATCGAAATAAACAATGAAATGCTTTATCGAACTTTATACATCACATCATATACAATGCCGACTGCCATGGTTGTCGGCTTACATTAACAGTCCCTATGTTAATGTAAGCGACTGTTGTTAACAGTCGCTTACATTAACACAGCGACTGTCTTTATTGATATGCGCTGTGATTATTCTTTATTAATATGCGCTGTGATTATTGTTTATGATATGCGCTGTGATCATTGTTCATGATATGCGCTGTGTTTAGTATATGCATGGTTTCATTTGTGAGGGTCACGATCCTTTGGATGTGGCCGCTCACTAATATATATATATATATATTGTGTGCAGTGAGGGTTTGAATACAATCAGTTACAACGTACATTGCTATTCTCCCTCACTGCATACAATAATATATGCATTAAAATTAAAATTAGAGGTATTCATATATATATATCTGTATTAAAATAAATAACATTATATTCCCAAAGATCTGATTTCCTAACAAACACTTCTTAGCTTTTTTCTATTCCTTAGTTTGACCAATTTGAGCTAGATATGCATCAATGTCTTCATTGGCTAAATTTCTTCTACTTTCTTCTTCTTCGTGCTATTCTTCAACCAATCAGGGACCGTGGACAACTCCATTCCATCCTCAAGCTGAGTGTCATCATTGATTCCTCTCAAAGCTGAAATGATTTCCTCATTTATCTCTTGTTCATTGGGACTTGAATTTCCCAAAGTCTTCTTCTAAATCAACCTCAAGCTGGACCGTAGGGGATGTAGTTTCTCTTTTTCCACCTCATGCTGTATTGATTGTGATGATGAAGACTCATCTTGATATTCTTGAGGTAGTATCTCAGTATCATTATCCTGTCCTGATTCATCCTTCTTATGCTGCATGTCAATCTCCCTAACAGATGAGGAACTTGTGGTGGATTGAGTAGTAGTAGACTTATGCTTCTTATGCTTGGATTCTGCACTGATAAATTGAAAATTCCTTATTCCTTTCTTGTGACCCTTTATCTATTCCTTCTCTTTTCCTTGATTGTTGGCCTTCCTCATTGTTATTCAATCCGGAATTGCTAATCGCCCTTTCATCTCCCTTAGAAGAAGACTCCTCACTTTGCATCTTTCTATAGGTTAAAATAACACCTTGCTTCCTTAGTTTATTTATTTGTTTATCTATCCACTCCCTTGATCTATCCATCACTTCTCTCATTAGGATATTCAAACTTGTTAACTCTTTTACTTGTGTTTATCTTTCTCTTGCTCGTATTGAGGGTGTATATGATTTCTGTTGTCCTTTACCTGATTAGGAATGAGGAAGATGTTACATTTCCTCATGAAGTCTACGGACATCTTGGACCACATCTTTCTTCTTACTCCATATTCATCTGTGAGGTTTACCCAATAGTCTTGTACATCAACCTTTTGCTTGTACTTCTTTCCTTTGGATGTGAGAATCCTTTGAAATGGATTGAAATGATCTCTAGCCTTGTATACTCCAAGTTGATAGAACTGTAACTCTATATTGGCCGTCTCTGTTGTAAGTGTAGTGGGACACATCTCCAACATCTTTCCGAGTGTGATAGGAAAGGTGATACCTTGTCTATGCTTCTTCTTTTGAATGTGATCAAACTCGGACAATTATCTCACCACCTCAAGCAACACAAATTTATCTGTAGAATACTTTGGAAGTTTATAAGGTTGACAGGTGTATCCTTTAATCCTTATGTAGGTGAAGTTCGGGAACTAAATGAACCATGGTCCATATCTCTTCACTAATGCCATTGCTTCTTTGGATAATCTCTTATGCGATCCTCCTTGTAACAAACGAGAGATATACATAACAAATGCATCATTTACCCTCTTGTAGTGTCCCTTTCATGAAGTTGGAGCTGAGGATGACAATCATATATCTTAAGCTGTCCCTCACTGTTCCCTACTCCGCCCTTGCACATCAAACCTGTATAGCTGATATTCCTTGCTAACAAATAGATTATGTAAGAGCTCATGTAGAAGGTTTTTGTTCTCTCCAAGCTCTACAACTGAATGTCCAAGTTGTCACTTATCACCTTTGCCCACTTTATCATCACTTTTCCAGCTGAGACTTTTTCTATGAAGTAAAACATCCAATTCTCAAATAGTGCTCCTTGAGGAGCTCCCATGACTCTGTTCAAGAGGAACATCATGTTGCTGGATACATCCTTGAAGTCTATACTTATGAGCTTCTTAGGTAGCTTAGAATGATGTTTCCTATGTTCAATGATACATCCATTGTTTATGAGGTCCATGCATGAATCCGGTTTCTTTTCAAACATGGGTTGAGCTTCCTCTTTTGTTTATATCTGCGTCCTTGGATGATAAGGAAGTCCAAAAGTTTCCCTTACTGCCTCCTCGCTAAGAAATGCGAGCACCACTCCCTTAGAAGTCTTGACTGTTCTTGTTTGCGGATTGTAATGCCTTGCACTTTCTACCATAAGTTCATTGCATTGAATTGCTGGTGGAAAGCCTGTTGCATGATATATCCCACTTTTCATTATGTTGACAGCCAATGGAGAAGGCATTTGATCTTGAGTTCCATACATCCTTTGCTTCATCTGCTTCATATTTAGGTGCTCAAAGTTAGTATCACCAACCTTCTTCCACTTGGAAGACATCTGAGATTCTGGGTAGTATCCTTTGATGATCTTTTTCATTTGCATCTTGCTAGCTGCAACTCCACCCTTTGCCTCAGCCATGTTCCTATACAAAACTTGAAATCAATGACTTTACAAGGAAATTTACTTAAACATGTTTATCTTCAGACTTATTAACTTCTGATTTTATTAATTATTTCAGACCTTTAAACTCAGAAAATCAGAACATCGCACTTGTAAAACATAGCTTAGAAAAGAGATTTTGAAAATCTAAAGATGAAAATGGATGAGGCATTGTTTCAGAAATCAGATTTTCCAACATGAAACAAGGTTTGATTCTTGCTAATGAATTCTGAAGACAACTCTGAGTAATTTCTACGTCGGCGAGCTCTCCTTGAAATTTTCTGATTTTTGGCAAGGAGATCGCCTATGTTCTTATGCCCTAGGTATGACCAATTGAAGACAGCTTTGAATTTTTTTCTTTGATTCTCATAATCGCTGCCCCTGTGATATGGATCAAATTGGGCTTTGGTTCTGATCCTGAAGTTCACATTCTTCTCTCGATAAACTTTTGATTTTGATTTCTGATTTTTCAGACTTGGAGTATTAATGGTTCGAATCAGATTTTTGGTTTCTCAGACAAGGTTTGCACCCTTAAGGATATTTTGATTTTTTTCCAATTTCTGACTTTTGTCTGCACAAATTCGCCCTTCTCCAAATGCTGGTTGTTGTGATCAGACTTCTCCTTGCCTTGTCTTCAATCTATCAGCCTTCGGTGGTTTTCATCAGTCTTCAAACTTGAATTGCTTCTTTGTATTGCTTTTGTTCATGGTTGTTCAATGGCAATTCAATGTGGTTTTGTCTTAGCTGTGCAACTCCACAATGCACGTGGGACTAAAAAAATTGCCCTTTAGTGGAAATTTGAGCAGCATAAGGACTATTTTCTTTACATTTTTCTTTTAATCTTTTCATTAACATGCTGGTGAAAAATTGACTTGTATAAGGACATCATGAATTTCTGTTTTTTCTTTCAAGTTCGTCTTCAAACTTCCTTCCAATCCATCAAGGGAAAATCGATTGTCATAGAAACAACTTCAGTCCCACCTTTTGTCCTTTTAAACTTTACCAAATTGCTCAAGTGGATGTTCGATGCCCATAGGAACAAATTTTGATGCATTTTGCCTTTTCTTACACCGTGCCAAGCTGGTGGAAAATCGATGGGGATAGGGACTTCTCCCTTAGCCTTTGAATCTACCAGCTGAAAGTCAATCACACACCAAGTGGAAAATCTTTCATCATAGAAACAAATTTGGTTCCCTTTAACTTTGTCATTTTCTTGCATTTTAGTCTTGGTGGAAAATTGATAGGGATAGGGACTTCTCACTTTGTCTTTGAGTTTACTAGCTGAAAGTCAATCACATCCCTAAGTGGAAAATCATTCATCATAGGGACAAACTTGGCTCCCTTTAACTTAGTCTTTTTCTTGCATTTTAGTCTTGGTGGAAAATCGACGTGCATAGGGACATCATCACACTTGCATTTTCCTTTTAATCAACTTCCCTTTGCGGGTGGAAAATCGACCAGCATAGGGACAAATCAGTCCCTTTTCTTTTTCACTCTTTTGTGCACATTTGGAGGGGAGTGGAAAAATGACCCTCATAGGGACTCCTTGCTTTCTCACTTTGATCCTCAAAGGGAAAATCAAAGGTCATAGGGATTGGTGGAGATTCCATGTTCATAAGGACATGTGGAAAATCCAGTCATAGACACAAGTGGAAAATCCATGTCCATAGGGACTTTTCCCCTTTTAAACCATTTCCGAATTTCACTAAAGTGTTTGCCTAGTGGAAAATTGACCTCCATAGAAACTTTTAGTGTTTTGACCTTAATCCTTACATCTAGGAGTGGAAAATCGATCCTCATGGGGACTTTATGGGTTTTTAACTTCAATTTCATTTTTCTCATCACCCGAGAGTGAAAAATTTACCTCCATAGGGACTTTTCATCAGGACATAGTGGAAAATTGATTTCTAGAGGGATTGAAATCCCTATAGAGATTTTGCACTTATCTTGCAAGATTTCATCGTCTTTGTCCAAATTCAGGGGTAAGATAAGGCATTAATACACCGTAGAGACCAATTGACTAACCAAAAGTCCCCAACACTTAGGAATTCTCTTGTAGAACTTAACCAACTTCCAAATTTTAATCTTAATGACTTTAAACCCCAATGACTTATCTATGCTTGCAATCTTGGAGACCATGGGGCTCAACCACTTTTCAATCTTGGAGACCCTGGGGCTCAACCACTTTTCAATCTCTAGAGCTCAAAACTGACACTCTACTGCCAAAACCCTAAGGCTAATAAGCGAAAAGGGGGGGGGGTCCCCATTTGCAATGGGGCAATGGTGTAAAAAGGTCACACCAGTAGTTGTGGCAACCCCTAATTAGGGTTTCTTGAAATAATCTAGGTTGGTGATCTTGGATTAATCTAAGCCATCCATTGTACTTGAAGCCTCTATATAAAGCTTTATCAAATCATTTGTAAGGGAGATTTTTGCAAAATTGTTGCCAAAATACTACCAAGATACTTCCAAATTAATTGAAGCTTGGTGAATACTTGTGTTGTTTTGGAGTGTTGCACAATTCCATATTTCTCAATTAAATGTTGTTTATGTTGTGTAGAAGTTAGAAGTTATTCATGTTAAGTAGATGAATGGAAGAAGTTGTTGATTCATGGTGAAACTTTATGTTCATACCTTTTGGTACTTGTTGATTGCAAGTAATAGTGCAAGGTTAGGCTAAACTCATTGCAAGCACTTAACATCAATTGTTTCATGCTCATTGATTTGCACACTTTATAGTTTTGATGTGCATGAGCAATTTGAAAATCATGCATGCACCCTTAGAAGATAGCACCTTCTCTTGCGTAGTTGTTTAAGTTGGCGAAGCAAGGATTGGTTTAGTTTCACCTCATCATTAATAGTCTCTTGCATTGGTAGATTAAAAGTAGAAGTAGCTTAGATTCCCAAACTCATATCTCTTTTGCACTTTTTTCAAATCATTGTTTGGATTAGTTGAAGAGCTCAAATTGCCATATCATTCGTCACAAGGAAGTTGATGGATCCTCTACAAAAGAATAACATAAGTCTCCACATGGTTACTAGCAAATCACATCATAAAATTGAGTTGTGTCCAACAAAAAGTTGCAAGTACGCATTGTAAACCCTGGGGTCACTTCACTTGATCACACAATATTGTTACTTTGTTTAGCATTTGTAGTTTCCTTGTTCAAGCGAGGATTGGATACTTAGTAGTTTATCTTGCATGTTGGAGTGGTCACAAAAATCACATCAACACAACTATAGGTAACAAATGGCTAGTAAAGGGGTCTTGATCAAATTGGACAAAGGTGATTTGGCATACACAGGGTACTACAATGAAATTTCATTGCTCCATGGTGCAGAGCAAAATGTTGGGATGATCTCTAAAAATATCTCTCATGCCAGCATTTCTTGTAGTTATAATATATTGCACACTTGTGTTAGGGTTTTGACAAATATGAGCAATAAAAAATATTAAGATAATGCAGAAATAAGAGAAGACAAAAATACAATAACATAAAGATTTAACATTGTTCACTCAATATGGGCTACATCCATTAGAGTAACAACCGTCCACTGATTTCATATCACACAATCGCTTATTTATCAAGCCTTTTGAGGCGGTTTACAAGGTCGGTTAACATGACAAGTATACAATATTTGCATGATTAGTCGCCACATACCAACAATCTCCCTCTTGGCAATTGATCAGGCTCCACACCAAACAATCTTCCACTTTGAGATTGACCTTGTAGCAACACCGCTGCCCCTGTAGCTCCCATTGGATTGATGCACTTGGACTTGACTGGTTCTCATTTCCACTATGGTCAAGCTTGAAGGCCAATAGAAATTGAGCAAGAACTCAGTTTCTTTTGAGTTACTGCCTTGGTCAACATATCTTCAACATTCTTGCTAGTGTGTATCTTCTCCAACTTCAACTGTCCATCTAAAACTGAGCGTATGAAATGGTACTGAAGCTATATGTGTTTGGTCTTAGAGTGAAGGGCTGAGTTCTTTGCAAGATGAATCGCACTTTGACTGTCACTATACAACTTGCTATTCTCTTGTGTCTTGCCCAATTCCTCCATAAACCTTGGTAATCAAATCATCTCCTTACTAGCCTCTGTAGCAACAACATATTCTGCTTCTGTCGTTGAAAGTGCTCCAACCTTTTGCAATCTGGAAATCTAGCTAATCACTGTGCCACCTATAGTAAAAACATACCCTGTAGTGCTCCTCCTGCTATTAATATCTCCTACTAAATTTGAATCAACATAACCTTGTAGAGTGGAATGAGAGCCTCCAAAACATAAGGATTGAGTTGTTGTACCTCTCAAATACTTGAGAATCCACTTTATTGCATTCCAATGCTCTTTTCCAGGATTGTTCATATACCTTCTTACAACTCCCACTGCATGTGCAATATCTGGCCTTGTACACACCATGTCATACATCAAGCTGCCAATAGCTGAAGAGTATGAAACCTTAGACATGTACTCCATCTCCTGTTGTGTCTTGGGGCTAAACTTAAACTGTATTTTGTAATAATTTAATTGCACAATTTAAATGGTACTAAATCCATAGATTTAATTGTGCATTTATTTTTTTTGAAATTCACTATTCACATTATAACTCAACTTTAATATTTTAAATAAATTAAATATAAATCCCACACCGACATTTAATAATGATTTTATTTTTATTATTTACTGAATTAACTAAAACGTGAACCAGCCAGCCTATAAATTACACTTGGTAATTCAATAATGTTAAAAAATCAACACAATTGAAGTCAATTAACTGTCTACACATTCAGTAATGATCAAAGTAGCATCTTGAGAAATGATTAAGTCATGTTCATGGGCATAGTACAATTCCCTCTTAGTTGATGATTTTTTTGATTGGGTATTCACTTTGTGTGGAGTTCTTTAAAATAGATGCCATAAGTGATGGGTATCTCTTTTGTCAAATTCACTTGGGATTTGCATCTGGCCTTGACTATTGGAGTATATGACACACAGGAATGGATGTAATAATCAGATTTATTCAACAAAAACAGTAGCAACTTATAGTCAACAGATGGATTTGGTACTTAATCTGATTTATTTAACAAAAACAATAGTATCAACTTATAGTCAACAGACCCAACAAAATCAATGTAGTTGTCACTTTAGGGAATAGCACTTGGGTCTCCAACACGAGTGTTAGTATATTTCAGATTTCAATAAGGAATGTGATCAATCTATAGAGATCAAACAAACCTAAGCACAGGATGATGAAAAGTAAACTTCAATTAAGGATAGATCATACCCGGTTATGAAGTTCAGATCTGCTCTTGATGTTGTATGATTTAGCCCACCTAGGTCTTGACTTCTAGCTGTTCGAATGCCTTGAATTCAATCTGAATTAGCCTTTGAGCTATACCTTGAATTTACCCTGAGATTGATATCCGATCTGCACTACAAGTGTCAAACTAGTGCTGAAGAAACTTGCATAATTACCAGTCCTTAAGATCGCAGGTAAGTATATATCGCAGCTCCTTTAGTTCGCTGCTCACCACGCCTAAAACTGAGATCGCCCTGCAGGCAGATCGTTTCACTGCCTTAATACTCCTATTCGCTCCTTAATGCATAGGTGAACTGCTATACAAATGCCAAGGAAGTTCGCACTTGAGATGTTAGAGTTTTGAACCTTGAGGGAGGGAAGCACGTTATGTTTTTGGTGCTTCTCTCCTTTGGATTCAAACACCTTATATATGTGAGGCAATCAGCTACAAGGAGGCCGACTTGGTCTTATAAAATCCATTCAAGTATTAAAGCCAAGAGGCCGACCTTGGGCCCTCAATATATATATTGATTTGGTGATAAACAATAAATAATAAATATTGCCAATATTTATTATTATTATTTATCATATCGATTTATTGCTCAAGCAAGAGGATGTTTGCCGTAAAGGCCATAATATTAACAATGAGAACCCATTGATTTCTCTTGGTTGACATTTTCCAGATTCCACATCTGAAGACCAATAGAATTAATCCACCATTTTAAGCAACCAAATAGGACATACAAGGCCTTAGGTGTGATTGTAATAACATCCACTTACATTTACTAATTATGCAGTCAGGGACTCAATTGCAAACATACCAGGAAATTAGGTGATCATTATCTAGCACATATCAGGTTTTGCAAGCACACTGTCATGGATAATAGGGGTACAATGCATCAGACATTAGAAGATTAACACGCCAAGATTAAAATTACTCAATAACATGAGGGTCACAAGCATGCAAAGTGCAACTAAATGCACAACATAATATAGGACATTCTTTAGTGAAATGCTTCCATTTATTGCATTTCCTACACTAAAACTCTGATCTTCCTTTCTAATCTTTTAAAATTGGAATTTGTAGTCCTCTACTCTGACTACTATCATCACTATATGGTCTATTGTTTGTTGTTCCTACATTACTCTGCTAGATGGCATTTGTTGTATTATCACTATTTTTTTTCCACTTTTTTATTTTTGAGATTAAATGGGCTCCACTAATGTCATTTGTCCTTACATTGTGGCTTCCATAGTACTTAACAAGATCATCTTCCTCCCTATGTTCCGTGCTTTTACATTTTAAATACCAAACTCCCATTGTTTTGAGTTGTACCTTGTCATATTTCTTATTTAACAATTTTAGAATCTCTTCTAGTTTGCACTCATGTCTGTCTTCATCTTGCTTTCTTTTTCTGTAAAATGTTTTGTTTTTCAAACATCTAGAATCCACAATTATGTATTAAATTTTTTGATGTAGTTACTATAGAATTTCTCTGAATATTCTTCTTAATGCATTTACTGTTTCGAATCATTCTGTACTGGGCTATCTAATATTTATAGTTAATTCAACATTCTTTTGTTATCTTCAATAGATTAATCTCTTCTTTGTTTACTTCTAGGGAGCTCATTGAGGATTTCGGCATTAGTGTGCTATAATTTGAAATAACTTAACAGATGCCAGTTTAAACTTTCTGCCACAATCTGCCAGTTTAAACTTTCTGCCACAATCTTCTATCATGTTTTATGAACCACTCAAATGCAAAGTCTTGTGGTATGATGGAAAACAAAATAGTATTGCTTTATCTTATGTGATACCGTTGGCTTTCCAAAAGTATTCTTACTTATGATAATGTGATTTTGGGTTTTGACTCTCAACATCAAACATAGCAGGTTTTGAGTCTATTCTCTTCTTTTAAATTTTTTGGTTCCCTTAGCTCCTCTCTTTTGTACTTTTTAAAACAATTAACTGGTTTGAGTTTCCATTGTTTCCTGTTTCAGGGGATATAGAGTCTAGACAATCAATTCTGAATCCTTTTTGTCCTTGATGTCAATTCCTCCCAAAGCTCAATTTAGGCTGAAATATTTCAATTGTCTGATATGTGCTGATATTGAATCAGTTTTTCTTGTAATGCAATAATTTGATTGATATTGATATCAGTTGAATGCCTTTTCCCCCCAATCTTATGGACTTTCTCATGCCCCTTACCTTCTGCTTGTTTGTTTGCCAGTTGCCTATTTTTAGGTGTAGTATTTCTGCCTTGACAATCAAAACTGCTGTCTGCAACTAATGACACCCACTTTCCTATGCTGCCATGTCAGGTTCATCTATGCAAAAATGCACAAGGCCTAAAGTGTCCATTTACAGGCTAAATGGAAAGCACATGATCAGTTATAGCAGGACAATAAAACACTAACACAACTTAGCTATGCATAGAATAAACAGTCACAAATTGCAGCAGAGTAATGATATTTTAATGCCAAATCAAGTGAATATAAATATAAGTCCCGAGTGATTGTTGAAGGTTATGACTTTGACAACACCTTTTCATCACCAAAATGGTACTTTTTAACATGTCTTGAGGTAGGTTAATGTAATCAGGTTACTTGGTAACACTAAATTGCCCAATTACTTACTAAGATTTGTAAAATTTAGGGGTTTTTGAAAAGTTTCATTGTATTGTTTATCCATTAGATTTGAGCTTTTTTGGCTAGTCATCTAAACTATTGCTTTACTGAACAGAACAGTCAGTTGAGGGTGAGTCAACCTTAATTAGTAGGGTTGCAGCTCAGGTCTATTAGCTTTTATTCTGAATAGATTAAATTATTGCTATAAATCATAGTTTGAATTTTATTATATAAAGTTCAAAGCATTAAAATGCCTTAAAGAATGGAAGAATAGCTCATTTCGCTCTTTTGAAAAAACCTTCATGCAGTTTTGGAGGCAAATCCATGGAGGGAGGACTCAAAGCCTGTTTATGTGCTTGCTCAAGGGGAGAATCAACTGTGGACAATGAGAACTCGAAGAGCTCGCAGGTACACTAAAGGCTTTGTAGGGGGACTAGATCTTCTTATTTGCACTATTAATATATTTTATTTTGAAAATTGTGGGAGAAAATGAGAGAATTGCTCTAATTCTTTGCATGTAGTGAGGTGGAGCGGGAGCTTGGTATCTTGTTTCCAAAGGAAGGAGATAAGAGAACCAAATTTGGAACTCAAATGAAAAGGTCTGATGGTGACACTCGATTCCGCATGTTGGTGGAGGATGTTAGAGAAGGAGTTCTTGTAAGTATGATTTTAAAATTTTGAGACGTAGCTTTCAGTTTGATTGAGTTTATGTTAGCTGTACATTTGGAAAGCATACAAATGTGGTCATGTTATATCCTAGAGGAGCCAATTCTTTCTCTTCCTCTGGCTTTCAGCCATATGAAGATGGCAACTGCTATGAAGTTATCAGGCTAATGCATTTTAATTAATTGAGGAAATTCTAACATGTAAAAGAAATTGAGCGCATGCAATTTATTATGCATTTTATTGTGGCAAATCCATTAATGTGAGGGAAAATTAAAAATATCTTAAAATATACTCAGAATTCTACTTAAGGACACCTGTGTCCTCATTATTTAATGATGGACTACATTACTTTCTTATTGTTCAAAAGTAATAAATATACTCCCCTTGAATGCAAACGTTGTAAACTTTTAACTCTGCCGCTTTCTTGTATGCAGGTTACTTTGAATACTTTTAATCCCCATGATTTCGAATGCAGAAACAAACATAATGTTCTGGGCGCTATTAGATATTGATATCCATGATGACATAGATTTTGGTATTATTGCCTACATAATGAAAGAAAAGAATACATGAAAAGAATAGTTTATATTACTTAAATGCTTTCGAATTTGAAAGAAAAATGGTGACACATTTATAATGATTGTATGAAAATAATATTCTATATGAAATTCAAAAATCATTTACTATAACTTAAGGATATATAAGGTGTAAGTCATATGCACAAATCCTAATATACTAATAATCTAGCTTATTATCAATGACAAATTTAAATGAGAAAATGAGAGAGTAATCAAATAGAAGCTTTAATTTGTAAAAATTAAGGCTTCATCAGTGGTTCTTGTTGGGGACACATATTCCTTGCAAGCATGATGAGTATCCTTGCTATCTCTGGATGAAGAAGACCTACAAAAAGATAAGACAAAAACCACAATTAATCCATGAAATCATATCTAAAAAATGTTTTAAAAAAAATATGTAAAGGAAAACCAAAAAGGAAAGAAAACCCCGTGAATATCTTTATGAGAAGAATGGTTTCAAGTATTGCCTGTGAACTGAAAAGTCTTGTATTCGTCCATCAATATCCTGCAAAAAATAAGAATGCTCTCCTACCTTTTCCGAAACAATGAATGACCCTAACCACAATGCCTCAAATTTACCATGCTTACCTTTATCTTTATTTTTTGCATTTCATTTTAAAACCCAATCACCTACCTTGAAAGATTTGTTCAAAGCTCTTTTATCGTGTAGAGATTTAACTTGCTTTTGTTTGGTGATATTTTGTTTTTGAGCGCATCTCCTGATTTCATCAACCTCAACCAATGCATTCAACCTTTCTTCCATGAAGTCAATATCTTCTAACTTCTCTTCAGTGATGAACTTATAAACCGGGAGCATGTTGTTAAGGGGAAGCCTTGCTTCTTTTCCATATACCAAGTTGAAAGGGGAGAAACCAGTAGATTTTTTCACTGTGATCCTGTCAGCCCATAAAGCTAAATTTAATTTAGAATCCCAAGCACGCTTGTTATTAGCCAACATCCTTCGAATAATTTTCAAAATATTCTTGTTGCTGGACTCAGTTTGTCCATTTCCTTGGGGGTGATAAGGAGATGAATAGGACACAGTTATGCCATATTTCCCACAGAAATTAGAAAACTCTTTTGATCTGAAGCACATACCGTTATCTGCAATAATCTTTTTAGGGACTCCAAACCTGGTTATAATAATTTCCATCAAGAACTTAGTCACTACTTTTCTTGTGGATTGCCTGGTAGGTATAGCTTCCACCCATTTTGTGAAGTAATCGGTAGCCGCTAAGATCCAACTATGCCCCCCACTTGACTTATCACTGATTTCTCCAATAAAATCAATTCCCCACATTTGAAAAGGTTCTTCTGTTTGCAAAGTTCTGAGCAGAAGGGCACCATCATATTTTAACTTCCCGAAAAATTTCTGACAAGCTTCACATTTTTTTACATATGTATGACAATCCTTAAAGAGTTGTGGCCAGTAGTACCCTGCATGTAAGATTTATTTGCTGTAGTTTTTGTTGAAAAGTGACCACCACAAGCTCCTTCATGCATTTCCTTAAGAACAATTTATGCTTGATACATGTCTAAACAGAAAAGTAAAATTCCATCTCTATTCTTCCAATATAGGTCACCTTGAACTAAGACATATTTTGCAGCTTGAAGTTTGATAGCTCTTTTTTGGTTATCATTCAAACTATCATTACATTTCATATGCCTTAAATAATAAATTATATCACTGTACCAATGGCACATTTCAATACTAACTTCAGCATGCTCAAGATCAACCTGATTTACTTGTGCTGCTTCCAGATTTGATTTTGCCATAAGTTTGGCTAAGCCCTGTCTTCTTACCAACTTTGTGATTTGAACATCAATGTTGAACTCCTGTATCTGGTTTATCCACCTGCATCTCCTTCCAGTAGTCTCTGACTGTTTGAAAATGTCTTTAACTGCAGCATTCAGTACATATGCTATCACCTTTGCCCCAACCAGGTACGACCTGAAGGATTTAACTGCCTTGACAAGAGCATAAGCCTATTTTTCATTAATATCATAATTGAGCTCAGCTGCCTGCAAACACTTGCTAAAAAATGCAATTAGTTGCTCATGGTCCTCTTCATTCTTTTGAAGCATAACTGCCGCTATAGTATGGTAGGATGCAAAGGAAAAGATCTGAAAAGGCTTCTTGAAATCAGGGGTTTTAGAACTGGAACCTTTTTGATAGCTTTCTTAATCGCTATAAATGCCTCTATGGCCTCGTTATTCCATGTTAATTGGGCTCCCTTTTTTAACATTTTAGCAATTGGTTTGATAATTTTTGCAAAGTTGGAAACAAACCTCCTCACAAAGTTGATTTGGCCAAAGAATGATTGAAAAATTTCACTGTCTTGGGTATTTGAATATTATCAATTGCAACCACTCTTTCTGGATCAATTCTAACACCCTCCTTAGAAACAATATGCCCTAAAAGTTTCCCTTCTGTAACTCCAAAATGACACTTTTTAAGATTAAGAGATATTCCACATTCAAGGGCTCTTTTAAATTTTTTCTCTGAGTGTCCACGATGGTCTTCTTTTTTAGAGTAAGCAGTAAGGTCATCTTGATATACAACTAAAATGAAGTCAATCAGTTTGTCAAAAGCAACATCCTTTGGTCTCTGAAAAGTAGCTCCTGCATTAGTTAAACCAAAAGGCATCCTGGCATAAACGTAGGTACCCCAAGGCGTGGTGAATGTTGTCTTATACTGTTCTGACTCTTTGACTTTGACCTGGTTGTATTCCGAAAATCTATCCATCATGGATAATAACTCATTCCCAGTTACCTTTTGCAACAAAATTTCCATATTAGGTAAGGCATAATTGTCCTTTAGAGACGACACATTAAGATTTCTAAAATCAATGCATAATCTAATGTCACCGTTTTTCTTTCTTTCAGGGACAAGATTAGAAACCTATGTTGAATGCCTAATAGGCTTGATGATCCCAGCATCTCTTAGCTTAATTAATTCTTCCTTCATCTTAGGGGCTAAGGTTGGATTAATAGGCCTTTGTCTTTGTTTAAAGGGTTTTGCATCAGGCTTCAAAGGTATTTCATGCTGAAACAAATCCTCTCTATAAGCTTTTAGTTCATCATAACTCTAAGCAAAGACATGCCTATACTTTCTTAACAAAGAAATCAATTCAGACCTTATTTTAGAAGATAATTTTTTACCAATAAAAACATCCTTAGGAGCATTCTCAGTTCCAAGATTAGTTTTCTCAATGTCATTTTGAACTTTGGTAGATTTGATAGGTTTGAAACTTTCTTGCTTATCAAAAATCCTTTCTAATGCTACCAAACTTTTAGGTATCTTATTTGTTTTGAGCTGAACGACTTCCTTATCAAACAAAACTTCTTTTCCATCTTGGACTTCCACATGACAGTTCAAGTCTATATTCTGATCCTCATAACTCTCTTCACATGTTAAAAATCTGAGAAGATCCTTATCGTCTTAAAAAATCTGCCAGTTTTGCACATTATCAGGTATTGATGGTCTATTTTTCATTTCAACCTGCACAATCTCATCAAGTGAAAATTCATTTTGCTTAATGGCTAAATTAGCCATTAAATCAATAAGAAAATTGTTTGATCTTTCTACCCACTTAATAGAAAATGCATCATATGATTCAATTAAATCCCAAACATAATTCTTATATTGTTTTAACCTTGGATTTCTTGTTGAAAATTTACTTCTAATCTGAGAGACAATCAAATCAGAATCTCCTATAATAGAAAACATCTTGATTCCATACACTTTTGCAATATTTAATCCAATGACTAATGCTTCATATTCTGAGATATTATTTGTACATTCAAAATTCAACAGAAAAGAATATTTGAAAGTCTTACTAGATGGTGATATTAAAATGACACCAGCCCCATTACCATCTTTGCTGCATGCCCTATCAAAATACATTTGCCATATATCTTCATGATTTTCTTGCACATTTATTTCAATAGGATCTATAATTTTCAATGCTCGTTTAGAAATACTTACCTAAACATTGTCTATGACAAATGTTGATTACAGGATCGGGATTGAAATCTTCAACCAAATAAGAAGATCTTGGCTCTCTCTCAATTTTGATTTCCTTCCCACCGACTAGTATGGTGGCATAGGATAAATCCAGTTGAACATGTCCTCCGATCAGATTTGACCACTGTCTAGACAACAACATACCACAATTTGCAGGAATTTCTACAACAGTAATGTTAGTTCTATATGCAACTTTAGGATATGAAGGGAATCTAAATTCAATAGCTTTTATGATACTAACTACAGGAACTGATCTATTATCCATTGCATAACATTTTCCATAAGGTGTATCAACTTTTAAACCAATTTCTTTCATTACATCAGCAGACATAATATTAACTGTTGCTCCTGAATCAATCATGCAATTTCTAACTAACTTATCATTAATCAACAAAGTTAAATAGAAAGGATCAACTTGATTGGGATTTTTATTCCATGTAGTTCCTAAATACACAATAGGAGGTTCATTATTATTCTTTACATCTTTTTCATCTTTTAATTCTTCTACACTAGATAAAATCTTCACTCTCCTTCCTGTAATCAGAGAATTTCATCATTTCCATTAGTGGAACATAATTTTTTACCTGAGATAATGCATGATTCATAAAAGAATGACAATTAGAAACCTGCTTACTAGAGTTCAACTTATTTGATGGCTTGGACAATTTAGGGGGCTACGACGTATCCATCTGTTTACCTTGATTGTTAGCTTTTCTTGATGCATCCCCCTGATGTGGAACCTTGGCAAACATTCCTGCAGGATTACCCTAATCTGCACTTGTAGTCTTATTCTTTCGTTGATATGTGAGCTTTCCTGTTCAACAGTTGCAACAGTATAAGCTCTCTTTTCTTCGTTGGTTAACTTTCTCAAGGTGGGCATTTCTTCTTCATCTAAAAACACTTGTTGCACATAATGTTGTTGATCCGTCCTCCTTGAGTATGAATCTGGAATATTTTCTTCACCGGAACAATCTTCATCATCCCCACCCCAAAAAGGGTCCGCTGACAAAGCATTTATGGTTGGCTGCTCTTCCATCTCATGACTTTCCTCTTCTAGAATAGAATGTGCAACAACATATTGATCAAATGCATGAGGTAATTTGCAAAATTCGCACCATGGCCCATCCTCGACTATGTCGACTTTCTTTAACGGATTAGGAGTGTCCTCAACTTGATTTGGTCTCTCTGGTTTTCCATCCTTCCAATTTGTATTATATGGCATATCACGTAATCGAGATCTGTCGTTTCTCTGAAATTGTGGCCTTTCATTTCTGCTTTGCTTTACTTTTATGTCTTGTAACATATCCATAATCTCTTTTAACTCATCCTTCCTTGGGGCCTTAGGATTATATAATTTTGCATCATCCCTCTTGTTTATTCTGCCTGCCGCCTTTCTGTCATTCTCTATTGTTGTTGCTATTTTGAAAGCTTGTGGCAGAGAACTAGGCCTATGAGACCTTATCTCATAGTGAGTTTTACTATCGAATGCATTTTGATAAAAATCAATCAAATAGGAATCCACTGGTTTAATTTATCTGGGGATTTTGTTTAACACCTTATTGAATCTTTTGTTGAATTTTGAGACTGACTCATTCATATTCTTTTTTATGCTTGTCAACTCATGTGAAGCAAAAGATGTATCATTATGGTCTCCAAATTTCTTTATGAATTGATTAGCAAAATTACACCATCCAGTTATAGATCTGTCAGGAAGACTACCATTTTGCTGCATCTTCTGTTAAGGATTGCACAAAAAGCTTCATGAAAATGTCTTCGTGATACTCTTCTAGCTCCTCAATTGTGTTCTTCAAGTTAATAACATGTTGTTCAGCAGATTCAACTCCATTACCAGAAAATTTTGGAATAGCCGTTCTTAGATCATTAGAAATTGGATTGGGATATCCTCTTATCCCATCAAAATCAAGTTGTCTATATCTTTCTATTACCATAGGATCTCTTGTTCTCTGGCCTATATTGTGACAATTCCTGTTTTGACTTTGAATATTTTGGTGATTCGCTTTTTGGTAATTTTGAGCATCATTATAATGATTTCCCTCGTTTTGACGCCTTCGGTCATAGTTCCCTCCATTATTTGGTTGTCTTCTTAGATCACCTCTTTCATTGCTGTTGTTGTTTCTCGCACATCTTCCTCTATTTTTTTGCTCAAATAATGGATTATTATGATTGCTGTTGAAAATCAAATCTGCACTCTTTCTATGTGGAGGATTTTATTTTGGCACCCCCTCCTTTTTTGGTGTAATCTTCTCCTTTTATTCTTCTCTATTAGTCTTATTATTAGGTGATAAATTTAGTTCATCTCTATCTATCCGTAATATATCCAACTTTTCGTTAGGGAACCTTTTCAAAGCTTTAGCTACCTTGGGATTCTTATCTCCATATTCATATAACTTACTCAACATTTTAAATATTGCTTCGTCTTCTTCATCATATTCTTCTACTTCCTCTTCTACATCTAGTACTGAATTTTTATCTTCAATATCTTCAAAACCAAAGGGGTTTCTATTATCCTCCAAACTGTTTGTATTTGCGAAATAGTTTTCTTCATTGTAATTAGCGTTCTCTCTATCAGGAAACCTCTTATATCCGATGAGATTCATATCAGATATATTTTTAATCTTATTGAAATTCCTCTTAGGACTTAATTCTATGCAGATGTTTTCCTTTTTATACAGGGATCTTCCGTTCATAGAAACTTAACACAACAAAATAAAGTGCCAAAACACAACTGAATCAAATTTGTAGAGTCGCCACCTTTTTGATAAAAGGAAAATAAGAAATATTTCTTTGGATTCTACCCTAGCAGAGTATATGCCAAAATTTTGATTTTAAGTTCTTTTTGTATATATGAATCTGAAACAAAATCAGAACTTTAATAGAAATTAGAAACTTTATTGTATGAAATTTAAAAGCTTTCAATTATATTATTAACATCTACTCCTATGCAAAATCAGAAACTTTCAAAATTTAAATAATATCAACTATTTAAATGCTTAAATAAAAAGGAAAATAATTAAATGCTGAACTAAAATATCAATTCTAAACAAAATCTGAATTATTAAAACTCACTACAATGTTTTAAATAAATAAGTCTCTATGTCGATCTAAAACAAAAAAACTTATAAAGTTTATTTGCAACTCTCCCTAGTAGAGTCGCCAATCTGTTGGTTTCCAAAACTGTAGATTGAAATTCTACGAATCTTGCCAACTCGATGCTGGGACATCCAACCGGTTATGGCCAACGTGACGGGATTGATCGATACAAATCAAATCTCCTGCACTTCTGGCTCTACAAGACCAAGGCGTGTGTACCTGATCCTGATCAAATCACTTGAATCCAAGATACTTATAGCAGATTGGTTAGAATGCGAATGCAATGGAAGTTTCCCAAGTGGCAAGGATTATAGAAAACTTATGACTTCTTCAAATAAATACGACTTTTAGTGATAACTTCAAAGAATGAATGCTTTCGAACTTGCAGATTCTGAATTGAAAATAAAACAAATGATTACATGACTTGTAAAAGTATTTGAAAATATTATGAATTGTAAAAATGAGTGGATATATCAACTTTCAAAGGAAAGATAAAGAATTGTTGCCAGCGTATGGATTAGGAACAATGAGCAAAATAATGACTAGTGCCAGAATTCAAAGGAGGCAATAGAGTCAAAATTACAAGCTTTTACGTACAACTTTATGAAATCTTATAATTTTAAACTATAAACAATTTTAATCATCAAGATGCGACGAAGCAATTATACTTATGCATATTCAAACTAGTCTAAAATGCTTTTAACTCATATAGAGACAAAATAGACGCAAATATGGAAACAATTTGGTATTTCACAATATCTGTGATTATCAAGTTTGAAAAAGCTATAATTGATTCAGTCCACTTACTCTGATAATAAATAATTTACAGAAAAATAAGAAATGATCATAAAGGACAGAGCTGTATAATATTTTGCTCCTAATGCCTTGAAAAATAAAATAAAATCTCTTACTGGTTATGCCTGAAAAGAATGCAACGAAGACACTCAATGATAATGTTCTATTCGTTGCAATTTAATCCACAATAGCATATACAAATATTTGCCCAACACTCCACTGTCCACCAGCTTAGTTCAAAAATTCAATCTTTATCAAATGAAGAAGTTTCTCACACAAAATAATATAATATTTGCCAGTTTTTTAAAAAGGGGCTGTTGTCATGTCTTTTTTTGTTTGATTTCACACTTAATATTTATATGAGGCTGAAGGGATGTCAGTTGCCTTTTCAAGCACCACATTGT
Source organism: Chamaecyparis obtusa (assembly GCA_027943335.1). NCBI lineage: Eukaryota > Viridiplantae > Streptophyta > Pinopsida > Cupressales > Cupressaceae > Chamaecyparis > Chamaecyparis obtusa. The sequence goes on along the minus strand of BSBK01005430.1, from coordinate 674,300 downwards.
TTCATAACAAATAACTAATACTTGTTAATTCAAATTTGTTTCTCATAGTCGATATGAGATAACTGAATTTATAATTACACATCCACCATCTTATATGAAACACAGCCATCTTTGCCGATGAGACAGGTGGTGCGCATAGACCTTTGGACTCTTGTTCCCATTACACGGCTTCCTCTTACGTTCACGCCATATATCCGACCATATGACTCTTGTAGTTTTCTTATTTCAATCCCGCATGAGTTTCTTCTCCAGCGCACACACTCATTAATTTGTGAGCATCGATAGGCGATGTCTTCTAGTGCTCAATCCATATTCCTGCGCCAAGAAACAAAGTATTGGTCAGACATAATCTATCGAAGAGTGTCCAAATACATATTCCTCTTTTTTCAAACGACTCCATACTTTGTAGAATCCAAAGATTCAATCATTAAATGTAATGATTTCTTTGCATTCATTTGGTGAGTAGTTTTAGATATCTCATGTATATGTAACGTTATATATCTCTAAGCATGCAATTAAAATTTTCAAAGCTTCTTCGTCATTTTTTACTCTCCATTAATATCTTAAAATATACTTGAATTCTTCTTAAGGACACCCGTGTCCTCATTATTTAATGATGGACTACATTACTTATCTTATGGTTCAAAAGTAATAAATATACTCCCCTTGAATGCAAACGTTGTAAACTTCTAACTCTGCCGCTTTCTTGTATGCAGGTTACTTTGAATACTTTTAATCTCCATGATTTCGAATGCAGAAACAAACATAATGTTATGGGCGCTATTAGATATTGATATCTGTGATGACATAGATTTCGGTATTCTTGCCTACATAATGAAAGCAAAGAATACGTGAAAAGAATAGTTTATATTACTTAAATGCTTTCGAATTTGAAAGAAAAATGGTGACACATTTATAATGATTGTATGAAAATAATATTCTATAAGAAATTCAAAAATCATTTAGTATAACTTAAGGATACATAAGGTGTAAGTCATATGCACCAATCCTAATAGACTAATATTCTAGCTTATTATCAACGACAAATTTAAATGAGAAAATGAGAGAAAGTAATCAAATGGAAGCCTTAATTTGTAAAAATTAAGGCTCCATCAGGCCACATAGGGCATTCTTGGAAAATGTCAGCCATAGAGGGCATTCTTAGTGAACGTCGCCATGCTTGGTAGAGGATGCTCTTGGTGAGCATCACCATTCTTGGTAGAGGGTGTTCTTGGTGAGTGTCGCCATTCTTGGCAGAGGGCGTTCTTGGTGAGCGTCGCCATTCTTGGCAGAGGGCGTTCTTGGTGAACGTCAAAGCTTGATCAAGGGGCATTCTTAGTGAGTGTCAAATCTTGATTTAGACATTCTTGGAGTGAAGCAACACTTAACAGAACAATAGTGCTACCGTAAATCAAGATAAGTTCTAGTTTTGAATTATTCTTAGGATTTCAAATTGAATATTATTATAAAATATTTTTGATAAAATTATATTTGTAAATGTAGTGTAGTTCTAACCTCAAGTTGAAATTCTCATTTCAAGATTGCTAGATTAACATTGGAGTTACACTGAAGGTTAACATTGCTCGAGGACAAGCAATTTTGGGAAGGTTGGACTGTAATGTCCCTTTCTCTGAGATGGATTTTAATGATAATAGAGTTTAAATATAAGATTAAAGGAATAAATAAATAAAATAATAAAATATAATTATAATTATAATAATAATCACTTTAATAAATTAAATAATAGAAATTAATATATATTTTAATATATATCATTTAATATATATGCAGTTTAATTATCAATCTCCAAATCAATAAAAATAGATTTAGTAAAGACTGATAATAATATTAAAATTAAAACTAATTAAATAAATAATGGCCAATTTTAATAATATAATATAATTTATAACCTATATAATCTATATCCAATTTTATAAGTTTTAATTAAAGATTGAAACTTATATAAATATCTTGATTATATGCGGGGTATACTTCAAGTGGGTAACTTCATAAGAATACAATAAATAGGGATTGAATACAACCGACAACTACCTCAACAACTCATATTATGAAGCCTGCGATGGCATAAGTAACAAGCTCAATATCGAGTAATGATTCGAATAAATATAGCATCAAGCCATTACCGGGACAAAACCAATTGATACGCACTTGTGATTATGACTGGTTAGCGTTAATACATACATAAACAAATATGTTAGACTTTATCAAGTATGGAGCACACAACATTGGGTCGTCATTTGGAAGTCACGAACTGTACATACTTACTAACTGACATGAAGGTGACATAATTGTTTAGATATACAATTAACATATATTGCGGGAGGTAGTCGATGAATGTAAGAGAGAAACAATTAGTAATTATGCGATGAAGAGTTACCATTTGGGCTACAACGGATTGATATATCTACTCCACCAAGAGATGCAACCCATCAATCCCATAGTATATTTAATGGGAGAAGGGGCGTCTAAAAAGGGAGGAAGCATCGATATAATTGGAGACCAAGTGGCAATTACGTGTGAGACAGACTCAGACTTATATCCCAAATTCATAGCCAGAATAATATATACTACGCTATGCAATCAACCATGTTCATAGATGGTGGAAGACATATGATGTGATCCATCATATTCATAGACGGTGGAAGATATACCTTGCAATCGCCATATTCATAGCCAGTGGAATACGTACTCATTGATCTTCTATGTAATAGCTAGTGGGATTAGAATACAAAAATAAATAGACAAGCATCGATAGGAGGAAGACTTACTTCAGCATATTCATATATCCAGATATCTATATCAGTACATCTATATATATAAATATATTCAGCAATATCTGGTAGGGGCAGAAATTTTTAAGGTATCAGTAATAATCAATAGAGAGAAAAGGGATTAGCTAATGAGATGAAGATTAGTGTCTAAACTAATTGGTGAGGATTATTGATCGGAAACAATAATAAATATAAATGTAAATTGGTCAACTTATGATAACAGCCACAACTAGACCGATAATCAAGTACCGATAATTTATGAATCAAAACACACCAATGTCATGAAGAGGATCCATAAACTGATTTAGTTGATTATAAGAGAGAGATAAGTATGAAGTACACAAGAAATAAGAATTATATTTGACATAGTGATAGCATTTTTCAGAGCCACCAACTTTGATTCATCACCATTTTGAGACAATCATCAACATATATGAAAACGAACACTCAATAGACAATCAACGAATGCTATTTCATCCAGCTTGCAATTGAACTTTGGAGAACATTGTCCCAATATTTCACACTAGTCAGACATGGGACATTACATATATTGGAATGAAGAACGTAATTCATAAAAGAATAAAAGGATTCAAGTTAGTTGTCCCTTAATTCCAGTTATCCTAATAGGGGACACTAAAACCCTTCCAAAAAGTCACAACCCTTCATAATCATAATCCTTTCAGAAAGTCACAACACTACATAATTACAACTATTTTTGAAGAGTTGCAACCATTCATAATTAAAACAATTTCAAAGAGACACATCCTTTCATCATTGCTACCTTTTGAAAATGTAACTTCCTTATTTTCTTCACATTCCTTTCCTCTTCCATTAATCCTTCTTTAACTCCCTCCTCTTTTTTCCTTCCTTTTTTTCAAATGAACTCTCCTCCCTTTTATATCTTATTTTGAAGGAGTCACATCTCTTTATTACATATCTTTTGACCTTTCATTAGATTTAGTTAATTTATATTATATTATTTATTTACTTATTTATTTTATGTTTATAATCATTTATTACTAAATCCTAGTTAGAAAGGTAACATACTTTCTACAATATTGTCTCTTCTAGTTAATTTTATTTATTTATTCATTCATTGTAATTTTATTATTATTTAATTTTTATTTATTTTAAATCTTGTTTTCTTGATAATAGATTATATCATATTATTATTATTTATATTATAATAATATTTTATTATTATTTCTTATTAATTATATTCTTATAGTAATTGTAATATATCATCATTTATTGAATAATATTCTACTATTTAATTATTATTAAAATTTTATCTTAAAATGGGGACATGACATTATTTCTCTGCATATACTCAGCCATTGGAATTTCAGTTAGGTTTCTATTTTATTCATGTATATTGACATTTCTTTTTTTTGAAGACTGCATATTTTGTCACGCTAGGTTTCAATCATAACTTTTTAATTATGAATGACATCTAAGATTAATCATGAATGGGTTATTCATACATTGTGCTTTCTGTCAGGTGACTTTGATATGAAGTGGACATACAATCTCAGAATTGGCTGCCCTTATTAATTTTCATATAGTTTCCCATGTTGTGTTTCTAATCCTGATCATGGTTGCAACTGGTGGACAAAAGGCTGAGCTCTAAATATTTAATTTTTTAATTTTATTCTTAAATATGCATCAAAATGAAACTTTCTGTCATTGGTATGCATGATCTTTTAATTTTTTTTTTTAGATAAGTCCAAACCCAACTCAGTATCATGAGATTGAACAAAATGGTTGTTTGAATAGTTTCGATTTTTTTTTACTACTATAGCTCTATGGAGGCAGGTATTTGAAGATGAAGAAGATGCAGCAAAGTACTGCAACTTATTGGAGGGCCACCATGGACAAGGCTGTGCTGGTGTTGCTCAGCTTGATGCATCATCGGTGTGTTTTCTTTTCATTTGCAAAATATTTCTTCCAAGTCTGTTTTAGAAAACTCTATCTGAATTATTAAGTTACTTATTTGTAATGTCCTATATGGTGCACTCATATGAATAAAGAGAATAATCAAATATCATATGTTACAATAATATGAGATGATGGACTATCATATCCAAGGTAGAAAAATACAAAATAATTATCGACTGCAGATTTATTGTCCAAATTAATTGCTGTCATTTCTATAAAGTTTTGAATTGATCAGTATAACACGTGGTATATTATGCCTTTACTAAGAAACCCAACTCTTACAATTTTGCACACTTTTAATGGTATAAGAAGAGCTCAAGAGAATGTTGACTAAGTGCCAATTTTTATATAATGTTCTATCAAGAAAATGAGTATATTATGCTGCACTACATCCTAGAGACAAGTCTGTCCTTTTCCTTAACCTGAGAAAAGGGCTATCTTCCTTAGAAACCATGTCAATCTACAACCTAGATACAAGTTGATCCTTTTTTGTAACCCTTTCATCTATCCATTTTTGGTGCTACAGTTATGTCACCACAACTATTAGGTTAATAAAATTTGGAAATTTAGAATCTTCAAAATGGGTTGGAAAAACCTGATTTGGAATAATATTATAATTGGGCATTTTTTTTTTGGTCGGTAATAATGCTAGTTTTTATTCAGAAATCGGGAAAGCACCTGGCCCGATCCAAGGATGGTTACAATTAGGGGAACCATCTTCCCATGCAGAAAAAAGAAAAACCAAAGACCCATAAACAAGTAATCACTGGAAGGCCCAAAAACAGCATCGGAAGAAATCAGAAAATAGCCACACTAACCCCTTGCACCTCTTTTAGTCTGAGTCCGAAGAATCATTTCAAAGGATTTCTTCATTTTTTTTTCTTTTTTACTCTTCACCACTTCCCAGCCATCTTCCACCCTTGTTGCCATTTTTTGCCATGCCCTCGAGGAGCCATTAGTAACCATCAATGAAGCATCCATACTGTCCACCCTTTGCTGACCTTGTTTTTCATCAATTGTGTCCACCGCCTCCTCTCGAGATCCCACAAGTCTTTTCTTCTCCCATCCCTCTAGTGTGTCAAATCCATTTTTTAAATTGGAAATTGCACTCTGATCAGCCACAACAGCAATGCCACTGTCTTGAGGAGGCTGTGATACCAGCTTCGGAACCTCAGAGACACACCGCAAATCATCACCATGCACAGCCTGGGCGTAGCTCTTCTGACCTTCATCTCTCTTCTCCACCGTATAGAGTGAGGAAGAGACTTCCTTCCACCAAGAAGCCTCCTTGACCTTTCTAGATTTAGCACATTGAGCAGCCATATGCCCTGTTTGAAAGCATTTCTTGCATCGGAAGGGGTAAGCCTTCGTAGTCTAAGGGCTGAACCCAAAAACCTTTTGAAGTTTTGATCTTAATATCTTGAGGAAGATCACCCGAAATGTCCATTTCTACCAAGATTCGGGCATAAGTTGAATGAAGAAGATTTGAAGACCCCTCGTCCACCATTAAAAAACTTCCCCACGAATTTCCTATTGCTGCTAAACAAGAATCAAACCAGAAGTGAAGAGGGAAGTTTGGAAGTCTCTTTCAAATCGGAGTCATATCAAAAGCTTTGGAAGTGAGATTAAATGCCGAGTGCTAGGGTTTCAGCATAAGTGGGAACTTATCTTCCTAATTCCAAAAAAATCACATAAAATCTTGTTTTTATCCTAAAAGTTTTCAAAACCAACAATGAAGAAGCCTCTGGCAGTAGGGTAGATTTAGACATACCCCTCCAGAATTGGTTCCCATTGCTCCGTTGTCCATTTGTTAAGGTCTTTTGGACTCGACCAGAAACCCCTAAATCTTCCTCTCAAGCCAAGATTTGAAAAAACCGCAGCATTCTGCATCATTTAAACCTTGATATCCTCCTCTAGCTCCACCGATATAGGCTCAATCATGGGTTTGTGCATTGCCCTCGAAACCCCATTTCCCTGATTGTAGTTACTAGACTGCTTCTTTCGTTTCACTATTAAATCTCTCTCAAAGGCATTGCCAGGAATACCCCTCTGAGCACCCAAAGTACCCCCACAGGTCTCACCATCCATCCGCTCAAACACCTTTCGCACCTTCCCCCCCCTGTTAATAGCAATAGAGGAACCATTGCCATCCATATTTTCACCTGCATGCGGCACCGCCTCTCCTCCTGAGCCGCCATCCCTCCGAACTGTGGTATAGGAGCAGAGACTGTCGATGCCCTTGCCTGTCGATTCTCCCTCTAGAAGGTGTTGTTTACCGTTACGGGTAAAGTCTATTAATGCAAACTAAAACATAAAGAATGTACAGAAACAGATATGTGCAATGTATTATTAGAGAACTACAACTTCTTTCATTAATGCCAAAACAGATTTACATACAACGTACACAGTAATACCAACGATGTTGATCATGTACTGCTGCCATAAGTTACATCCGAAGGTGTACATATAATCCCTGAGAACTACCTACCCCTTGGGTGAACTAACTACCAATGACATGATTAACATTAACAACATTTTAGACAACGCATATGATTTTACCGACATCATCCCCCCCCCAAAAGAAAGTCATCTCCTGAAGACTAACAACAAAATGGAGACAATGTATAAAATAGAGGAAAATTATGACTGAGAAGAAGGGGGTTGAGGGAGCGTCCTTGAAGAAACCGGTTGTACTGCCAAGGAGGAGGCTGGTTGTGCTATTGGAGAAGCCAAGTTAGCTCGCAGCTCATAGACCTACTGTGTCCTCACCTTCAGGCTCCGCTTCGCAACCATTCGGTGTTCCAATGTAGACTTACCCATTGTCACTGCCTTAAGAAGTTCCTTCTCCTTTGTGTCACACTCCTCCAGGGCCTGAGTCAGGCTAGACGCCAGGGTACCCCTCTTTGCTCCTACCTTCGCCAATTGCTGCTCAAAATAGTATCTCTCCTCAGCCAATCGTGTCTCCAGGGTGACCTCTGTCCTGGTGGCCTCCAACAAAGCCATCAACTCTGCTTGCTCTGTTGCCCAAGCTGTGTGCTGGCTAGCCAACGCTCCCTCGACTGCCTGTAACCTGATGACCATCTCTTCTTGGGTAGCCTCATGCCCTGCCAAAATGTGCTCCATACATCTCAGGGTGTAGTATCTCTCCCTGAAGGCCTACTCTATCTGTCGGGCGAGATTCTCCACTCTGCTCTCCACCATTGGCTCATTGACAGTCCAGACATTCAACATATCCCAAGTCTCTGTTGCTGGCCATCCTCTTGACTCAAAACAAGCTGCAAAAGCTGTAGGGCAACCGACTCTCATGAATGCCAACAATCTCTCCAACTCCTCAATAGGACCCTTGAGGGCCCAAGACTGTGTGGAAGTCACTATACGCCGGCCTTGTGCAACCATGTCTGCCAAATACGCCTTAATTTCCTCGCCAATTGTCTCTCCCAGAGGCTCTGAAGGTGCTATGAACTCCTCAAGCACAGACAACTTCTCTGGAACAGAATCTGCTACTAGTGCATGATCCTCAGCCAAGTGTCGGTCCTCCACCGGTGAGGCTTTTGTTGCTAAGTCTATGACCTCTAGAGGTACATCCAATTGGGGAGAGAGGACTGCGACTCCCATTGGTGCCAAGGGTGTCATCTGGAAATGCCTATTGAGCCAAGTGCTCATAGTCGTGATGGAAGTAGGATCACCGCCACTGCTTGAGGATCCTCCAACAATTCAGAGTCAATAGTAACCACTGCATCGATTCCCACTACATCCGGATGAACTTGACCACCCCTCTCCTTTGGAGATGCCTCGTCATACTCCAACGACTTAGGTCTAGACTCCATCATTGCCTCACACATTATGACCTCCATCAATCCCATCGCCACCTCTGTCGAATGTAATGTCGCCACTCCTGTAGGTGGAGGTGCAACTAAAACTAACTCCTGCACCAAAGGTGGTGATGGTACATGTGCCATACTCACTGGTGTGTGAATCTCGCTAAATGCTAGGATCACTGTGGATGTCATTGCCGATATTGCAGAAGTCAAGTGTGCAGTGTTTGACAATACTGGTCGGTTAAACAGAACCGGGGTAGGTGCGGGTGTAGGCATAGAGGCGACTGCGGAAACTATCGGCTCCGGCTCAATGGGATCATCCTCGGCTACCTGACTATCCCCTTCTCTTGAGTCATTGGAGCTCTCAAATGTCTCCTTTCGACCGTTGTCCACGTCCCCTGACTTGGACCCAAAAATGGTTTGCCTCTGCCGCTTTTGTCCTGGAAGCACTTTTTGACCTATCGGTATGTCCAAGTGTCTCCAACACATGATGGGTGTCTCACTAGGCAACAAGGGATCAGGTGTCACCTCCAGTCGGTCGGCTGGAATCTGTGCGTGTGGCATCCAAAAACAGGCCAATGGCGTAGTGCGGCATATAAAATGTCTTATGTTGCAAGGTCGTGAATTCATACATCTGCTCTGCGAACAATGAAGCCCAATCATATACTGTACCATTCAATAGGCCATTCATCAACACTATTTGGGGAAGCGTGATGTCAGAAGCACAACTCGACCCTGTAAGTCTACTCTTTACAACATCCGTAATGGAGCGCCAATGCCCTTCTGCAATGAATGACTTCTTCATCCCCCATTCTTTTGATGCCTTCGCCACTGAATCTGGCTCTACAGGTGTGAGGCTTCTGGATACCATCTTAATCCAAAACTCCTTTGTTTCCCTTGGCATCTTCCTTGCCTTCATATCAATCTTTTTCCCATTGCGCCCTAGTATGCCAAACACCTGTGTAAACTTTGTCGCTGTGAATGCAACCTTAACATCCCACCCGAGGTAGGAGAATGTGCTCACCTGGGAATGTTTGTCAAAGGTCTATCATGAATCTCAGTGGCCCTTCGTAGTCCTTAATGCAGAATACGGGCATCTGTATTGCCCATTGCACCTATGCGGTCCTCAAACTTCCCTTAACTAGATCATTGTCGGGTGTATCTTGCCACTACTTCCGACATTCCAACCTATTCAAACCCTCGAACACTACTGCCTGTGCTATAACTGTCTCTTTGTGAGGAGTCGACACCATCTGAACTTTGGGCCTTATCTTCTGCTTGTAGCTGCTGGAACTAGTATCCATTCTCCTTGTAACTTTTACTCCCGATGGTAACACTTGGGCATTTTTATCCATACTGTTGCTTGAACTACTTGCTCGCAACTTGGCTTACCATTTCCTCTTGCCTATTGAATCCATAACTGTCTTCTTGTTATTTTGTGCAAGCCTCAACCCTCAATAACTGTAAACAACTTACTTCCTCCGCTCGCCTTCATCCTCTACTCGTCCAATCCCAAATGCCATGTGAATGCCACAATGCTGTGTGCGAATATTGTTTTATTTGCTCCTATTGACCGTATGGCGACATTATTCAGTTTGCGTTTTGTTCTCTTCTTTTCCGCATGGGGGCGGTGGTCTCCTACTGCATGGTAGTAATCCATCGTACGATGGCAACCCACTGCACGGTGGCAACTCCCCGCACGGTGGTCCACTGTTCGGTGGCCACCGTCAAATTGCACTTTTCTTTTTTTTAATTTTTTTTTTCTTTTTTATAAATTAAGTCTGAATCTACTTTCTGCAACGCCTCTTCCCTCCAGCTCGAGATGCCCTTGCTCGTTCCGCCTTTCATGATACCTCATTTGACGTAGATGTTTGTTGTGCCATGTTTTCCTTCGTTGTTGGGCTACATTTGTGGCCCATTGTACAATCATTCGTCGTTCGTCCAACTTATTGAGAGTGTACAACCTCTCCCTTAGGCTATCCATATCTCCTAGCCTGTTCTTAACTGCTATTCGCAGACTTGGCACCATGAATTCCACCGATACTATGGCTTCTTGTCCGTACATCAACTGAAACGGAGTTTGTCCCTTTGTTACCTTGTATGTCGTGCGGTATGCCCAAAGTGCTAATGGTAACCTCTCTTCCTAGTCTTCTCCTTCGACCCCGCAAGACATATAAATTACAGATACCAAGATTTTATTAGTCGCCTCCACCTGACTATTTGCTCTTGGATAGTAAGGGCTCGAAAATGAGTGAAATTTTTTGAACTCAATGGTTAGCAATTTAATAATGTGGTTCACGAAGTGTCCCCCTTGGTCGCTAGTTATCTAAATGGGGATACCGTACCTTGTGATTATTTTCTCATAGATGAACCTCGCTGTACTCAGGGACGAGTTATCCGGCAAAGCCCGTGCCTCCACCCACTTTGTTAGGTACTCTGTCACCACCACAATGTACCGACATCTTCAAGCCCTGCTTGCCTTCAAAGGTCCAACAAAATCCAAGCCCCAACGCTCAAACAGTTCTTGCGCCTGCAAAGGGTTGAGCGGCATGAAATCTCTCTTTAAGGGTTTCCCCGCTCGTTGAAAAGTATCACAACTCACGACCAACTCCCTGGCATCGTTGTACAGAGTAGGCCACCATAACCCTGCAAAGAGTACCTTTGTGTCGTGGTATCGGGTTCCATATGTCCTCCGATGGGGCCCTTGTGAGCTCCCTTAGAACACTTGGAACTTCCTCCTCTATCACACACTGTCAGAGTACCTGGTCCAATCCCATTTTGTATAGTAATCCATTAATAAGTTGGAAAGTCCTGCTTCTTAGGACAAGTTTCCTTCTCTTGCTTGGCGGCATCTCCCTTGGAAACTGGGTTTTAGAAAGATATTCCCCGATACTAGTGGACCAAGCTGACAGGACTGCAATTCAAAAATGATGGGCATCAGGGAAGTCGTCATTTACTCCTGGCGGCTCCCTGGATTTGATAGAGGACATGTGATTTGCACTCACGTGTCTTTTCCTAGGCTGTACCGCAATGGTAAATGTGAACTCTTGTAGCAAGAGTAGCCATCTACTCACTCTTCCCTGAATGATGGGCTTATTCACCAAATGCATTAATGCCTCGTGATCCACATAAAAAGTAAATTGAGTAGCCAACAAATAGTGTCAAAATTTTTGTAGGATATACACCATTCCCAAGGCCTCCCTTTCAATCGTGCTATAGTTCTTCTCTGCTTTCGACAAAAGTTTGCTAGCAAAGTATATCGAGTGGTCCAACCCTTGGTCACCCACTTGTGCCAGTGTAGCTCCGATTGCAAAGTTGGATGCATCAACGTGCACATGGAACTCTTTATCCCAATTAGTGTATGCTAGAATGGGCGCACCCACTAGCCTTGTTTTCAGTTCTTCAAACGCCTCCCCCTGTTTTGTTCCCCACATGTAGGGCTCCCCTTTCCGAGTCAATATATCCATTGGATAGGACACTTGAGCAAAGCTTTTAATGAACCTTCTATAATATCCAATGTGTCCGAGGAACGATTTAACTCTCGTGACTTCTGTGGGTGGCTCCATCTCGATGATCACACTTTGTCAGGATCCGTCTTGAGTCCAGCCCTACAAACAATGTGTCTGAGTAGCTTCCCTTGAGGTACCATGAACCTGCACTTCCTGGGGTTGAGTGCAAGCCTTGCCCATCTGCATCTCTCCATGCATTCCCGAAGGACAACGAGGTGTGTGTCCTCCACGCTAAAAATGGACCAATCATCCAAGAAAGCCTTAAAATTCCTGACTGACATTTTGTCAAATATATGCAAAATTATCCTCTGGAAGGTTGTGGGAGTATTGCAGAGTCCGTACGGCATCCGATTGTGAGCGTAAACCCCATCTTCCACTACAAAGGTTGTCTTCAGTTTGTCCTCCTCGACGATGGATACTGGTTGTACCCAGAAAATCCATCCATGTAGGAGTAGATTTCATGTCCCGCGACCTCCTCCAAGATGTTGTCTGTGAACGGTATCAAGAATGGGTCCTTTATGGTGACCGCGTTCAGACATCTGAAATCCACACATTCGAATTTGACTTGCCTCCTTTAATAAGATGACAATGGGAGATACCCATTCACTTGTTTGTACTCGGAATATGATACCCGCATCCAACATGCGTTCAATTTCGTCATTAACTCGTGCAGCATAGTTTTTGTTCATCCTGTACGGTTGCTTCCGTACGGGCACCACTCCTGGCACCATTGGGATTTGGTGGACACATAACTCTGGCGTAACCCCCTTTAAGTCCTTATATGTCCAGGCAAAGAGGTGCTTATATTCCATGAAATTTTTTAATGTTGCTGCCTTTAGGACGGGGTTCCAATTGTCCCCTACGAGGATGTTTTTAGGGTTAGCCTCGTCTCCTAAGTTCGTGATCTTCAGTGGGGGCTCCTCATATCTGATTGGTTTTTCGTTGTCGAACTCCTGTGCTGGGGTTTTGCTCACCCAGACCTCTCGTTCTTTGTACTCTCCATACTTAGTTGGAAACGAATCCTTTTCTGGGCCCTCGTCTACTTGGAGCATGTTGCATTGAAACAACTCATAATCCTCCATCTGCCAGTGAAATAGTCTGTTCAACGAGTCCAAGTCATCCTTTGAACATCCTTCCAATTCAAGAAATCCTTCTTTGTTGGGCTCCATGTGTCGCTTCCCTTCGTCCAGTTCTTCCCCCCCTTCTGATTCTGATGAACATGCCAAGTCTTCACTCACCATTTGGGTCTTCAAGTCAATTGTAAATTTCCTGCTGCTCCTCTCCATGGATAGGGTGCTCCTCTTCCAATCATGGTTTACTTTTGCTTGTACCAGCCAACCCCTACCAAGAATGGCGTCATATCCCTTTCTCTTCAACAGAATTACGACAAAATCCAACACGAACGGTTGGGTGTTGATCATTACCCTTTGCACCATCAGTGTGGCGATAGGTTTGATGCCATGTTGGTTTGTGCCTACGAGTTGGAAGGTTGGCGGCCACAATGTGGGTCGCCCTAGATTCTTCCATGTCTCTTGTAGTAGGACATTGACACCTGAACTTCCGTCAACGATGGTGTCTGTCAGAATGTTTTCGAGAATACCCATCTCCACCACCGCTGGATGTCTACCTGTGTTGACGACCAACAACATAGGATCCCCTGATGGCCCAATAGAGTCTTCCGTACGGTCCGCACAGTTGGACACTCCCGGAGGTGGTACCATTTTCAATAGGGCTGTTCGTAATTGAGGCATGGTTTGAAGGAGGTCCTCGATTTTCACTATAATTTCTATCTGCAACATTCACCTTAGTATGTTGTGCAAGGCTTGACTTCTGAGTGAGGTACTCGTCGTGTCACGTGTCTTCTTCCTCTCGGCCATCATTGCCTTTTTAATGTTCGCTTTTGCTTCACATACCCTCTGCTTCTCCGTGGGAGGGTGTGGGTATGCAACCTTCTTTGCTTTCCCTCGGGTGAGGGCCAACAACCCTCCCTTTGCTTCGTCCTTTTCAATGTTTAAGAGATTTACCCCATATTTTGGACAATTTGCATCTTCGTGGTCTCTTGGATCTCACCACCTACAAAGGAACTATGGTGTCTCTTCCCTCCGACAATCTATGGCGAACTGCCCCCATTGGTTACATGCACGACATTGTATCATCGACCTCCCCTTAGCATCATATTGGATGCGGCTGCGGCTATTGTTATTGTTATTATTATTATTATTGTTTTTTCTCCCTCCGTGTCTTCTATTCCGGTAGCCGCCAGATGATGCAGTGGTGTTGTTCACTTGAGGGTTGGTTGTGTTCGTCGATGTTGAGGTTTCCCGGGTAAACAACACCAGTTGGCCCCTTGTTTTCATGTTATATGGGCATTCCTTGGTGGAATGACCCATAATCTGGCAAATGTCACAGAAATTCTTTTTCGGACATGCCCCCTTGGTGTGGCCCTCCTCTTTATAGTCCATACACCATAGATCTCCATCCTCATTTCTGCTTGTGCCGGTTTTCATCAATTTAAATTCTCGCATCATCCTGAGCATATCTTTTTGAAGGGCTTGTACCTTTTTGCTAGATTCTTCATTGTTGTTGTGGGCTGAGGAGTCATCATTGTCTGATGAGGACCCCTTCTTTTTCTTCTTTGTCATCTTGTTCTCACTTTGGAGATCCATTGTCCAGTTGTATGCCTTGGCATACGATGGTGGTGGTATAATTTTCATTTTCTTTTTTAATGAGGGCTGTAGTTCCTTTAATGAACCACCTTTTTTTAAGTCCGTCGGCTGGTTGACTGTCCATCTTGCCTAGCAATTCCTTCAATCTCCAGTTGTAGGCTCTGACAGTCTCATCCTTGGCTTGCTTGGTGTTATAAATTTTGGCCACCATTTCATTATCATCTCGTAGTAATTTGAACTCTGTCTCGAATTCCTTCTTCAACTGTGTCCATGTGGCCACTTTAGCTTTATCGATGTTTGAATACCATTCGATTACTACTCCCCTTAGTGTGGCTAGAAATTGCTTTGTCCACTCATCCTAGTCTATCACCCCATTCGCAGACCAGATGGTTTCACGTGTTTTACAATGGCATGCAGGGTTCTCTTTTGCATCACCTGTAAACTTAGGTAATTTTTTCTTTTGAGACATCTTAGCAATTTTGGTTACCACAGGTGTTGGTATCTTGGAGCTTGGTATCCTTGAATTGGAAGTATTCGAGCCAGATAGATTACTTTGATTTGGTGCCCTTGTGTCCCTTTGACACTCGTGACTGCACTGGTATCCCTCGTAACTCTATCCTTGACCTCTTCTTCCTTGTTCCTTCGGGCCTCCCTAGCCGCTGTTCGTGGGGTACGAGACAGATTCCTCAACCGATGTCGGCTCTCTTCAAGAAGATCCAACCGTTGTTGGGTCTCCTCAATTAGATCCTCACTACTTCCCCTACAGTGTCCCTCCTTCCCGTGGTGGTTACCTTCATCTTGGTTGCCTTCCCCCCTGTCGGTTCGCTCCTCTGCTAATTGCCTGAGCCTCTGTCTCCTTTCAGCCTGTTGCTCCAGAATCAAAGCCGTTTGGGCAGCTTCACATTCCTCTATACGCTCTTTCCTATTTTTATCCTTATTTAACAAATTGGCCATTAATTGTAACCGAACACGAATTATTTAAAAGAACACTTTTTATTAATTCATTGTGTACAATGTGTGTCAATCGTATGATAGAATCACAACAATATAGAAGTGCCCTCTTTTATTTTTGTTTGGAGGGTTTAATTATTGTTTAGCCTTTGTTGGGTTTTGTCTCGTTCCTTGTCTTCCCTTCGGCTATTCCTTTGACGTATGTTTTCTTCGTAGGCTTGAAGGATTTGTTGCCGTCTATTTTCATGATTGGCCTCTTCACGACGGTTTTGGAGAGCAAGGAAGGTTTGTGCCAACAGTCGAGGGAGATGGCACATTAACCGGTCTACTACAGGACTCACTCTAAGGGCACTCCACACGGCACTTTCCGGCACCTCTTCACATGTGGCTTCCTTCCTGATGTGAGTTTCAATTGATGCCTGAGCAACGCGACAAAGTTTGCTGTCAATGCCCATTCACCTTCGAAAAGTTCTGAGTTTTCCTCCTCGTGCTCTCAGCTACCACTTGCACCGTGGTCTCTTGGCTGGCCCATGATTTTCCCTTCGCCATCAACATTCTATCACTTGCCGAGTTTGTATTGGCAATGGTGCCAAATGTTTACCGCTACGGGCAAAGTATATTAATGCATACTAAAACAGAAAAAATGTACACAAACAAATGCGTGCAATGTATTATCAGAGAACTGCAACTTCTTTCATTAATGCCAAAACAGATTTACATACAGCGTACACAGTAATACCAACGATGCTGATCATGTACCGCTGCCATAAGTTACATCCTAAGTTGTACATATAGTCCCCACTACCTACCCCTCGGGTGAACTAACCACCAACGACATGATTAACATTAACAACATTTTAGACAACACATAATTTTACCGACAACAGGTGTTACAACTTCCTCGGTCTCCATCAGAATGTCAACGCTTGAAGTCCGCAGCACCTCACTCGACTGCTGCATGATTCGCTGCGGCTTAGCCACCCATCTAACCATCTGCTTCGACGCTGCAAACTGTGACTTAGCTGCCCCTCATCCTGCAAAAAATTGGTGGGGGTTTCTCCAACCACAAAACCCCCAGGATCACTTATCTTTAGTCGGACTACCAGACTGTCATCCTCGCCCACAGCATCTGAATCACCATTGTTAGGAAAGGGGGCAAAATGGACCTTAGAACCAGCAGCAATGGAGGAAACCCTAGCCCCAACGGCAGGGGATTTCAAACAGCTCGGGAGCGCCATTATGAAGAGGCATGTTTATCATTGAGCATTTGAGAATATAATTAAATAACAATTTATGATCAGACTTCTGAAAATAATAAGATATATAGATATTTATAAATGATAGAGTTTCAAACTTTAATGACAGTGGCTACAGCAGCAGATGTCTACAGAAGTTGCTGCAACCACATTGACTTGTAAAGTGGCTCAATGATGCAAACAGTAATGGAAAAATTTCAAAAGCAGTTTAACAACTAGAAGACTTAATATTGCCATCCAGTGTCCACAAATATTGCTTGGTGGTTGTGGTGTTTTCAGTATCTCTTTTCCAATTTTATTTTCCTTCTCACATTGGCATTTATACACCAAAGTCCATCTTTTTTTATTGTTCATATTAGATTTTTTAAGGATTTCTACCTAAAATTGGATTAAAAAAATATTTCTAATCCAATGAAAAGTTGGTTGAACTGAACCAGACAAATCTGTGCAGTCAAAAAATTCTAGACCAAACCAGATTTGAAGTTGGATTTGGTAACACTGATGTTCACCTCCTTTTGTTGCGTTCTATACTTAATGTAGGATCTGTACTGCAAATTTCTAAAGAACAATAATTATATAAGCCCTATCAAGCATAGAACATGTTTGTACATGTTTGGAGAATGAACTCTGGTTCCAATATGATTCTCCCTTCTTCATCGAGCTCTGGTAATATTGTCTGTCTAGGGATATTATGCCTAATTATTTCATTTAAACAAGAAACATGAAAAATTGGATGTATCTTGGTTGTTGGCGGCAACTCAAGCTTGTAGACAACACTACCTCTATTTTTTACACGATTTTCTATGGGGCCATAATATTTTGGCGACAACTTATTATCATTTGTTTCTTTCTTCAATGGTATTTTCTTAAAGGGTTGCAATCTCTAGAATACCCAGTGTCCAACTTCAAAACTTATTTCACTACGATGCTGGTCCACTTGCTGTTTCATTCAACTTTGTGCCATGGCCAAATTCTCCTCTAGTCCCGATAGTACTTGTTTCTGATGACGCATGGGGTCCTCCACAGCCTGAACTCTTGGTGACACCCTCAATGATGATGAGATTGAAGGATGATGATATCCATAGAGTACCATAAAAGGAGACATTTTTTATGAGCTATGGAAGGAAGTGTTGTACCACCATTTTGCTAGTGGTAGCTAGTCTACCTATCGAGACTGTTTATCTGAAGTGAAACAAAGTAAATACCCTTCCAAACACTTCCGAACAACCTCAGTTTTCCCATCAGATTGAGGATGGTATGAAGAACTATGAGCCAATTGAGTTCCCCAACATGAGAATAAATTTGTCCAAAAGTTACTAGTTAAGATAGGATCACGGTCAATAACAATAAGCTTAGGTGCACCATGTAGCTTTTGTATATTATCCAGAAATGTTTTTGCCACTATACTCATAAAATGATGCGATAATGCAATGAAATGGGCATATTTACTGAGGTAATCCACCACTGCCATGCTGACATTCTTACAATTAGTTCTTGAAAGACCTTAATGAATTCCATGGAGACCTCTTCCCAATTGTTGGCTAGGAATAACTAAAGGTTGCAAGAGACCTTGTGTCTTAATTGTCTCTGCTTTATTTCAGCCACAAATTCTTGAATATCCCCATTAGTCCTTTCCAAAAGAAATCTTGCTTGAATCAATGCTGTCTTCAAAAAACCCTGAATCACCACCTATCGTAGACTCATGAAGTTCTGTGAAGATCTTTTATTTGAGAGTGGAATTCTTACATAGGTTTTATACCACAAAGCATCTTCCTTCCAACAAAACTTATTTGAACTACTTAGATCACATTGTAATTGTTGAATGAGATTACTTGTAGCAACATCATTTTTCCTCTCCACTTTAGCTTCTGCTACCCAATCTGCTTGCAATATTGAAATGACACACAATAGTGCTTCATTCCTAGGTATGCATCCGCTGTTAGTATATTTCAGATTCTAGCAAGGAATATAACAATCTACAGAGATCTAACAAAACTAAGCACAGGATATGATATGAGAAATCATAAAGGAGGAAAGATAGTACCCGGAAATCAGATTTTGACTATGCCTTCAACCTCTCCAATGCATGTGCCAATTAGCCCACCTAGGGTTCCTTGAATAAATCTGCTTCAAGATGCCAATGATCTATACTTTGACCTGTCCTTGGAGCAGCTAGTCAATGCCTTAGATCTACCCTTAAGGCTTCTTTACTATCAGTTCTTCAACCCTTGAATATGATGTTCCAAATATGCCAAATCAATATCGATATTTCCTAGTTGGAAGGTTGATCTATATTGCTGCTCCAACCATACATATTGCTGTATACATATCATTGTATTGCTCAATATGTATGATGCTGCTCCAGGGTTTCGCTACCACTTTGGATGTGCTATTCCAAAGTAGAAGCTGCGATACTTTGTAGCAGCGATGAGACATGATGCTGCCCCTCTCTCACAAGGAGACATGACATACCTTCTGGCTCTGCCACTTGCACAGAGGTGCCCCACAGGCCACTGATGTATTTCAACTCTTCTCACAGCAATGCCAGCTTCAGCCTCAGCTCCAATCTCTCCTTTACTTTGCACCCCTTTGGCATCTTCTCTTTGAAACTGCGTTTCTTCATATTCTCCAATCCCGATCTGATATCCCTTGGTGATTGCTTCAGGCTAAGTTACCGATTCGGGTGCAGATTCAGATGCAGATGCGTGAAATTTTTTTTGAGGGGATGTGGATGCATTTGGATGCGTGTGTATATATATATATATATATATATATTTATATATTTATATATAATATTATTAAGGATAGTACATAAAAGCTGAGTACATCAAAATCTGAGAATGCTGTATCTGAACGATCACAAAGTTACTGTTATCACAGAGATACTACTACCATTAGACAAGTCCATATTTACATTGTGATACAAAGACAAAAATATATTAAACTGATAAGTTCACTTGACAGCTAAGTATAAAGGAAACAAGCTCCATGCAATAGCTCACTGGAATCCGAATCAGAATATTAAAAAAAAGATTAATGGTTATTAAGCACATGTTTTTTGTTTAGGAGCAAAAAAAACAGATTAAAAATGTTATTAAGCACATGTTTTAATGTGCTTTAATTGTTTGTTTATCAAAAAAAAGTGTCAGTTTTGATGCTGGGCCCCCGGATGCTTGTGGAAGCTCATGGGTGCCCTGTGGATGCATGCAGGAAGCACATCCTGGGCACCCAGATGCTCTGTGGATTCTCTGTTACGCATCCACAGAGTATCCGGGTGCCCAGGATGCGCTTCCTGCGCGCATCCACAGGGCACCAGATTCTGCATCTGCATCCGCATCAGAATGCATCTGCTTCCGAATCCAGGCCAGGATGCTGCGAATCGGTAACTGAGGCTTCAGGAAGTCTTCTTTTATTAACCTTTTATAGATTTCAATCTCCTCGGTAGCAGATTCCAAAAGTTGTGGCTACCTTGTCTTGTTACAATTTCCCAGCGGTCTTCTACACTCCAAGGCACCAAATAAATTTCCCAAGCAGCAACTAAACTGGGCACTCTAAGCTTTAAACAGTGTTAATCTCCTTGGCAGCGGGGGTTTCTACTTGCAACAGCTTCACAAACACAGCGATCTACCATTCTTCTTCTTGTCTTTCTTCAGGATTTCAAACAACAGCAATCTTCTTTTGACCAATCTGTTTGAACAGATACATTTGGCAGTGATTACAATCTCAACTGGGCTAATCTTGCAAGATCTCTCATGGAGTTTCACTTCTCTCCTTCCTCTAGCTGTTGGGCTTTGACTAAAGCTGTAACTATTGTTGACAGCTTCTTAATTGGCCCTTTACCTTGTCTTAAATTCTTTTCTCTGACCAACAGATTCATACTGTTGTTCCTCAACTTTCACCAGATCCATGATCTTTGTGAACTACCTTCAATCTGCCTTCACCGATCATTTTCAAATGGCAGTTAATATTTGTTGGCAGCCACAAACTAATTTCCTAGTGACTCCGTTCATATGACAGCCATCAAACACAGCTTTTTCTCACAAAATAATTAAACAAGGCTTTGTCTGCATTGATGGTGACATATACAGCGTACTGCTTGAAACTTCTAAACTTTGTTTGGCCTGGCAACTTCTCCACAAGATCGGATTTAGGAGCTCACAGGGCACCTGAAACAATCAGCAGAACAATACTTAATTGAAAAAATAATAGAATTCTGCCATTTTTAAATCCTGGGATCCATGACTGAAAGACCTACCCAACTAATAATCCTGGGCCCTCCCGTTAGGGAGTTTGGTCCAGACCAGCTCTGATACCAAAATAGAAACACAGAACAGCAGAAATAAAAAAGAAGAGACAGCACAGATGAAGTACTCGGTGCATTTATTGATGAAGTAATGCTTATTTATACAAAGTAATAGTGAACAAATTCCCTATAAATCTGCTATACAACTGACAACTAAATGTTTGACGGTTGACTGAAAACTGATGCTGATGGGCAGGTAACTATCGAGCTTGAATACAAATTGACTATTTCTGCCAACTAACTGAAAGATGAAAGACATATAAACAGTTTACAAGTAGAGCCAATAGATTTCCACAATCCATGAAATTTGTTTGCATTGCTTCTGGATTAGATTGTGTATGTAGTTTTTTTCATAAAAAAACTACATACACAATCTAATCCAGAAGCACTGCAAACAAAGTTTACAAGTAATTCAGTTTTGACATATTAGGACAATATGGGTTTTGGATTTGATTGGTGCATTGCTATAAGGGCAACCCTCATCTCTAAGTGTTCCTGTGACCTCAATAAGGTGCTCCACCCATGACAACTTTGGCTGGGTCTATGCTGTGAAACTCATTTGCTTTTATAGAATTTGACATGAATACAGTGATTGTTTAAGACCATATTTTAATTACATTCAAAACTATGCTTATTATGGTAAAAAACTTTACACAATCAAATCCAGAAACTGATACATGTATATTATTATATTTGCAAATCCTAGCATCTAGTATGCTTGCCTAATTGGAACACATCCCTAATGTAACTTTGGCTCTCTTAATGAAGAGTTGCAAGGTTTGTAGTTTCTATTTTGTTCTCGTTTTCTCATTCTAATTTTTTTTCTATTCTTTTGGGCTTGTTTTGGGGTCATCCAACTAAAAAATGTCGTTGTACTGACGTTATTCTAATAATAAGGTAATCTACCATAGTTTCTTTTGTTAAGAGATTTAGAAATCACTTTTGTAATTTTAATTTTTATAAAAAAACATATCTTAATCTAGGTTCATATACTTCTTTCTACCTTACAATCAAATTTTGATGAACAACCTTAAAACACAAGTAATATTTTCGAGCATCAGAACATTTTAGTGTGTTTATTTTAATTAACAATCGATATGCATACATTAATTTTATAATAAAAATCAATCAACATGGCAGATCACTACAACCAACCATAAAAATTAGTATTAAAATAATCCATTCCCATTCATTATCTCGAACTAATAAACCCAATACAATCTGTGTTGATATGGTGTTTTCTTTTGCAGGTGTTTGATTTGTGCAAAAAAATGAAGGCTTTGGCTGTTTTTTTCCGTCGAGGAAGAAGCCATCCATTACCAGATAACCTTGAACTCGATCTAAAAGCTCGAAAGCGATCTTTGGAAGATCAAGAGTAATGTATTTAGTCTAATCAAATGTAGCTAAGATGAAATTTGAACTCTATTGTTAATAATATTCAACATTGTTTAGATTTGTTAAAAAAAAATGTCAATCTTATGTATATCCTATTTTATATCATATCCATGGTTTTTATGGCTAGTATGCGTTCCCTACTTGTAATTATTGTTACTATTATTTGTTAAGGTGACAAGATTGATAATTTGTTCGGCTTTTTTAATTGTGATGCATGTTACTTAAGTAAGATCATTTTTAGAATGACAATTCTCCATAGACTTTAAAAATATTTATTAATGGTAAAGAATTTGATGTAGGATAAACAAAACCAAAATTTCAATTTACAATTTAAAATGGTTACAAAATACCATTACTGTATGTGCATCTCTCTAATAACAATAGGCTTGGTTGCAACTTGATACCACTCAGTAGTCAAGTAGGCATGGAAGGTGAATAACTTGAGATAAGCTTGGTTGTTAAATAACTTAACGATGATTTACTTGTGAAAACTTAGAGAAATACATGGATTGAACACACCTAATGGCTAGCATACTTTAGAGGCTTATCATATACAAGATGAAATCCTCCATATTGGTTAATTAGTTCTTAAGAAAAGTATGAAACGGTGGACTTCTTTTAACCTAAACTCAACACATTCAACAGACTCATATATAATAAATGCAAAATGCGATACATAAAGATGAGTATGTGACTATTCCTAATTACAAAGTGTTGGAATGGACATTATAAATATTCAGAAAATTTTACATCCAAAAATGACCATAAACAAAGCTTTGAGTCCTTGCTTTGTTTTTTGGATTTATAGATATTCCCCCGTAATTCTGTTCGTAGTCCGGAGCCTTCAATTTCTTACCCCTTTTCGAAGCTGTCAAAAAATTCACTCCCTTCTCTTCTCTTTATTGTTCTTCACAAACTCCTTTGCTGCAGTTCATTTTTCTTCCCGTCCGGAAAACTCTGTATTATTGCAATTCCTAAAGACTATGTATGCATTTCTGGATTTGATTGTGTGTGATTTTTGATATCAACGTTTTGGTTCACACTCCGTGATCCATCATCATTCCTAAAGACCCCAAAAAAACTCTGTATTTTTGCAGTTTCTCTTTTTTAGTAAAATATATAAAAAATTTAGATACAAAAACATTGGTCTGTTTTCCCTCCTTATTGACTTCTCCCATAAGTTCACTTACATCAAATTCCATTTACATCACAACCAACCGACGATAATTGTTCAACTAGCATTCATAGGAAGAGGGGATAAATAGATCCCATTTTTTTTAATGGGGTTTATAATTTAATAACGACCAGTAGCTCATAATTACAATAAATTTCAGTAAGAATTTTTCAAACTTCATTTTGTACTTTTGTTTCTAAAATTGTCCATTCTAAGCTTTCTAGAGCTCTTCGATGTCTCAAAAGCTTTTCTAGAGCTTGACCATTGTAGAGGTTAACCGTATACACGTGTCTTTTAAAGCTAACTGTGAGAGCTCTAGAGATGCTACTACGATGGAGAAACTAATTTTGGTCATTCAAAGTTGTACTTTGTGAGTGGCCTGGTAAAAATGTCTACACATTCTTGATATACGTAGAATTTTGAACAATTAATGGTAATTATGTAGACATGATTTTAGCCATACCATCCTGTCGGTGATGAAGTTTTCTTTGTTTTTTTTCCTATTTTTGTAGGTGAAATCCTTCACCCCAGGGAAATACACTTATGTATGAATGTCCTTGGTTTTATTATATATCCCTTTCATATTCATTAAGCTACCTGCATACATTTTATTTATGCAATTACTTTAAGGTAGGCCATATATCCTTATTTACTATTTACCCACTTTTGACATGCTTTTCTAGTTTTATTAGTTTGTGACCTTAAGAGTAGCACACTTGGGTTTGATAATCTTTACTAAGATAATCTAACAACAAAGTAACACATACATGTAATCTTGTGGTTACATGTGAATCTCGTCGCTATAAAGCATGTTAATGCATTTGATTCATGTTAGGATAAGGTGTTGTACACATTGCATAGACATGGAATGTCATAATGTAAATTAAGTATTTATATAGTTATGATGCATCTAGGTATTTAGGCACACTTGAACTTGACAATCCTTACTAAGATAATCTAATAACAAATTAACACATGTAATCTATGATATTGTGGTTACATGTGAATCACCTAGCTACAAAGCATGTTAACGCATGAGATTCATGTTTGGACTCGGTGTTGTATACATTGCACACACATGAAATATCGTAATGCAAATTAAGTATTTATTAAGTTGTAATGCATCTAGGTAGAAAATATTGTAATGTAAATTAAGTATTTATTTAGTTGTGATGCATCTAGGAGGTGTTTAGGCGCATTCGGTAGTTACCACTTGTAAAGTTGTAACATCGGGTTAGTTCTTTATATGGGAGATGTAGAAAAATTAATTGGGGAAAAGTATTGAAAAAGTATTTAATGTGTGTATCAAAATGTAAATGAAGGGTCAATGTGCTTGTGTTCTCCTAACTTGGAGGCTCGTGTTTTTATCTTACCACTTGGTTGTATTTCTATGAGCTTTGAGTCTATATAAGCAAGCACATGTTTAGTGGTTAGGTTGGCTAAGTGAGTGGGTTTTCTTTAAGTCTTTTTGAGGAGTGCATATGTGAACCATGGTATGTATGTGTAGATTTATACTTGGACACATGGAGCATACATTGGAGAGGATTACTATTTCAAAAGTATTTATCGTAGCTCTGAAGTGTATATAGTGTTTATTTGTTGAATAATAGATAGGGTATGGATGCTTTTGTAGGCTATTTTCTTTTTCTTTTTCCAAGGGTTTTCCCAAGGTATATTTTATGGCTTCTCAATGTAATATATGCATACTAATTATTTTGTAAGTTTTTATACTCACTTTTCTCTCATGGGGTTATGTAGAAAATGGGTTCAATGTACTATATGTTATGCATGATTTCCTAACAATTCATGGTATCATATGATATTTGGTAGTAGAGAATAGAGGGATCGTCTCTCTATTTTCTAACAACAAATCACATTATAATTGTTCATTTGTCTTCTACATATATGTCAATTTTATATCTATGGGTGTTGTGCTTGTTTTTGTTGTGTATGTGTATGTTCTCTGGTTTCATTGTGTGTCTCTTTGTATAGAATTATGTATGATTTGTTGACATACTTTGTGTTGTGGTTTATGCTTTTGTAACATATTTGTGTTTAAAAGGTTTTATTTGTTGAACATGTTTGTTTGTAATTCCTAATAATGGAGGTATGATCTATTCACACACTTTGTTGTATATCCTCCATTATTTTTTAAATTGTATTTTATAAATGTACTATAAATATCTTTATTATTTGTTGACACAAGCCTACTAAATTGGGGCAAAATGTAATGTCAAAAATTACAAATCATACAATTTTGACATTACAAGTTGTACAAATTTTAGTCTCCATTCTATAACATGTTTAGGACATGCTTTAGCCTCTCTTACTGTCTCTTTTCCTAATGAAAATGCCAATTTTAATGCTTGTTTGTGAGCTTGTGCTTAATGTATTTACTTTGGATGTTTTTAATACCCATTTTGTAACCCATGATTAATTTCTAAAGCTTTTTGGAAATTTTCCATTTAGGATGAAATCATTGTCATTTAAATGTCACCATGGTTGTAGATTAATCTTGTAATTATTTAGTCATATGGACAACATCCAATAACTGAAATAGTGGCTTAGAATCCTTCTTGGATGCAACCATAATCCATCCGTATTTTTCTTAGTTTCCAACAACATTCTTTTGATTCCCTTTCCCAAAATAGTAAAATTGATTATTATGGGTTTCCAAAATTAGATTAGTTGAGTTTTTCATTTTTTAAAAATTGTTTGGTTGCAACTTAGACATTCTCATGCCACTACACACTACAACACTTTTTATAACACCACTATTACTCTATGCTACTTGAGTTGCCTTGCATTTTTTTATTATGTATAATAGTGTGTGTAGGTTTTTATTTCCTAGTGGGTTATTTATTTTTCCCTATATTATTAGGTTTTTCCTACACTTTTATTGATTTCGCTTAGGTTAATAAAGCATGTCTTATTAGGTGAGTGGTTGCAAGGTGTCACCTTCCTACATGTGAGCATTCATTGACTATATTGGGAAGATATTTTGCTATCTTTAGTCCGATAGATGGTTGCTCCTCATTGGTCGGTGTTGACACCTCCTCCCTCTTCCTAGTCTATATAAGCATGCTACCCGGCTTGTATTTCATATCACTTGCTTTTGCATCCTCTTAATGCTATTTTGCTTCTAGCATTTGCATTACTCTCTTGGAGACTAACTTTGTGTTGCTATTTTGATTTCGTATCATTTGCATTCATAGTTTAGATATCTATTATTTGCACTAGTTTTTTGGGTAAATAATCTTTTCAGATTCTAACATATAGAACTCCTTGATCTTTTGGGCTTTCATAAAATTCTCCATAACAACAATTTGACAACTGCAAGAGTGAGCAAGGGCAAAGTTGCTTGATGGAGGATAGTTGTTTTTGTGTTTTTTCTTAAAAAGGAAAGTTTTGACAAGTTTTGGATGGAAGGTGAGATTCACATTGGGTTCACCAAAATGTAGAGTGAGAATATGGAACCGCTTTGAAAGGCAGCCAAGCCCTTTGACGGCTCAATACCCCTCTCTCCACTCTAAGAAAATTGTTGAGGTTCCTCAACCTTTCAATTTGCTCATTAGGATAGGCAAACATGTGTGCAACTAATATTATTTGATAGATAAAAATATTTAAGCTAATAAAGATAAACTAATAGGTTGTAAGGACTATCTTGGTAGCCTCATAATCTCTTTGCCTTATAAAAATGTGCAAGTAGAGGACGACAATGTGGCATGCTAGCATCCCATATGTACAAGGTGTGAAACTCTACACTAGAAAAATGCCAAACAATTAACTACAATCCCATTTATTAAATATGATAAAACTAGGATGCATGGAGTGTGTGAAAACAAAGTGGAGAAATACTTACAATAACCTTGCAAGTGAAGCTTCCAACATGCGCAAATTTCTCCCCTATGCACTTATACACACACGATTGAGAAATGAAATGTTGGTGGGTATGATTAAGAGGCTTGCCATAGTCAAGCCCCCATTTTGGTGTTTCTTCCTCCATGGACAACCGAGATATATGATAGAAAATAAAATGGAAAAGCAAATAAAGAAGGATGAAAGTAGCATGCTAAGATCAAAGACAATATGTGAATGAAAGAAAAATCTCCCCTTCTACACCATGAAGAAGAGGATTGCCAAAATGAGGAAGAGAGTCAAAGCTCCAATGTGGGTGACAATGGAAAATGGAAGAAGGAACCAATATTCAAGAGAGTGTCGGAAATGATTAAAAGAGTGAAAATTTATCCAAGAGATTGTGTTAGTGACCAAGAAGCCAGAAGAAACCAAAATGAAGGCCAAAGGAGAAAGATAAAAGGACTTAGCATCCTCCCAAAGTTGCTGGGCACCCAAATGTTCATTACACTACTAGAATTAGTAGGTGTAACATCCCAATGACCATCTCTAGCTGAGGGATTTGTGGGAGGAATGCACAACAGACGTCTCTGTGATGCACGTGTCCAAGAACAAATCAAATCAAAGAAATCAAGAGGATAGATGGAAAAAGATGGCAAAGTAAGTTGGATGACTTGATGAAGATGTAACATGACCATTGTCTTTGATTTTGCTAAGTTAAAGGCCTTAATATGATGTGAAATTGCATTGGGTGCAATTTATAACATTATGATAATATACTGATAATTTATAACTTTAAGAAACTCCCCTAGGAAAGGTGTAAAATCCCGGTGAATCTTTCGGTAAAAATACATAAGTGTATTGGTGAATTTTTTTATTGCGAAGGAAAAAGTATTTTAAAATTGTATTTGCAAAGTGTTTTCAATTGTATGAAAATTGTAGAGGCTAATCTTTCGTTATTTATGGGAAAAGTACATTTTTCTCTGGTGATTTTTTCCAATCCACATTCTATTAATAGTCACTTGCCATAAATATTCATCATGATGGGCCAATGCCAAATGGCAATTAATGTAATAATTAAGGCAACATCACATCAAATCTTGAGAGAATAAAGCCTTGATTTGTTGCCAACTTTCCTACACTACGATATCGATAATTGCAACCATGGCCACACATACCGAACAAACATCATATCACCGTTATAATTTATAAATTTTTATTTTTATTTACCGTTGGATGATCTAAGATCAATATCTTAAATTCTATTTCAAGTCAAAATTCGGAAGGACACAAAGTTCTGTAGAAAGTTTGCAGAATGGAGATACGTGTCCAATCTATATACTTAATCCTACGTAGTAACCTTAAACGTTGACCCCAACTAGTCATGGGGATGGTTGATAATGTTACAACTTGTGATGGACATTAGATAAATGTCTTTTCACTGACATTCCCAAGTGCGATTATCCATGGATGACATTGAAATTGGTATTGATGGAATGATGTTATTCCCAATTTTGCACGCACTTCCATTTATGGCAAAGATTTACAGAGATATCAAAGGATTGGGAGTTATTATCGACTAGTGATAAATAGATTGGGCGACATTTTTAGGCTATTTATATATGATTTTGGCTTTTTTCTTCTTCAGTTCTCCTTGGGTAGATAGAGTTTAGTGAAAGTTTAGTTTAGGCCTTTTTAAAAATTCATCTTTATTTCAAATTCTCTTAGAGGTTAGGTAGATAGAGTGTAGAATCTGAAGATGGATACTTTTATCCAATTGACAAGTACAACTGGGGAGAAGTAGATGACCTTATTAAGCACTATCACATACGAGATTCTATAATTAATTTGCAAGCAGGGCCAATTTGGAGCATTTACAATGTAGGGAATGAGGATGGTGTAGGGATGTGAATTCTGGTATCTATTGATAGATACTGCGTGAATATATACATTACATTCTAGTTCTTGGCCTCTCTTTTGGACCTCGGAGGAGACAAGGTGGAGATACTGCTATTGCTAAGGTAGGTTTTTAAAGAAGAATTTTTGGGGGATCACATTTAAGTTGTTGCCTTGGAAAAAATAGGGGCGGGGATCCTATGGCTAAGGGATATACCCAAGCTCTTCCAATCAGGCCAAAATGTGGCTCGACAACCATTTATAATGAACCTAAATGGCGAAGAACTGGCGCGATAGAGGAAATGGGCAACGAGTGGTAGGGATTTCCTCCATAAATGGTTTCTCCTTGATGAACCACAAGACTATGGATGTCTGCAGGAATTTTCACAACTTGTCATCTCCAACACATTCCACTTAGAATGAAGGGAAGGAGAGCACCCTAATCTTTTGAAATGAAGGATTTTTTTGTTTTATGGGTGGCCCTAAGTTTTTGAAATGAAGAGTACCATACCACTACTATACCCAATTATTATACAGTTTTGGTAGAATTAGGGGTAGTCCCACCTCAAAGTGTAATTAGAATTATGTGGGAATTCATTATTCTATAGGTTTAAGGTCTTACACTTGTTAGGAATAAGGTGTCTCAACCTTGGATAATTCCTATTCTTATTATTTGTTTTGTAAATGTATTTTTTGCAAATAATGTAATTAAGTGTGAGTGTACATGTCTAGTTGGCATGTTCATGTGTCACTCCACTTGATGTGTCGGCATCTTGTGTGTAAGGAGATCATGACTGAAACGGTCATGACGGATTCCTATGACGCGTAAGAACTATTTAAGGAATGTGCTATGACAGGTGTAAGAGCATCTTATGACTTGGGCCTATTTGGGCACCCAAGAAGAAGTGGTTGGTGTTTGTAAGATAATATGTCAAAAATAGGTTGGTATGACAGATTCTCTTACACTTCTCTTGTGACCGTTATTTTTGGCGGATTCTATGACAAGCTGTCATAGTCTATTCTAGGGATGGACGCCTATTCTTGGGATTGCATGTAACAACTGTGTACATGTGGCTTTGTGCATGGGTCTTGGTGGTTGTGCCTATTTTTGGGTCCAGAGGAGTCTATATATATGATGCTGCTCCTATGGGAGAGATATAACAAAAATTTAAGTCTTGTTGGCTTTGTCTCTCATTTCCTGAAAGAACTTGCATTGCAAGTGTATTGTAATCTTTGTGTTGAAGATAATACATTGTGCAGGTTTTGGAGTGCTGGGGTTTTTTACCGAAAGGTTTTCCCCAGGGTATATCATTGTGTCATTCTCTATTTTTCTGTATGCATTGTATGTGGTTGCAATATCTTTGTTAAAGTAGTTAACGAATCTGAAATTGTAAGGATTTGAAAGAATTTGCACAATACTTTCCTTAAGAGATTAGCGTAGGAAGCTGTTTCCACACCTGAGTTTCCTTACAACACTTACTCTTTAATGTAAATATTAATAAAAATTTCACAAATTTTGTAAAAAATCTTTGTTGCTCTCAACAGATTTTAATTTCTGAATGAAATTGTTATGTTTTGATTAAGTAAAAACAAGTTTTGATAGGACCCGAAACCTTTTACAAAGTGCTTAAAGATAAACCATTAAAAGCATAACAAAGTTTGTGCCTCAACACCCCCCCCAAAAAAGCAGGAAAAACACACAACATCTACCAATATACAAAAGGATGCACCAAAAGAAATGAAACATGACAACAAAACAAAAAGATAGGACAACATAAAGAGGTAGCTAATACATTTCATAAGGTCCCCGACTTGGACCACCATTATCTGCATATGATCAACAGATTCCTTGAGCTCTTTCAACTCCCTATCTTCTTTGGTCTCAGTCTTCCTAGTGCTTGCCCGAGTGTGCTTTCAAGGTCTCGTAGCCTCCTTTGGGTCCTTCATCTCCTTCCATCCTTTAGTCTACTCCATCTTGTCGACTAGGATCCTAACATGATCCTCTAATTTCTCCACTCTATTTTGCACAGTGTCAAGCCTACCTTCAAAGTCCCCTTCAGTGACCCTAGCCTCTTTCTCTTTCAAGATTTTTTATAGATTGAAAACCTTATCCACCATGGTATCCGCTTTTCCTACAACATCCCTCATTTCCTCTAGGCACACAACAACTAGTTTTTCACCTATGCTCATATTCTTAAGGAGATTGACATCACACACCATCATATGCATTTGTTCTTTGACCATGACGACATCATCCATCAGCTTCCCTAGTGTGCAGGTAAAATCCACAAGGTAGTATTTATCTTTCATCACATCGCTAACCCCACTTTTCTCCTTGTCAGTCTCCTTAACTGTAGTCACCTTGGTCCATAGAACATCTTTATCAATTCTCCCCACAATTTCTTACATGACCTGGTTAGCTTCTTGCAGGTTTTCCTCCTCCCTCTGCAAAAAAATTTGGTCCTCACCCAGATTGCCTAAATCCCCATCCAAATTCTCTTCATCCTCAATCTTCTCACCAATATTTTCCTCACGACTCTTCATCTGCTTGAAGTCCTCATCATCCTCAAAAGAAATGACAATGTTCATATTACGAAGTCTTTGATAGCTTTTAGTCTTTTTCCCACTTCTACTAAAATCCCCTCTTTTCCTCTTGCCTCCAACATTCTCCCCCTCTTCCTTACATTCATCCTCTCCAGTATCCTTCTCAGAAGTAGAATCTTCCACAACGGGCTTACCCTGATTTTTCTTAGATGGGGAACCCTTGAATTTAGTCTTTTTTGTGGTTTTAACCTCGAAAGGCTCCTCCTCGCCATCTTCAGTTTCTTCTTCATACATGTCATCATCCTCATCCCCTTCCATGTCTTCTTCATCCTTAGCTCTACCCTTAAGGAAGGGTTTTTCCACCTTTTTCATTTTCAGAAGATCAAATACCAGAAGCATTAAACCCTGGTGTGAGGCGTGATCTCCTTGAGGATCCTTCTAAGTGCTTTTGATAGTATAATCCAAAGAGCTCAACAAATAGTAAGGGAAACTAACTTTATCATCATGTATACAATGATTTAGCAGCATGAAATGGTGGCCATAAGCTCTGGTAAATCTACCATCAAGCGTAATGCAGTTAATAACAACATATAAGACAAACCTCGAAGGCCAAGAGATACGCTTGGGGTCTTGGTAGGATTTGTCCACCTTCACCAGCCTCTTTCTTTCCTTCTCTGTATCAGGGAACCTCTCAGGAGCCTTATTAGAGATACTCCTATCTTTGTAGAATTTCAGCCCCTCCATACTCATTCCTGATTCTTTAGAGACAATCTCCTCAGTAACCTCCATATACTAGTTACCCACTAAAACACTTCTATTCTTCCATATTTTGAAGAATTACTTAGACACATCAGGGTTTCTACCATGTAGCCTCTCGATGAAATCTGCCATAACACCTTTCTTTAGAATCCCCCAGACCTCCTTACTCTATTTCCATTCCTTGCAATTCACAGGTTCAAACCTTTTCTTGTTTCTACCCATTTCACCACTCTGGTTACCCTTCACAATGTCTTCGAGTAAAAACCCTCGTTCACTGTTCTGAACGACACCTTCTTCAAAATACTTCTCAAACAAAACTCAGAATCTGTGTGAAATAAAGCACCTAGTCACATCATTGTCCTTCACATAGAAAAATGGATAAATAAACATCACCTTGCAATCAAAACTCTTCATTAAAAAGATAAGTTAAAACTCCTTCCTACTCCGTAAGTGGTCATTATCAATTAATGATTTAACCTCAAAAGGCAAATCATCAACGTCATCCTATTTCGTCATCAAATCCACCTTACAAGCTGCGTTAGTCGTCCAGTCGGTAACAACATTAGACTCCCTATAGTTATGCGTGATGACACATTCCTCAAAAGAGTTAATTAGGTTTTTGGCTTTATGCGTTATATTATATATGGTCCATGAAGGAATAGACTCATTATTTAAACATTTTATAATGTTCAAAGAGTCACATTTTATAGTTTTTGGCACCCCTTCTCCTTAGCTAGAACTAAGCCTTGTAAAGAAGCATTAGCCTTTGCAACATGATTGGATTATATACCAATAGGTATAGCTCTCACCCCTTTACAAAGACCACTCTCATCTCTGATAGTTGCACCACATCTAGCCACCCCTAGATTCCCTTTTGATGCCCCATCAAAGTTAACCTCCATCCATCTATGGGGAGGGAAATCCCATCTTGCTTCATTCCTCAACGACTCCTTGCAATTGTTCATATTACCTTTAATCTTCCAATTCTCAAAAGAAATCCTATCCACATCCTCTATAGGTTCAATCAGATTACCCTTCAAATAAAGATTCTCCAACATAGCTCTCTTGATCTTATGAAAGGCTACCTTTTCATTGGAGGACTTATTTCTAAAAACTCTATCATTTCCTTCTTTCCAAACACCCCAACAAATATATGGTAATATGAATTTCCAAACAGTAGCCACAGTATCATTCTTTGAAGGAGACACCCAAGAAGAAAAAAGGCTTTGTAAGTCCTCTGGGAAGATCCATTCCACATTAAGAAACTTTAAGCATTTTTCCCATATTTTGCTCACATAAGGGCAATAGATGATCATATGGTTAACAAATTCTTCATCCCGTTTGCATAAAAAACACATATTATCCATAGTCAATCCCCTTCTTCTCAAGTTGTCAGTAGTAAGGATCTTATTTTGGAGGATGATCCAAAAGAAAACATTGACTTTAGGAGTAAGGTCCTTTATCCAAGCATTAGCCCAACAAGGTACAGGGAAATTATCGTAGTCTTGATGGTACAAAGAAGAGATAGAAAAATTATCAATAGTATTATACTTCCAAATAAAACTATCCTCTTCCTCAATCAGGGTCACAGAGTTCAAAATTTTATTAAGATTCCTAAGGGATTGATCAATGACAAAGAAATCAATCCAATGATCTCTCTCCTAGTAGTCAACCACTTTGAGTCCAAACCTTAACTTGCATTGCACCTCAAAATTATTCCACTCAAGGATCTCCTTTAAGGGATGGTCCATTAGCCACTCTTCATCCCAAAACTGAATAGTCCTGCCATTCCCAACTTTCCATTTGAGTCCCTTCCTAATAAACTCTTTATTCCTCAAGGAATTTTTCCAGATGAAGGACCCTCCAGGGATAGCATCATAACTAAAAAAACTTTGCATAGTAGGACACTCCTTATTATACTTGTTCTTCCATATAGTGGTCCATTCTCCATTAGAGTTGTAAAATCTCCAAATAAGTTTTGCAAGAAGATGGTCATTTAAGCTCCTAATTCTATGCAATCCTAATCCCCCTTTCTTCACCGGTCTACAAACCTTATCCCAAGCTATAAGGGCCATCCTTTTCTTCTTTTCCAAACCAGTCCACAAGAAAGTTTTCTGGATTTTTTCAATAGCCTCGCCATACTTCTTGGGAATTTTGAAGATGTTGAGAGCATAAAGAGGTAAGCTTTGCAAAGTAGACCTCAAAACTTGAATCTTAGCATCTTGACTCAACAATGCACCCTTCCAACCTATTAATTTGCTATGAAATATGTCCACCAAAGAGCCCCCAAAAGTGTCAGGAGGCTCTAAATAAAGAGAGAGACCTAAATAGGTTCCAAGTAAAGACCCCAACTCACACCCCAATAGCTTCTTAATTTTCAATTTAATTTGTTTAGGGACATTGAAAAAGGACACAAAATTTTCCCCCCAGTTAATGAGCTGTCCAAAAGCTTTCCCATAGATGTCCAAAGCCTTCTTAATGTTTTTGGCATTTTTAACGGAAGCTTCCCCCATCACCACACAGTCATCAACAAATTGCTGGTGTGAACAAACCTGATTGTTGGAGATTTGCTAGCAAGCCAGTGCTGACTATATGTTTGTCATTGATGACAACATATGGTAAGTAGCATGCATTGAAGACTTATGCAGTAAGCTTTGAGTATATGTAGCATGGACATGTTATCAACATGATATCATGGACGTAGAGGTTAACTGTTAGTACAGACAATTATATAGCAGCTTGTGTCAGCAGTGTTCCTGATAGAGTTACAAGTAGTGTTCTGTGAGTGTTTGTCTGTACAGCCATCATGGAGCCTTGTGCCTTTGGATATGTGATGAAGACATACTAGTGATGTTACATTCATGAACGCAGAGTCTGATGATCAGTAGAAGTGAAGTTATGCAGTCTCTATTCACCAGTAGCAGTTTCATGTGTTTATTCAGAAGAGCCGACAAAGATTATATTGGTTTGGGAGTTGCGCCTATCATTACGGTATGCACCCTTGGATTCATGATTGGAGATGAGATATCGATGTTCAGTTAAGAGCGCATGATGTAATTCAGCTTGAGGAGAAAGCTTCAGTTAATTTGGTAGAGCCGACAGTGTGTAGTGTGCGTCTACTTTTATTAATATTGGACAAGTCCCAAATTGTGTTGCATGCTTAGTAGAGCCGACAAAATTATTATTGGAGTATGTTATGGTTTCTCTAATATGATTTCAATGTGGTTCTAATAGGCCGACTTGATTATATCATTTAGAGGAAAGATATTTATAGGCAGTCATTTATGATTGCTAAAGCATGGTTCAAAGTTGATTGTGAAGAGCAGAGCAGAGTGTGCGAAGTGTTGAGCCATCAGTAGAAGTTCTATGTGACCAAGTAAAGAGTTTATGCTATGCATTGGAACTGATCCATACAGCAAGTCAAATCGTAGTTCACCAAGATCCAGATATAGTGTGTATATGTTATTCAGAAGGTTGTAGCCTTCACCCCTTTGAGTAGTGTGCTCTCGGACAGTGTGTCCTCACCCCTAACAGGGTTAATTGTAAAAGACTCCTAACCGGGTCCGACCCTTGACTAGGTCACTGTACTAAATGCATTGTAAAGACAACTCCTAACAGAGTTAAGGATCTTCTAACA
Organism: Chamaecyparis obtusa; assembly: GCA_027943335.1. Classification (NCBI taxonomy): domain Eukaryota; kingdom Viridiplantae; phylum Streptophyta; class Pinopsida; order Cupressales; family Cupressaceae; genus Chamaecyparis; species Chamaecyparis obtusa. Next base: position 637,807 of record BSBK01005430.1, on the reverse strand, counting down.
AGGATCATAATACACTAGTGCAAATTATTAGTGGGTGTCAATTCCCACCGGGGTTTTTACCTATTTGGGTTTCCCTGTAACCAAAATATTGTTGTTGTGTTCAAGTGTTCTTTCATTATTTTTAAGCTTTATGTTTAAGTATACTTAATTGGATAAAGAATTGAAACTTGTAGATAACTGATTCACCCCCCCCCCTCTCAGTTATCTCTTGGGACTATTCCTAACACTGATTAGCTGAGGAAGGATACAAACCCTTAAAATCACATTTTTGAACCATATTCTCAATGAATCTTCCTAGGCATTGAACCATGATAACAAAGAGGACATGAGATAAGGGGTCACCCTGCCTAAATCCCCTAGAGGATTTAAAAAAAGGAGCGGGAGATCCATTAACCAAAATAGAAAAAGTAGCCAAGGAAATGAGCTGAAGAATAAGATCTAAACTTCTATTGTTAAAACCAAAGGCTTGAAGCACTTTTTTTAGAAAAACCTAATCCACCTTGTCATAAGCTTTGGATAAACCTAGTTTCAAGATAAAGCCCTCCTTTTTGGACATGACAAGAGAATGAACATTTTCATGAGCATAAATAATGGAGTCTAGAATTTGCCTACCAGGGACAAATCCATTATGTTGCCAGGAAATAAGAGAAGGCAAGATATTAAGAATTCTTATGGTGAGCACTTTTGATATAATCTTATATACAGAGTTACATGAACTTATTGGTCTAAACTGATCCATTTTGTCAGCCCCTTGTTTCTTAGGGATAAGAGCAATGAAAGTTCCATTCAATTCTTTCAAAAGTTTCCTGGAGCCAAAAAATTCCTTCACAACATTAGTGACATCAATCTCAATGACATGCCATAACATGCAGAAGAAGAACAAGGGGCAACCATCTGGGTCAAGGGCTTTTTTCCCTTCAAAAGAAAAGACAACCCTTTTGATTTCAGCATTAGAGGGTATAATAGTGAGACAAGCATCCTGATCCTCATTCAGTATAGAGGGAATACAATCCAAAAAATCCCTTTGAGATTCCTTATCCAAATTATGTTCCTGTTTGAGTAAATCTTGGAAAAATCTTTTAGCTTCCATCCTGATAGAATCTTCATCAACAAAACTAGTACCATTAATAACCAATTTAGAAATTCTATTCGCCATCTTGTGCTTAAGAGTAGTCATGAAAAAGTATTTAGAGTTCCTATCCCCTTCTTTCAAAAAGACCTTTCGAGACCTTTGTCTCCAGAAGGTCTCTTCTTTAGAAATAATATCATGATACTCCACTAACTTCTCATTTTACTTTTCTCTATATATCTTATTATAACCCTCCAATTGTATGTTATCCTGAATAGCCTTAAGTTCCATACTAATATTAGTCTTAGAGGAAAATATATTGTCAAAATTTTCCTTATTCCATCTTTTAATATTTTCCTTCACCGCTTTCAGTTTTTTAGAAAGAATGAACATGGTTGTTCCTTCAATCCTAATCTTCCACCATTCCTCCAATTTTTGTTCCGGTTGTGGATGCAAAGTCCACAGCTTCTCAAACCTATAAGGAAAATTCCTTTTCATAGATATGGGATCCACCAAAAAAGTGATAGGGCGGTGATCAGATCCATCCCTCACATGTGCAGACAAAGAGAAAAAATAGTACAAAAACCAATCATTACTAACCAAATATCTATCAAGTCTCACCTGAATCAAATCCTTACCACTTCTTCTATTGGTCCAAGTGTAGTTAGTTCCTTGCAAATCAACATCATGGACGACATGCTCATCAATGAAACTCATCAAATCCATTCTACTATCTATATTCGATTGACTTCTCCACATTTTTTTATTTTCTTTCAAAGGCGTATTAAAATCTCCCATGACAATCCATCCTCCAAAATCAAAACTTCTTTGAAGATGAGATAAATTATTCCAAAAAGACTTTCTCCCATATTTGGTATTAGGAGCATAGATATTGGTCAAAACCCAAGAAGTTCCATCCTTGATGTGACTAAATCTGACACAGGCCAAATTGTTTCCCTGGTAGATGACATCACCTTTAATAATATCATAGTTCCAAAGGGTAGCAATACCCCCTGAAGCACCTTTAGAGTTACCCCCACAAATTTTACCATTTCTAAAGAACCTTAAGCTTTCAACTTTTTCCTTAGGCATTTTAGTTTCTTGGATAAAAAATAAATTAGGCTTATTATCTCTTACCATATTCCTAACAAGATCTTTCTTATGAGGAATATTTAATCCTCTAATATTCTAAGAGATGATCTTCATACCTTAATAAAAGATCTTGTCTCTAGGATGGTCTTCTAGATTCCATTTGCTATATTCTCATTAGCCTCCATGGGTCTCTTTCTTTGATTAGATGGTCTTCCTGGAGAAGGTTGCACCCCTCCCACATCCCCATTTTTAGTACTCGTATTTCTGGCAGGAAAATTATTTTTTTTCTTATAACTCTTAGATTTTCTAATATCCTCAGAGGCTAAAGATCCGTCATCTTTCCCACTCTCACACCCCTGTAAACTATGATTAATAGCTTCAGTATCCCCCCATTTTAGAGTTTGGTTCTCATAAAAAGTACTCCTCACCACCACTGGAGAGCTCTGTGATAAATCTAATAGTCCTTGACCCAAAACTATACATTGTTGAGCATCTTGAAACTCACTAGCAGCCACCAAACTATCTTGAGGCAAAGGAGACACATATGCCACAATCTACATAGACATACCTAGCACCACATCCTTCACCAAGCCCAAGCCTAGACTTCCATTCGAACTAGAAGTCTCCTTTTTATTACTTTCCTCTTCCTCTTCAAAGGTGTCTCTCACCATCAACTTATGGGTACTTTCATTTTTCCCCTGTGTTTCATCCACACACTCATTCCTAATTTCCTCACACAAACCTTGTGGGGAGCCATTGCTTTCCTCATTTTCGCCCTCAATATTAATATTATTCTTTTTGTTATCTACTGGGTCCAAGTCTTGAATGTCACACCCAACATCTGTAGAATGAGAACTCCTAGAAGAGGCACCCCCATTCTCTTGATATTTCCCAAAGAACCCACTTCTTCATCTTCCTTTGAACAATCCTTCTCGAACATTTCTTCTCCCAGTGACCAGCTTTCTTACAATGAAAGCAAGCAAAAGGAATCGATTCATATTCAATCTTCTGCGCCCAGGATCCCAGCTTAGATTGAATGGAAATAGACTCAAGTATATCAGCATCCTGAATCACTCCAACACATATTATTGCATAAGTTAATATTCTCCTGGAAGCCGTAACAGGGTCAATAGATAACAACTCACAAAAGGAGCTGGCAATCCTAGCAAAAACATCCTCCACCCAATACTCCAGAGGAAGGCCTGGAAGTTTTATCCAGACTGGGGCTTGGACCACCGATTCATCCTAAAAGATGAGATTAGGGTACCATTTTTGAAGAATCAAAGTGTTTTTACCATTTTATAATATTATTTCTTTATTTTGTTTATATCACACCATTTGGTTTCATTAATCCTACCACTACTATTCCAAATTATTATAAATTTTTGGTAGAATTAGGGGTATTCCCACTTTGAAGTGTAATTAGAATTGTGTTAGAATTCATTATTCTATAATTCTAAGGTCTTAAAGTTACTCTTCAATGTAAATATTCATAGAAATATCAAAGATTAATGAAAATTTCATAAATTTTGTAAAAAAATTCTTTGTCGCACTGAACAGATTTTAATTTTTGAATGAAATTGTTATGTTATATTATAATATTATTTCTTTATTTTGTTTATATCACACCATTTGGTTACATTAATTAATTATAGTTTGGATGCATCTTACAGACAAAAAACTAATTTTTAAAAGGCTAAAAAATTAAGAAATTCTTGATAACATAACTAGCAAAAAATTAAGTTATTTCATTGAGAAATTTAGAATTTTCTAATAACATAACTAGTGAATACATAAAATATATTATTTTATATGAATGTAATCTAGAATCCTTACATTGGTTTCATGTTGATGCATGTCTTCCAAACACTAAATAGAGGACTATTTCCAAAACCTCTATTATAAAACAACCCCTAAACTATAGCCTTTACCAGAGGACTCATCTAATAGACTACTAGTCTACTAATAACCCAAAAATAAAAAATGCAGACCAAAGGTAGAGAGTGGCCCATGCTTTAAGAATTTTGGGCTTATCAGTGTCAGTACCAATGCCTTTTCCTTGTTGCATTCACAACCTCTTATTTTGCCTCCATTCTGGCCAATCTAACTTTCATGGCATGGAGGATGACTATGCAATCCTCTCCACTATTGGCATGGGCTTCCCCTCTTCTGATTTCCTCCATGTCCTATAAGTCTTCAAAAATCCACTCCTCTCCACTCCCCATCTCTAGCTACCCAACAATCTCGATGACATCCTCTTCATCAAATTCAAATTCATCAAGAAACCCTTTAGTGGCTAGATAGTCCCAATGCCAATCATCCACTTCGGGTTCCTTGATTTTAGCCAAAAAAAGGATAAAATCAATGTTGTTACTTATGTCAACCCTTCAACCTTGTAGAAACTCCAAATCTTCTATTTTCACAATTGGGTTTTTTCACATGTCAGATCCTCAAATGTAGTACTTGTTTGGTAGGGGAATGATGAGTGCCCTAACATCCCTATCCACATTATCAAGCACAACATAAATGTATTTTAGATAGACATGCTGAAAGAGCATCTCGGTGAGCTTCTTTGGACATTCCTTGGAAACCCCTACATATAAGAGCAGGGCCAAGAAAAAAGACTGGATATCTGAGCTGATCTTGTGCCTATGAAAAGATAGTAAAAACTCCAAACCCAACACTGTCTTGACCACATGCATAATGTACATGTGGTCATTCACCAATACACCCCTTAACCAATTATCAATTACTTCCCTCACAAATGATCCCTGTGGCTTCATCCCATCAAGCATGATAGGCACGTCCATCTCTCCCAACTGAGAACTCACTACTCAACATTTCCAACACTCTTTTAGTTTTGAAGTGGAGATTGGAGCTACTTCAATATCCAATTTATAGGCAAACAATCAATTTGACCATGTACACTTCAATTAGAACTTAGAAGTTTCCTTGAGCGATATGAATCATATGATCTTTCCTCGTGATCATAAATAATTAAATTATTTTGAAATTTGGGGAGGTCATACCTCCATATGCCCCAATAAAAGTACACTACATATCAAAAAAATAAAGGAATAAATATTTATTTTTCATTATCATTAATAGTTTTTGTCACATAGTATCACTACCTTCACTCCGCAGAATATTGTTGCCAACCTAGCAGCCAATTTATTGATGATTCGATGCTCGTAGATCAACGATGTAAACTTTATTTCGGGTCAAAGTTTTGAAGGATGAATTTTTTTACAAACTTCCTCTAGAAAAGAGACACGTGTCGAGGTGATGTATTTCACAAAGACCATGCATCCATCACGCTGAAAGAATTCATATCGAAGAAACACTAAAAGATGATGGGACATGAAATATGTCACACCAAAAGGAAAAGTTATGCTGAAAAGTTATTTGTCAAAGAGACATGTATACACCTTCAAAAATATAAGTGATGGTACTAATGTCGTTATAACATTAAAAATATAATAAGGTTAAGAATTGTCATTTTGATGTGACTTACGAGTTTCTTATCAAAGTGCAAATAAGAGTACCAACATTAATATGGTATCATATGTCTAACAAAGGTGTGACTAATATTATCGAAATAAAAAAGTCACAAGCTTTCGAGGAGACATACAACTATATCTCATCAAAAATATTGTCATTGATGAAACTTCAAGCATCTACCAAAGCTGAGAAGCATCATATCGAAAATAAATCAGTGAAGTATACTTAGTTATTAAGTTAATTAAGTATACTTAGTTAATACCTAGGAAGGTTTACCTTTTATTAGATGAAAGCAAATCAGTGGAGTACAATAAGTTGGTTAGTGTAACTATAGTTGCGGCCTTCACATAACCACACAAAGATCAATTTAATTCACCCTTGATGAATAAATTAATGAAAACAAAGCACATAGATGAACATAAAATATTAAAATGTTTGAGATAAAAATGGTTGCTTTAATGAAACAACAAGTAAAGCATAGATCAAAGCATGTATTGATATTATTTTCACAATAGTGATAAGGTCTTTGTATTAAGTAAAATAAAATACTGCAAAAGATTTAAAAACTGCAAATGTCTTATTTATAACTAAAAAGTCTTAATGTTGTGACAATGAAAACTGATGATGATAATATCTTTTGAAAATGAGAAACACTTCCTTATATAAGAAAGGATTATCCTACTTGAAGCTACACACCCCTTTATGAAAAGACACATCCCAATTACAATTTTTTTTATTTTAATAATAACAAATTTCTAATTCCTTACAAGGAACAGGTTAACAACTCCAATGTGTTTGATGTAGTCTTGCTTCTTGAAGGTGTTCACATTGGTGATCACATGCATCATCGTGTACTCCCTCCTTTAGAAATTTTCTATAAATTACCTTTATTTTATATAGCACATGTACCTCATCATTGATGTCATCCAAAGCCTAAGGAAGATCCTTATCCATCATATTTTTTGCTACTATAAGGAGATTAGTGATCCATCCTCACTCCTCAACATGGCTGGGAGTTCTCATGTGTCCTCTTTGTTCAATCTATCTATGTCTTTCACTAGTTCCTCCTGAAACTCTTGATGCTTATTCAACATCTTCTTGAATTTTTTAGAGTCATTTGGAAACAATGAATCATTTTTCTTGATACTATCAATATTTTCATTCATTCTATCTCCAATTCGAGTGTGTTCTTTGAGGGCTCTAAATTTCCCTACATATGTACTCCAAAATTTATCAAAATATACCATCATTGCATTAAACTTGTGTTTGATTGACTTGGACATCAAATCATACACCACTCCCTTAGTGTGTTGGCTCTTCTTCTCCAAATTCTTCTCATGTTTTAGTGCCCTCAATCTCCAGTAGGTAGTATCCTGCAAAGCCACAACCACTCTTTTCTCATGTTCGTATGATGGTTCTTCCCCTTTGGGGATTTATTTGACCTTTTCCTTCAATTTCTAATTTTCATGTTCTGAGCTCTCATACCTATCCTTGTATGCATCTCTTTCTCTAATTAGTTGTTCCACATGTGCCTTGTTAAAACTTGAAAAATTTATGTTCAAATTTGCAGTATCCAAAGGATTTGTCTCCCCTATTCTTTGCACCATGATGTTTCCAAAAACCTTGTGAGTATCTACAAGGGAAAACCTCTTATCCTTAGGGTATAATTCCCACTACAACAAAACTCTCTAGATAATATCTTGAGCTAGTATCAATTTTGTCTACATCTTCTAGCAACAATTTCTTTGTTCTATCTTATTTTTTCACAAAAATATCAAAGACAATAGCTGAGCTCATGTTCCAACCAGAAAAGATTGCAATACCTACCTCTTGCAACAATTGTGTCCCTCTTTTAGGATTCATATTGTTCATTTCTCTTTCCACATTTTCTTGTAATTCTTCTAGCAAATCATCCTTGTTGACTTGAGTAATCTCATTTATATTTTATCTTAGTAATTTTCTTTTATATTTAGATAGAAATGTCTTGACTTCTGTGGTATTAAAAAATTCATTATCAAATTTTTTTTAATGTCATTTTCCTTACATCATCAGTCTCATCCATCGGAGGTGGTCCCACTATGATCTCTCTATAATCATCAAGATCAAGGCCTACTTGTGAGGCCTGATCGAATTGAGTGCTATCCACCTGTTCTCGCACATAAGCATCCTCACTATCATATTCTATGTTTGGCTACGGTCACAAAATCATAAGGGGATTTATAGTTTAGACACCTCTTCTCTTTGGCCTTTGAGACCCCTTCTTGAATACATATGAAGGAACACCAACAACCACTTCTTCCATGTAAGATATTATATCATTAGCTTTGGAAATAGGCTCTTTTGTATTTGCAAAAATATTCAAATTTGACAAGTTATGATTTCTTTTCCAATCCTCAACTCTGCTAACTTTATCAAAAGAATCATCAATAGCCTCGAGATATTCTATATTCCTTGTAATGTCATTTTGTGCCATTTGCACATGCTCATGTGAGAATAATTTTTGGGAAGCTTTGGCTTCGATGATGAAAGCCTCGGGATCAAAATTTTTTTTAGGTTCATCTTGTGACAAATTATAATGAGATAATTTTGTATCTACAAGATCATAGCCTTTAGTACTCAACACAAAACACTCTCCAAAGCATAGAGACCTTAGATAAGGGATTGCTTCCCATATGAACTAAGATGCATATAATTGGAAGCAACCAATTGTCTAATGATCTCCAAGTATACAATCCTATTAGGTACTATTCTAGGAAGAATGTAGGGGATTCCCTCAAATCCATATACCCTTATCTTTGTGTACTCTTTAAAAACATACTCATCTCCCCAATTATGATCTGCTATATTTCTATCATCGTAATCATTTGGCCTCAAGAGTTATTTGATCTCTGGAGTCAGTGTGTGATCATATGAATGACCAAGGTGTGAAATTAATGGCTTGACAAAATGATCTTCAAAATTTAAATATTGGGACCGGGTAAGAAAGGCGTCCATTGATGATCTACAACTAATTCAATATCTTGATCAAATGAATGGACAAGTGAAAGAAAGTGATTAGAGATCACTAAGATACTAAAGTGATATTTAAGACAATTAAATCGGTCAATGTATTGTCATTAATGTCAACTAGTTTTGACTGTACTTATCATGATAGTTACAAACATATGAAGAAGAAAAAGATAAAGGAATAGATATCTACATGAAGATGAGATGGATGTGGAAGATATGGCTAAGGTATACATTGGGTAACTTATTGATGAGTCTATGGCATCATGTTGTTGACTTGATTATATTACATGAATTTGTTATGAATTAGAGATCATAACTGAACAAGTTTATGTGGTCGATAATTGAATATTTTTTTAAACACCAAGCTAGTGTAGTGTATACTGAGTAATAGTAATAACTAAGTTAGTTATCACCGATGCATTCATTATTGATCGAGTGAAAGAAACAAATAAAGTTTATAACAAGCAACTGAATTGATGAGTTAATAGATGCTTATGATTCTGAGGTAAAGGATAGAGTTTGTTATGATGATCTAACGATTGACAAAATTCAAGAATGATCGAATGAAGAAGATTGAAATGTGTTATAGACACATCTATCGAGGAAGCTTGAAGTGGAAAAATGAATGATGGAGATTAAGAGGCAAAGTCTAATGGATGATAAGAAAACAGTTTATGAAGTCTATTTAAAAAGACACGAGATTCATTATTAAATCTAGGTGAATTGAAGATTACAGAATAATTTGCGTGAAAGGACTATTTTTCATGCACCGCTAATGAAACTGGTTACAAACAGAACTGAGCTGATCTGCAGGCATTACCAAGCATTAGAGAAGCATACACCGAGTTGAATAAGTTGGAGGATATGAAGAATTGAAGTGAATATTGAGTAGAGGAGGTATTTTGAGCTTAGCATAGATATGAAAATCTACAAATCTTAGTTATATTTGAATCAGATCATTACTGTATCAGTTTAACCATTGTTGCAACAAAATCTCTTAACCGAGTGGACTTAACAGTCTTTTGTATTTCAATATGATATTCAATAAATGTTAATTTTTTTCTTGTTGACCCCATAGTGAATGTTGGTCAAGGGAGAACTGTTAGTGATAAATCCTCTATATAGATCACACCTTACAATGTATTTTGTAACCTTTAACAGGGTTGGCTCCTAACCAAGCTCACTTCAAAAGAGTGAATTATTTTTGGTTACCGATCCCAGGTGGTTTTTCCCCTAACAGGGTTTCCACATTAAAAATCTATGTGTTATGTGTATTTGATGTGATTGGATTTTTATTTTACTTTACACATTTCATATATAGACTGATCGGTAAACACAGTATTGAATTTACTATCAATCGGTAAATGAAGAGAAAGATATTGATATTAGCTTATCGAGCTGATATATTTGTTTGAAAATTTTGAATATATACATCTAGGAGTTTGGGACTGTAGGATAACTGAAATTAACTAATTCACACCCCCTCTCAGTTATCTAACAATTGGTATCAGGGCATATTGGTTGCTTGAAAGGAAAGTTTGAAGGACTTTAGCTAAAGATCACAAGATGTATAAGAGAGAGGTGCCTAAGCTGAACAAAGATAAATTCTCAACATGGCAAAGCAAAATGATGTTGCATATATCTGGAATCATTGAATCTATAGTATTCTATTTGACCAATGATTACATACAACCGACAATAGGACCTTTGACTGTTGATCAATTGAGAGATAGACATGAACATAATATGAGATGATAGAGATGTTGGGATAGGAAAGATATAGTACTGAGAGGAGAGGGGTTAATCGGTACCCTCAAAAACTTTAATTAAATTAACAATATGCAATAGTAGTGTCTATCTAACCAACTGATTCCATTGGTTGCAACATACATTCAAATAACTTGTAAATGTAAAGTGCATGAAAATAAATAATAAATCATTCATGAAATATAACACATGACACGAGTATTTTGGTTACACAGAAACCCTTGTCAAAAGGTAAAAACTACGGTGGGGATGACACCCACAAATTCTTCACTACTGCAGTAAATAAAGTATGCCGGTTAAGGCTACAATTGTGCTCACTTCTGATGATCTTACCCTGTTAGGAGTAACATGAGATCAATTAGATCTACATTGTGAACGAATTTTAGCAACACCAAATAAGTGTACACTCGGTTAGGAGATTTACAACAGATGGTTAAGTCTACTCTGTTAAGAGATTTATAATCCTGCTATAATGGTTAAAAGATAATAGAAAATATCTGCAATTGACAACTTCAACTTGTTTGAATCAGATCTATGAAATAATAAATAGATTTCACCTTGATGTGTAGTTTATTACTCTCTGTTCTTCTCGATAGCCTTGTATGTCTCTGATAAACTGAATACTATCTCTGATAACTGCTCATTCATGTAAACCCTTGTCTAAATTCTGATGTCATGTATGCGGCTACTCCTTAATGAACTCTTTGTCATGTCTTCTTATGTCAAAATGACATCAATTAAAATTATATAGAAAATTTCTTTGACCTAATTAGGTTTACAACATCTTAGAAAACCTAAGATCTACGGTGTACAAAAATAACCTAGATCTAACTATTACATAGGAATCATCACAACATTTAATGCGTACATCCATAATAAATGTGCCTTGATCTTGGTAAAAATTTTATAGATTCATGTAAATCATTTGCATAGAGATATGTGCCATCTTGATTACTATGTCATTTCTTGAACAACTCGGTAAACACAACATTCTTTGTTCGGTGAATTAACTGATGCTCAGTGTTCATTGACTCGGGGCTCGGTATACTCTGATGCTCAGTAAACATACTCGGTTAAAATTGTGTTCTTTTAGCTTTAGGTTCTGCCTTGTAACTGCTCGGTATGAAGGCTTTGTAAGTTCAATTTACTAGCTTGTATAGCTCCTTATTCCATCTTTTACCGAGTGATCAGTTTAGATTACCGACTGATTTTAGTTGATACTAATAGAAATACTTAATGCTCAAATAGAGATAACAATCTCCCCCTTTGGCATTAGTATCAAAACCATAATGTATATGTATCGAACCAAAAATTTTCTAACTCTTTTACAAAAACTTCCCCTCAGTGCATGCTCCTGGTATGTAGTGAAGTACATTGGCATATACATGATTTCCCCCTTTTTGAAATTAATGCCAAAACAAAATGTACTTACAACTTACCAAAAATGTGCTTGTGGGTTTTCTACAATGAAGCCAAGAGGTTTTCCCATTCCTCTTTCAAGTTGATAAGACCAATGTGCTCAAGACCAACTTGTACATGCATATCAAATATGTTCTCCAAAACTGATATTTTTGGGGTACCTACTAACACTTTATCCTTTTCAATGTGTCTCTCCATGATTTTTAAGTAAGGAAGCAACTTAGCTTGTAGCTCGGTGACTTAGTCACTTATGATTTCTTCCTGCTTCCTTAGGTCTTCTCTCAACCACCTCAATTCTTGTACTTTAAGGATATGCTTATGGAAAGCATTTGGCTCAATTAGAGAAGCATTTTCACTGGCCAAGATATTTGCATCTAGCTTCTTGATCTTTTCACTGACCTCAAAAGTGAATGTGTCCATAGTGCATAACTTAAACAAAATTTGTATAATCTTCTGAGTTATAGTTTGAAGCTCAGTTATAACCTCAGAAAGCTTTACCTTATTGATAGCCACTTCTTGGCTGATTTTCTCTACAAGTTTGAATTGGATTTTTTCTTCTGCCCTCTCTTCTATCCTTTTCTCTGCATCTATGTTTGGGGTATTGATATGACTTGTAAGAGATTCAAGTTGGTCCAAAATTGGAATATCTTCATTTGTTTGGATGTCGAGAACAACCTGCTAAAGAATGTCTCTTACATCCTCTAAAATTTGCTTGCTCTTACTCTCCTTCCTAAGTTTCTTAGTCATTTGTCTTCTATCTTCAACAACAAAGTTTCTCTCTTGTTTAGTTTGTCTAGTAGTATTCATTACATCAATCATTCTTAGCATTTGTGGTTCTTGACCGATTTGCAAGGCTTTAACTTGTTCAATCAGATGAATATTTTTCTCAGATAAATCCGATAAACTTCCTTCAGATACATCAGATATACTGCCTGATCTAGATCTAGTATTCTCAAATGGGTCATCGATTTCTTCTAAATCTAAACCAGTAACTTCTTTTCTTTGAACTAGTAACTTCGTTAATTCATCCCTTGCTTTCTTGTATTGTTCAATGAATATTTCCATCTAAATCTTTTGATACTCAATTTTCTTATCCAACTTATATCTTGTTAGCACCTGCAGAAATTTTCATGGCTATGTATTTTCTCTGGTCTCTGCAATGTTTTTCTATGTCCCTGGCCTTGAAAACCCTAGGATTTATTCATATTTCTAGCTGTTGGGAGGAAAAACCCTAGATTGTCTTGGCCTGGTTCTATTTCATTGTTACCTTTTTCGAGCCACTTAAGTGTTTATAAAATCATGTGCGCTTTTATTTCTCCCTTTAGTTTCTTAATCTCCTGACAAATTCAGTAGTTTCCTTTTAATCTCGCAACTTCATAAACCCTTTGGTCGCTAATTCTCTAGATATGAAGTGGCGGTTTACTCCTTACAGTCACCAGATCTCTAAGTCCTCCGATGGTCAGCATTTTATTCGGTGACTTAGAATTTCTTCAGTCATGAGATCTCTTGATCTTAGCAGTTAAGTCCCAAGAATTTAGCGACTCCGCTGGCGGTTAGTCACTAGGTCTCTAAGTATACAGGTGGTTTGTCTTTTCTCTTAAGTCGCTAGTTCGCGTGATGGCGGGCCCTGTATCTTAGTCCCTTTTTAATCCTACAACAGGCACATGATCTTATGGAATCTTAGTGGCCTATCAGTTCATGCACCGACCGTCTGATCTTCTAGGTGTTTCAACGTGGCAGCTGACAGGACTTTGTTCTTAGGGAAGAATTCAGAATGGGCCTGCTTTGTGCACGTGGCAATTTGTGATTCGATGGAATGGCTGATAAGGTAGGGTGGGGTCAAGTTTTAAAGGCATCCGCGATAGATTCAAAATCAATGGCGGGCGTATGATCGCATGGAATCTTTCCAAGCTATGTGATCATGCGCCAGCGGTCCAATTTTCCTGGTGGTATAATGTTTCTTAGTGGGTCCACTACCAGGTGTGCACAAATGGAAACTTTTCATTGGTCGACATGGATAGTGACAAGGATGTGTCAGTGGGCCTGAATCTTTCAAGAGGAAAAGGAAGATCTACGGTTGTCGCTTGATCACATGGAATCTTTCTAGGCCATGCAATCATGCGACCACTGTTCGATTTAAATACTTACTGGGTGGGTCCGCTGTCGCTAGGTCACTAGATAAAAGGTCAAAGAAATTTATGATAGTTAGCAGACTATAGTCGCCTGATCTCATGATGAAATATTAGAGTATATATCTACTTAGTCATGTGATCTTGTAAAGAAAAATTCTCTTTCGTGACTAGATTAGACTATAGTCGCTAGGTCCCCAGATGGAAAAATTTAAAAGCTCCTGTTGTCGCCAGATCAGGGAATGAAGAAAGTCTATTTAGTGACTAAGAGGATTTTCCTCAGTCACGTAATCTCCAGATGAAGTCAAAAGGTTTGATGGCAGTTAGTTTCCTTGCACTCAGGTAATCTCGTGATGATGTTGCGGTTAGTGATTTTGTCTTGCAACTGAGAATTTCTTCAGTCGCTTGATCTCAGGAAAGTTTGGCAGTTAAAGAGATGACCGCGAGATCATGAGACTGCAGTCGCTGAGTCTCTAAAGGTAACTTAGGGTTAAAGAAGATGTTTGGCGATCTCGCGACTAAAGAAAAATTTGGAACCCGGGAAAAGTAAGATGATCTAGTGGTGCTGATATAAAGTTGGTCCAGATTTGAATGCTGACTATCGATTCACTGTCTCACGCCATAAAGTAGCCATTTCTCCCAAATTTGAATGTTTTAAGGGTTTTTCAACGATAGAAGGACTGGAATTGAATGCTTGGGCGGCTGGATCTGGTAGATATGATTTCTCCAACTGTTGCAGAGTGGTCCAGGGAGATGGATGATTGATTACAAATGGTTTGTACTATGAAAGAGTTGCTCGAGGCATGTTGCAGGTAGCCAATTAGATTGATAAACACAAAAAATTCATGATCTTCAGTACACAAGTCAGAAGAATTATCATAAAGGAAGATCATTTTAGGATCTATTTGCTCCAGGTTGCTTGGTTTTCCCTCTAGTAAATTAAATTCTGATTGGTTTGGTGGTTGAAACCCTTTCCCTAGTCATCCGTAGCTTGTTGCATCCTGATTTTTGGGATTCCAAGATGACTAGTGGTATATATTGTAGTAGTTTTGATTTTTGTGGTTGTTGATGTTATGTTGAAAATCAATGTAAAGGACTGAACAAGGAGAGTCTAGATTTTGGGCTTGTTTCCTAGCATTTTTTTGTCTTGGTAATGTATAGATTCTATAAATTTTAATGAGAACACACTTGAATTCCAATCTCAAATTTATTTTTGTCTTCTTGTTTTGATCTTGGGCTTATATATGTTAATATCACAAAGTGAGTTAGCATATGGTGGACAAAGAACATTGTGTTGGAAATAATTGTCTGAAGGAAATTGCTACTCAAATTATGTATTATCTTTGATGTCACACAATGTCATAGTCCGCAACAATCAGTTCCTACCGAGCTCAGTCGGTCTGTCAGGCAGTAATATTAGTGCTTACCGAGTCCACTCGGTTATCAAAGAAAATCAGTGCTTACCAAGTTCACTCGGTTATCAAAGAAAATCAGCATTTACCGAGTTCAGTCGGTCATCAAAGGAAATTCAGTGTTTACCGAGTTCAGTCAGTTGTCGAAGAAAAGTTAGCATTTACCGAGTTCAGTTGGTTATTGAAGGTAAAGGATTGTCAGTGTTTACCGAGTTCCCTCGGTCTCCGAAAGATTGTAAAAGTTATGGTCACCGAGCACTGTCGGCCCTTGAAGGATTTTTGCAGATAAAGTTTGCTTAATTCAACCGACTGTTATACTAAGTAATGTCAATTTGACAAATCTAAAATCATATAAATAAAAGGTCAAATGTGAAAAATAAACAAGATATACAGCAGAAGATTTACAGAAGAAAGACAGGAAAGGTGTGTGCGAATTTGTGAAGGATGTTCAGATATCCTTAAGGTGCAGCAGAGATTTATTCGATCAGGAAGGATCACACTTATGCAGAATAGAGATCTGTAATCAGCAAGGCAGTTGCATTATTATACATGTCATTTTCATTGTTACCTTTTTATCATTGTAACAGTGAATTCTAAATCTCTTAACCGAGTTGGTTTAACAACCATATTGTAAATCCTCTAACAAGGTGACAATTCCATTGAATTGTTTTCAAGACCTCTTACCAGGCCACTCCTAGCAGGATGATTAAATCCTCTAACAAGGTCACACCTAACAGTGTGTTTTGTAACCTTTTACCGCGTTGGCTTCTATCCGGGCATCACTTCAGAAAAGTGAAAATCAGTATCTAGATACATTGGTGGTTTTTCCCATATTGGGTTTCCACGTTAAATTCTGTGTCTCTTGTGTTCTTAATTGCTATCTTAATCATATACAAGTGTTGATGAATATCTAAAGATAATTTTGCTAATACTTTCTGCATCTTCAAAGTTACTGCAATCTATTTACCGAGTGCTAAACATATAATATTCATTAAGATATCCTAAGGGATCTGGAAGAAAATAATTATGAAGTGTTTTATGGTTGACTGATTCACCCCCCCCCTCTCAGTCACTTCATCCATATTCCATCAATTGGTATCAGAGCTTTTTGGTGCTTGCAGGAAGGGTTTCAAGGACCTAAGCTAAAGATTAGGATGTCTTACAAGAGGGAAATTCCAAAGCTCAACAGAGATAACTTTTCAGCATGGAAAGGTCTCATGCGACTTCATCTAGCTTCCATTGGTGATTTAGGATGCAAATACATTGATGAAGAATACACAGTTCCTACTGGCGCATTAACTGTTGAAGACATTGCAGAGAAAAAGACTCATAACACCATGATGATAGACATTGCATCTGCTCTCAGCTATGAAGAATTTGATGATATTAAATAATGCACTACTGCATATGAAATGTGGATGACACTGAAGAAAATATATGGTGGTGATGAAAATGTGAAAAGAGCCAAAGCAGAAAGCCTAAGAGGACAGTTTGACAAGATGAATATGAAGGAAGATGAAAACATTACAAAATATGTTGAAAGAATCAAAGCAAGTGTAAGTGCAATTAGAGCTTCTGGAGGAACAATCTCTGATGAAACTATTATAAGTAAGGTACTCAGAACATTACTCCCTATCTATGCAATAAGAGTATCAGCTATTCAAGAAAGAAGATGTGAAACAAACCACAATATAACTTTGGATGCTTTAGTTGGAAGATTGACAGCTTTTGAATTAGACAACTATGATAACTATGTTCCAAATTCCAAAAATACTGAGTCAGCATTTGAGGCCAAGGTTTCACTAAGGAAGAACAAAAAAATTAAAGAAGTTCAGTCAGAAAGTGAAGAAGTATCAGAAGAAAGTTCTGATAGTGATCTTGAAATTGTAGAAGCATTACTTGCAAAGAAGTACTCTAAAGGGAAAGGTAAATATAAAGGTAAAACTCCTTTAATCTATTTTTCATGTGAAGAAATTGGACATATTGCAGCTAGGTGCCCAAAAAAATAGGTCAAGGAAGAGAAGAGAGGTCACAAGTACTATGGCGAAAAGAATTTCAAATCATTCAAGGATAAAGGTAAGAAAACATGTTTTATGGCTAAAGATTCTGATGATAGTGAAGAAGAAATTGTCTTTATTGCTATAAAAGATGAATCTGATGATGATGAAGATAAGATGGCACTTATTTCTCATATAAGCAAAGATGATATTTGGATAATAGACAGTGGATGTTCACACCACATGACTGGTGACAAGACAAAATTTGAATATCTAGAAGACTGTGATAGTGGCAATGTAAGATTTGGAAACAATGAACCTTGTTGTATAAAAGGAAAAAGAAGAATCTCATTAACCAAAGAACTCATATGTGATAATGCTTATTGGGTTGAAGGACTAAAACATAATCTTCTAAGTGTAGCACAGCTAATCAACACTGGTTTCAAGGTTGAATTCATGAATGGTCAAGCAAGACTGCTGAATGAAAAAGGAAAACTCATTGGATCAGGCAATCAAACAAAAGGTAACTTATTTTATCTTGATCTCAGTGAATATTCATGCTTTATTGCTCAAATTGAAGAAAGTTGGCTATGGCACAAAAGGTTATGTCATGTGAATTTTGATAACATGATAAAAATAAGCAAATTCAAGAAGGTTAGATGCATTCCTACTTTGAAGAAACCTGATACTGGTCTATGTAAGAATTGTCAGATTGGAAAAATGAGTAAAACTAGTTTCAAGAGTAAGAACTATTAGTCTAAAGAGATTTTGGAAATTGTACATACTGATTTATGTGGACCTATTGGAATACAAAGCTATACTGGAGATAAATTCTTTATTCTTTTCGTTGATGATTATTCTAGAATGATGACTGTTATGTATTTAAGAGAAAAATCTGAAGCATTTGAAAAGTTCAAATGGTACTTGGCAAGAGTGGAAAAGGAAACAAAGAAAATATTGAAATACTTAAGATCAGACAGAGGTGGTGAATTCATCTCCCATGATTTTAACAACTTTTGCATTGAAAGAGGAATCAAAAGGCAGGTATTAGCTCCTAGAACTCCTGAGCAGAATGGAATAGTAGAAAGAAGAAACAGATCTATTATGGATTGTGCAAGGACTCTAATGATAGAAAAGAACATCGCTATAAAGTACTGGAAGGAAGCTATCAGCATTGCAGTTCATACCTTGAACCGAGTACAATTGAAGAAAGACACATTCAAAACTCCTTATGAATTATGGTATGGCTATAAACCCAATGTAAGTTACATGAAAATATTTGGTAGCAAGTGTTATATCCTAAAAGAATCTAGAAGAAATAAATTTGATGTGAAAAGTGATGAAGGAATATTCTTAGGATATTCTAGCAAAAGCAAGGCATACAAATGTCTGAACTTATCTACTCACAAAGTCATAGAAAGCATACATGTAAAATTTGATGAGTTTGCAGAAAAGACTGAAGAAGAAAGCAAAAGGGAACCTGAGAACTACAGAAGATTCGTTTACATTGAACCTGAAACATTGGCAGACACAACTATCAATGAGGAAACTATATCTACCGAGCTGAGCACAGTTACCGAGTCACAAACTGAGTCATAGGAAGAAGTTCAAACCGAGTCACAGGAAGAAATTCAGACCGAGTCTCAGCCTGAAGTTATCGAGCAAATATCTACCGAGCCTGAGCAACCTGAAGAAGAGATCCTAGAAGACAACATCATGACTCATTCAAAAAGCAAGGAACCTATACTAGCCAAATATGTCAGAAGACATCATACACTAGATCAAATTATTGGAAACAAATCAGATGGTACTATGACAAGAAGCAAGCTAAAAGGTACATGTCTGCTTACTGATTTTGAACCTAGAAATATCAAAGATGCATTGGAAAATTAAAGTTGGATTGAAGCAATGAATGAAGAATTAGAACAAATACAAAAGAACAAAACATGGACTCTTGTACCTAGACCTAAGGATAAGAATGTAATTGGAACAAAATGGGTATTCAGGAATAAGCTGAATGAAGATGGTCAAGTATCTAGAAACAAAGCTAGATTGGTATGTAAAGGTTATTCTCAAGAAGAAGGTATAGATTATGGAGAAACTTTTGCTCCTGTTGCAAGATTAGAAGGTGTAAGAACTCTACTTGCTTATGCAGCACACAAAGGATTTAAGGTATATCAGATGGATATAAAATCTGCATTTCTCAATGGAATTCTTGATGAAGAAGTCTACATTGAACAACCTGAAGGTTTTGTTGATCCAAATAAAAAGGACATGGTCTGCAGGTTACACAAAGCATTGTATGGTTTGAAACAAGCTTCTAGAGCATGGTATGAAAGACTCCATAACTATTTGATTCAGATTAATTTCAAAAGAGCAAATGATAACAGCAATCTGTATATTAAAGAAGGACCGGATGACAAAATTGTACTGGCAAAAATATTTGTAGATGATACTATATTTACAGGGAATGAGGATCAGTGCAAAGAATTTTCAGAGCAAATGAACAAAGAATTTGAAATGTCTATGTTTGGTTTAATAAAATTCTTTGTTGGTCTTCAAATTCAGCAAAGCAAGAATGGTATATACATTACTCAATCTAAATACATTAAGGAAATACTTAAGAAGTTTGGTATGGAAGATTCAAAACCAGTTGGTACACCCATGTGTACTGGACTTAAACTTACCAAAGATGATGATTCAAAAGAAGTTGATCAGACCCTATACCGATCTATGATTGGAAAATTGCAGTATGTAGTACATATAAGACCTGATATTGCCTTAGCAGTCGGTATAGTAGCTAGAATCTCAGCAAAACCTAAGGAAAATCATATGATGGCAATCAAAAGAATCTTAAGATACTTAAGAGGAACTGAAGAATATGGTCTGTGGTATAAATTTGGAGGCAATCTAGACTTAAAAGTGTTTACTGATACTGATTGGGCAGGGAACATTGATGACAGAAAAAGTACAAGTGGTGGAGCATTTTTTCTTGGAAAAAGACTGGTATCCTGGACCAGTAAAAAGCAGAATTGCACATCTCAATCCACAGCTGAAGCAGAATATGTTGCTGCTGCAGTAAATTGTTCAAATATTGTTTGGTTTAAACAGTTATTAGAAGGTATGAAGGTTGAAATCAAAGAACCAGTTGTTATATTTTGTGACAATACCAGTGCAATAAACATTTTAAAGAATCCAGTGATGCATTCCAAAACCAAGCACATTGCTATTAAATATCATTTTGTCAGAGAATTGGTGCAGGACAAGGAAATCAGATTAGAATATATTCATACAAAAGAGTAGATTGCAGATATTTTTACCAAACCATTACCTAAGGATGCATTTGTGTATCTAAGAGGTAAGTTAGGGGTCATTCCCCTATCCGAGGCTCACTAAATACAGTTTTAGTGATGCATCAACCAGAACATGATTGAAAATCAACCAGTTGATGCAGCATATTCAAGGAATCATTGTATATGAATCAGTACTTGAGGTACATTAATTTACACTGGTAATATGTGAATTATCTTTGGCATGTGTTGTCAAAGAGGGAGTGTTTGCTATGTCTTTGCTATTACTTCAAGAAATTTTCAATAGTCAGAAGGAAGAATTTTTAAGAAGCAGGAAGTTTGCTGACAGAGGGAGATTTGAATCTAAACCGAGCTAGTTCTTTCAAATTTCTTAAGCTATGACATATTATGTTGCCATCAATGCCAAAGAGGGAGATTGTTGGAAACAATTGTCTGAAGGAAATTGCTACTCAAATTATGTATTGTCTTTGATGTCACACAATGTCATAGTCTGCAGCAATCAGTTCCTACCGAACTCAGTCGGTCTGTCAGGCAGTAATATTAGTGCTTACCGAGTCCACTCAGTTATCAAAGAAAATTAGTGCTTACCAAGTTCACTCGGTTATCAAAGAAAATCAACATTTACCGAGTTTAGTCGGTCGTCAAAGGAAATTCAGTGTTTATCGAGTTCAGTCGGTTGTCGAAGAAAAGTTAGCATTTACCGAGTTCAGTCGGTTATCGAAGGTAAAGGATTGTCAGTGTTTACCGAGTTCCCTCGGTCTCTGAAAGATTGTAAAAGTTATGGTCACCGAGCACTGTCGGCCCTTGAAGGATTTTTGGAGATAAAGTTTGCTTAATTCAGTCGACTATTATACTAAGTAATGTCGATTTGACAAATCTAAAATCATATAAATAAAAGGTCAAATGTGAAAACTAAACAAGATATACAGCAGAAGATTTACAGAAGAAAGACAGGAAAGGTGTGTGTGAATTTGTGAAGGATGTTCAGATATCCTTAAGGTGCACCAGAGATTTATTCGATCAGGAAGGATCACACTTATGCAGAATAGAGATCTGTAATCAGCAAGGCAGTTGCATTATTATACATGTCATTTTCATTGTTACCTTTTTATCATTGTAACAGTGAATTCTAAATCTCTTCACCGAGTTGGTTTAACAACCATATTGTAAATCCTCTAACAAGGTGACAATTCCATTGAATTGTTTTCAAGACCTCTTACTAGGCCACTCCTAGAAGGGTGATTAAATCCTCTAACAAGGTCACACCTAACAGTGTGTTTTGTAACCTTTTACCGGGTTGGCTTCTAACTGGGCATCACTTCAGAAAAGTGAAAATCAGTATCTAGATACATTGGTGGTTTTTCCCATATTGGGTTTCCATGTTAAATTCTGTGTCTCTTGTGTTCTTAATTGCTATCTTAATCATATACAAGTGCTGATGAATATCTAAAGATAATTTTGCTAATACTTTCTGCATCTTCAAAGTTACTGCAATCTATTTACCGAGTGCTAAACAGATAATATTCATTAAGATATCCTAAGGGATCTGGAAGGAAATAATTGTGAAGTGTTTTATGGTTGACTGATTCACCCCCCCCCCCTCTCAGTCACTTCATCCATATTCCATCACATTGTAGAATTATCTTTGAGTTCTTAACAAAGTTAGGATTAAAGACTTTCAGGTAGTTTCAGTGAGTTCATGGTTGGATAGGAATTTGATGATCAAGTTTGGGAGCGAGAGGGATAATAGGCAGAGCACTTATTCTGACTTCAAGAGTATTTGATTTAAGATTTTTAGTTGATATATGTTATTAGGTGACTCTATGCCATAGGTTAAGGCACTGATCCATTCTCTAAAAATAGTTCATCATCATCAATCACACATTCAAATGATAAAATCTTTAAAACCAATTTGTAAAGGGTATAGTTGTATAATATTTTGTGACTCTTTTGAAGAAGTGAGTCAAAGGTATACCTGCCTGAGCATCTAGGCTTAAAGTGTAGGAGGATCCTTGTTGATCCTTGTTAATTGGCCCTTTTCCTTGCAGATTTTGGAGTGGTGATAGAGTCAGTGACATTAATTTGTCAATCATATTGTAAAACTTCAAGTAGAAAGAAAAGACAACCAAAAAAATGATGACTCTACTAGGGAGAACAACAATGAAGAAGTACATCTATTAGGATCTCTAGTTGAATCAACAATTTTCCATATCTTATTGACCAGATTGATTTGCCCATCTAAGTCACCAACAAAATGGCGACTCTACTAGGGAGAGTCTAGAGAATAAAATTATTAAGTGGACTCTTGTTTTTCCTGTGTATTCAGTTATTTTCTTTAAGATTATCAGAGATTTCTCACTTTGGTGGGTGGCGACTCAAAAGGATTAGAACTAGTGTTATAGACTATAAATCATGGACAAAAGAAGGAATATTAGGTCCTTTCTCAAGAAAAATCTAGAGGTTACTCTAGAACAATTACCTAGATAGGAAAAGAAGAGTTGGATCAGAAGAAATGGAGAGTCTACTAGTGCTCCTATGAGAGAACAAAGAAATACTAGAAATAGAGCACCACATGCATCCTCTAATGAGGAAGATTCACAATACAAAAGTTCTAAATCAGATAGTGGTCGCTCCGAAGATAATTTTTATGATACCCCAGAGGCAGTATTTCAAGATAAGGGTTCATTACCTGCAGGTCAGGATGAACAAGCTAGAGAAAGGGGTTTTGGACCACATTTAGATCCTGATGAGGATATGTTTAGAAGGCAACCCATGAGACCAAGACGGGTCCATTTCCCATATCAAAGTCTCACTGATATGGATGTGTCATCAAGTTCTGATGATATTATGATAGACCCAGATGATTTGAGTGTACTAAGGTTACAGTTGGCAGAGTAGGATGCCATACACAAGAGGTTACAAAAGGAGAGAGAAGCTGAGAAAGTGAATGCTCTGATAGAAAGAGAGTCTCTTCTTAGAAAGATTAATGAGTTGAAGGAGAGAAATAAGATGCTTGCTTCTGCTCCTAAGACTTTGCAGCATGATGTCTTTGGTGATCTTGATGCTTTGAGAAGTGAGTAGGAACGTTTGCTGCAAGACAATGAGTTTGATAAAGAGGGCCTTGTGATCAGACAGGTTCAAAGTTATACTTCCCTCCCCAAAGATAAATATGGGCATGAGATCACTAAGCCTGCTATTGCTTTTGGTGAAAAGGGAAAGCAAAAGATGGCGGGACACCAAACAAGCAAACCATTGACAATATCAGGGGTCCCACCACCCATTTCAACTAAGGATACAAAAATGGAGAGAAGAAGAAAAGAAGATGAAGACCTAGCAAGAGAATTAGAGAAGGCTGAAATTGAAGCCTCCATTGCAGAAAAAAGAAGAAAGATCCAGTTCTTAAGGGCTTCATCTGCAAGTACTCTTGGCCCATCTACTACTGAAATAGGTATGCCATCTATAACTACTACTGTTCCACTTAGTAATGCTACTACTAGTAATCTAATTCCTACTGCATCTACCAAATCAGTTGTTGACCCTAATAAATAGTCAAATATACAAATGGGTGGGAATGTAGATAAAAACATTGATCCTAAGGGGAACACTAGTTCAAGTTTTCAAAGAAGACCTATGCAACTAGAAGGCTATAGGAAAATTAGTTTTGAGAGAATACCTGGCTACCCAAATGCTTTTCCTACTGATATAAGGGATAAGGTACCTAAGTTTGCTAGTAACAATGCCATCAGTTGTGAGGAACATCTTAGGTTATTTGTTGATATGCTAAATGACTATGAGATAGAACATGATGATGTAGTCATGAAATTATTTGTTCAATCTTTGGTGGAGGATGCTAGAGATTGGTTTAAGAGACTCCCCGACCGATGTATTGACACTTAGGATTCTTTTGAGAAGTGTTTCAAAGAACAGTATGGTGATAGGCCAAATGCTAGTTTCATGTTGAATGAGTTCAACACTATAAGAAAAAATTAGAATGAGTTTGGAACTGAGTTCAATATGAGATTTTAGAAGGGTATGCATAAGCTATTTCAAGTCACAAGGTTAGATGACAATGTCTGCTTGACCACATACTTCAATGCTTTTGATGGAAAAATGAGATATTTGTTGAGGGAAAAGGAACCAAGAACTCTCAGAGATGCTTTTAGGATTGCTGTCAACATTGAAAACAATATGAAAATATCAGGAAAATTGGGTGAAAAGAGAGATGATCCAAAGTTGTTTGGAGATAAGAAATATAAAAGGGATAATGAAAGGAATGTTGGAAACAAAAAATAAGAGGAAGACAAGTTGGATAAGGTGTTGAATGCATTGAAGGATTTAAAAGCACCTGCTAATAGGAACAATAATACTCCTGCCAATGAAAAGCCTCAGTTCAACAATAATTTTAGTAGGTAGAACAGACTGCAGAATTATCCCTACAACACCCAATGGAAGGATGGCAAGCCTATTGTCCCTACTGCAAGAGGAAATAATGATAAAGTTGTCCCTGATCCTTTGAAAAAATTGTCTGTAAATGTCATAGAGAATGCACCATGGTGCATAGCATGCCAGTTCCCTCATTTTGCAGAGCATTGTGTGGTTGCACAATCCATGTTAGCATATCAAAGTGATAACAATGAGGAGTTAGATCAAGAAGAAAATCATGATGACATTGGATGCAACATGGAAACTTCATATTTAGGATATGAAAATGATTCTGATATTGATGAAAAAGCATATGTGTGTTTGAAAAGACACAATAGGGCACTTTTCCATCAAGAGGTTTTTTCTGATAATGACAACATTGATGAAAAGACATGCAACATGAATTCTTCCTTAGAAATAATGAATTTGAGAAGACCTTTAAAGGAAGAAATGGATAGAATTACTGCAAAAATGATAGCCCAAGTGCAAACTAGAGGCATGGTGGCAAGGGATACAAATGGGAAAGTCGTAGGAATGTTTATGAAGAACACCAATTCCAAGGAACCCAATGAAAATAGATCAAAGGATGATCATTTAGTGAGGTTCAAAAATGTGAAAGGTAAGAGGTGGGAACCTAAGGGAGTTGGAGCTGAGAAGATTCCTACTGCTCAAGACAAAAATCATCAAAGTGAAATGGGAAAGCCAATTAACACAATGGCTAGAGCTAAAAAGGTAAAGGTCACAGCTGCAACCAATGTATTAGATAAATAAAAGGACACTAAGGCAATGCAGATTGAGATTCCTCCCTTTGCTCCTATTGATATGTTGGCTGTATTATCTTAGATAACTATCAAGGTTCCATTGTCAGAATTGTTGAGGATCCCTGAGCATAAAAATAGGGCTATTGCATGGGTAGATAATGTTCATAATAATGATGTTGCATGCAATGAACCTCAAGCTAAAGTTTTGAAAGAAGTGGAGGTCCAAGGATTGGTATCTCACATACCACCTATATATTTGGATAATTCTATCAATGCTAGCCTTGAAAATATAGATCCATTCTTCTTGAGTATCCTTGTGAATGGAATGAAGTTAAGAAATTGTATGATTGATTCTGGTGCTTCCAATACTGTTATGCCTTTCAAAATTATAGAAAAGTTAGGCCTCAAAGTTGATACAAATCAAGGTAGATGTTGTGTAATGGATCAGAGGGAAGTACCAGTCATTGGGACTATAAATGCAATGCCATACAGATTGGCAGCCTATCTAGAGAAAGAATTGACTATGAGTGTCTTGGTGGTAGACATTCCACCTCATTATGGTATGCTATTATCTAGGAAATGGAGTGCTTCCATGGGTGGGTGTTTGCAGTGTGATCTTTCTTCTGCAACTTTCAAGATTGATGATCAGTTTATTAGGATTGAAAGGGAACCAAGGGTAACTTATATGATTGAAAATAATATTGATAATGAGGTTACCTGCTTTGTAGATACTGATGTCAATGCTTTCAGAGCTGAGGTCACTGTACTTGAAAAGGAGCCTGTATTGCCATGTATTGCTGAAGAGGCAGGTTCTATGTCTGTGAAGGGTGATTTGTGGGTGATGTACTTTGATGGTGCTAGCTGCAAAGATGGAGTAGGAGCAAGTATTTTACTCATATCTCCTAATGGGAGCACTTACAAGTTCTCTTTCACATTGAATTTCTTTTGTACCAATAATATAACAGAATATGAAGCATTGTTGTTAGGACTAAAATTGGCACAAAAGAATGGAATTAAATGTATAAAAGTTGTTGGAGATTCTGAATTAGTGGTGTCCCAAATAAGATCAGTATATGCTTCCAAGAACAAAAGTTAAAATAGTACAGAAATGCTGTGTGGGATTTGATTGAGTGTTTTGATGCCTTCAATATTGAGTGGAAGGATAGAAGTAATAACAAGATGGCTGATTTGTTAGCCAATATTACAATTAATCCTAGTGATATTACTTTTGTTGGCCTCTCTAGGGTTGAAATTCAAACTACGCCTAGTATACCAAATAATGTTGAGAATTGGCAAGTTTTTGAAGATGACTAGGATATCTTGAGATTTATGAACTGTGAGGACCAATATCATGGTCAAGAGTTAGATTGTTCAGCCTTGGTTGAGATTATAGAAGGAAAGGAGGTTGTCCTTGGTAATGAGGTCTTGCAACTTAAAACCAACAAGGTCCCTAAGGGACTTGTTGTTCTAGAAACTATATTTGATAGCTAGGACAAAGTTCAAAAGGATATTAAAAAGGAAGTTCACATAAATTTAGAGGAGATAAATCTTGGAACACAAGAGGCACCTAAGAAGGTGTACATTGGTAAGGATATGTCTCACAAGGTAAGGAAGTCCTTGATTGAGCTATTAAGAAAATTCAGGCATGTCTTTGCATGGTCATATGATGACCTAAAGGTTTATAGAGAAGACTTATTCCAACATGTTATTCCTTTGAAAGAAGATGCCAAACCCTTTAGGTAAAAACAGAGGCCTATAAATCCTACTTTGGCACCTAAAATGCAAGAAGAGTTAATGAAGCTAAGAGATGCTAGAATTATCAAGACCATTAGGCATTCTTCTTGGATGTCAAATTTGGTCCTTGTCAGAAAGAAGAATGGAGACATTAGACTATGTGTGGATTTCAGAAATCTAAATGTCTCTTCTCTAAAGGATAACTATTGTTTGTCTAATATGGAGGCTATGCTGCAGAGAGTGACCGGATCTAAATTAATGTCTATGATGGATGGTTTCTCTAGTTATAATCAAGTAATTGTAAGACAACTTTTACTACACCTTGGGGAACTTATGTTTATGTGAGAATGCCTTTTGGTCTCACAAATGTTGGTGCAACTTTTCACAGGGCAATGGATGTTGCCTTTTTAGATTTCATAGATGATTTCCTTGTTGTCTATCAAGATGATTTAACTGCCTATTCCAAGAAGGAAGAAGACCATTGTACTCATTTAGAAAAAATATTTGTGAGGGCTTTGGAATATGGCATTTCATTAAATCTAAGGAAATGTGCATTTGG
This sequence comes from Chamaecyparis obtusa, assembly GCA_027943335.1. Lineage (NCBI taxonomy): Eukaryota > Viridiplantae > Streptophyta > Pinopsida > Cupressales > Cupressaceae > Chamaecyparis > Chamaecyparis obtusa. The sequence continues at coordinate 609,625 of BSBK01005430.1, read as the reverse complement.
TGTGACTGAGGGCAAGTTGCTAGGCCACCTAGTTGGAAAGCAAGGAGTTAGAATTGATTTTGAGAGGGTGGCAGCCATTGATAAAATCCCTAAGCTAAAAAATGTTAAAGGAATTCAATCTTTCTTTGGTCAGGTGAATTTCTTGAGGAGATTTGTGATAAATTTTGCTAAAGTCACTAGGCCAATATCCAAGATGTTAAATAAAGGATCTGAGATCAAGTGGGAAGGTGAGCCTGATGAAGATTTTAAGAATATCAAGTAGGCTATCAAAGATGCACCTGTGCTTAAGGCACTTGATTATAGTATCCTAATGCATATCTTTTCCTTTGCATATTTTCATACTATTGTTGCAGTTTTGTTGCAAAAAAATGATGAGGGTTATGAGCAGCCTATTGCATTCTTTAGTAAGTCTTTGCAGGCTGCTGAATTGAAATATAATATCAATGAAAAACAAGCATATGCACTAGTGAAGGCTGTTAAGGCTTTTAGATGCTATCTGATGGGAGCAATTGTGATTGCTTTTGTACCAAGTGCTGTAGTAAAGGATATTTTCTCACAACAAGAGGTTTTTGGAAGAAGATGTAGATGGATAAATAGAATTCAAGAATTCAATATTGATATCCAAATTACCAAATTGGTCAGAGGACAAGGATTGGCAAAATTGATGGCTCAATCCAGTCTTGATGCAAATCAGATAAACCAAATTGAAATTGACTACACTTGTGATATGGATGTCTGCTTTTGGTATCAAGATATTATATTCTATTTGAGAATTATGAAATGTCTAGCAGAAATGGATGACAACAAGAAAAGGACATTGAAGTTACAAGCCATCAAGTATGTGATTGTAAAGTGCAAATTATATAGGAAAAATTTGGATTGCATACTTTTGAAATGTGTAGATGAAAATCAGGCTGACAAGTTGTTAAAAGAAATGCATGAGGGAGTTTGTGGAGGACATTACATGGGTAAAACCACTGCTCAAAAAATCTAGAGAGCAGGATTCTGATGGCCCACAATCTTCAAGGATGCAGAGAAATTGGTAAAGAGGTGTGATGCTTGTCAGAGATTCTCTGGTAAGCTTAAATTTCAGGCAATGTGCTCTTGAGGCCAGTAGAAGTGCAGGCTCCTTTCCAACAATGGGGAATAGATTTCATAGGAGAAATACCAAACAAGTCTAGTCGAGGACATTCTTGGATCTTAGTTTCTACTGATTATTTCACTAAGTGGGTAGAAGCTATCCCCACAAAGAATTCAACTAGTAAGGTGGTGACTGATTTCTTGTTGAATAATATTGTTACTAGGTTTGGTTGTCCTGAGAGGATTGTCAGTGATAATGCAATGTGTTTCAGGCATGCTAAGTACAAAGATTTCTGCAAAGGTCTAGGAATTCAGATGTCATACTCCTCACCCTATCATCCACAAGGGAATGGATAGGCAGAATCAACAAATAAGAGCTTGATAAAAATCCTCAAGAGGATCCTTGATAAGAATAAAAGAGCATGGAATTCAAAGTTACCATTAGCTATATGGGCTGACAGGGTAACTGTGAAGAAGGCAATTGGTTGTGCAACATTTGACTTAGTATATGGGATACATGTAAGGATGCCTCAGAACAACTTATTGGAAATGTATAAGTTTGTTCAATTATATGATGATGATGTAGATGATGAAATGCAGTTAAGAATAGAAGATCTCATCAGGTTGGATGAAACTAGAAGATAATTAGCCTCAAGAAATGCCAGGTTGCAGTTACAAGTAAAGAATCTGTATGATAAAAGGACTGTTGAAAGGAAGTTTGAACCAAATGACTTGGTATTGATCTGGAATGCTAGATTAGAAGATAAAGGGAAACGTGGAAAATTTTATCCAATCTGGTTGGGGCCATATCTAATTCATGAAAAATGGGGCCAGGATTCTTATATTGTCAAAGAACTAAATGGTGACATTCAAGAATTGCCAGTTCATGGACAATTCTTGAAGAAATACTTCAATTGAAGGTATTTTCTTTCCATGAACAGTAGTTAAGTCTATATATGTTATACATTCTGTATAGTGGTGTGTCTCCTTCCTATTCTTTTCATCTCAGTTCGTAGAGTTTTGTCCTGTTGCTCTCTATTGTTCAATTTTTGTCTAGTAGGTGGTCTGCTTAACCTGTAATTCTAGATCCTTGCTATGCCTGCAAGAGGCATACATCCCCAGACAGAGCCACTATTAAAACCTGCATAAATTTTCATGGCTATGTATTTTCTCTGGTCTCCACAATGTTTTTCTATGTCCTTGGCCTTGAAAACCCTAGGATTTATTCATATTTCTAGCTGTTGGGAGGAAAAACCCTAGATTGTCTTGGCCTAGTTCTATTTCATTGTTACCTTTTTCGAGCCACTTAAGTGTTTATAAAAGCATGTGCACTTTTATTTCTCCCTTTAGTCACTTAATCTCCTGATGAATTTGGTAGTTTCCTTTTGATCTCGTGACTTCATAAACCCTTTGGTCGCTAAGTCTCCAAATATGAAGTGGTGGTTTACTCCTTGTAGTCACCAGATCTCTAAGTCCTCCAGCGATCAACATTTTATTTAGCGACTTAGAATTTCTTTAGTCGCGAGATCTCTTGATCTTAGTAGTTAAGTCCCAAGCATTTAGCGACTCCGCTGGTGGTTAGTCACTAGGTCTCTGAGTATACAGGCGATTTGTATTTTCTCTTTAGTTGCTAGTTTGTGTGATGGTGGGCCCTGTATCTCAATCCCTTTTTAATCCTATGGTAGGTGCATGATCTTATGGAATCTTAGTGGCCTATCAGATCATGTGCCAGCCGTCTGATCTTCCAGGTGTTTCAATGTGCTGGCTGATAGGACTTTGTTCTTAGGGAAGAATTTAGAATGGGCCTGCTCTGTGCACGTGGTAGTTTGTGATTCAATGGAATGGCTGATAAGGCAGGGTGGGGTCAAGTTTTAAAGGCATCCGCGATAGATTCAAAATCAACGGCAGGTGTATGATCACATGAAATCTTTCCAAGCTATGCGATCATGCGCCAGCTGTCCAATTTTCTTGGCGGTATGATGTTTCTCAGTGGGTCCACTGCCAGGTGTGCACAAATGGTGGCTTTTCATTGGTCGATGTGGATAGTGACAAGGATGTGTCAGTGGGCCCAAATCTTTCAAGAGGAAAAGGAAGATCTACAGTTCTCTCTTGATCACATGGAATCTTTCCAGGCCATGCGATCACGCGACCACCTTTTGATTTAAATGCTTACTAGGTGGGTTCGTTGTCGCCAGGTCGCTAGATAAAAGGTCAAAGAAATTTATGATAGCTAGCAGACTATAGTCACCTGATCTCATGATGAAATATTAGAGTATATATCTGCTCAGTTGCGTGATCTCGTAAAGAAAAATTCTCTTCTACGACTAGAGTAGATAATAGTCGCTAGGTCACCAGATGGAAAAATTTAAAAGCTCCTTTTGTCACTAGATCGGGGAATGAAAAAAGTTTATTCAGTGACTAAGAAGATTTTCCTCCGTTGCGTAATCTCCAGATGAAATCAAAAGGTTTGATGGCGGTTAGTTTCCTTGTAGTCTGGTAATCTCCTTATGATGTTGCAGTTAGTGATTTTGTCTCACGACTGAGAATTTCTTTAGTCGCATGATCTCAAGAAAGTTTGGCGGTTAAAGAGATGATCATGAGATCATGAGACTGCAGTCGCTGAGTCTCTAAAGGTAACTTAGGGTTAGAGAAGATGTTTGGCGATCTTGTAACTAAAGACAAATTTGGAACCCGGGAAAAGTAAGATGATCTAGCGGTGCTGATATAAAGTTGGTCCAGATTTGAATGCTGACTGTCAATTCACTATCTCGTGCCATAAAGTAGCCATTTCTCCCAAATTTGAATGTTTTAAGGTTTTTTCAACAATAGAAGGACTAGAATTGAATGCTTGGGCGACTGGATCTGGTAGATATGATTTCTCCAACTGTTGCAGAGTGGTCCAGGGAGTTGGATGATTGATTACAGAGGGTTTGTACTATGAAAGAGTTGCTCGAGGCATGTTGTAGGTGGACAATCAGATTGATAAACATAGAAAATTCATGATCTCTAGTACACAAGAATTATCATAAAGGAAGATCATTTTAGGATCTGTTTGCTCTAGGTTGCTTGGTTTTCCCTCTAGTGAATTAAATTCTGATTGAATCTGATTGGTTTGGTGGTTGAAACCCTTGCCCTAGTCATCTGTAGCTTGTTGCATCTTGATTTTTGGGATTCCAAGATGACTAGTGGTATATATTGCAGTAGTTTTAATTTTTGTGGTTGTTGATGTTATGTTGAAAATCAATGTAAAGGACTGAACAAGGAGAGCCTAGATTTTGGGCTTGTTTCCTAGCATTTTGTTGTCTTGGTAATGTATAGATTCTATAAATTTTAACGAGAACACACTTGAATTCCAATCTCAGATTTATGTTTGTCTTCTTGTTTTGATCTTGGGCTTATATATGTTACTATCACAAAGTGAGTTAGCATATGGTGGACAAAGAACATTATGGAATTATCTTTGAGTTCTTAACAAAGTTAGGATTAAAGACTTTCAGGTAGTTTCAGTGCATTCATGGTTGGACATGAATTTGATGATTAGGTTTGGGAGCGAGAGGGATAATAGGAAAAGCACTTATTCTGAGTTCAAGAGTATTTGATTTAGGATTTTCAGTTGATATATGTTATTAGGTGACTCTATGCCCTAGGTTAAAGCACTGATCCATTCTCTGGAAATAGTTCATCATCATCAATCACACATTCAAATAATAAAATTTTTAAAACCAATTTGTAAAGGGTACAGTTGTATAATATTTTGTGACTCTTTTGAAGAAGTGAGTCAAAGGTACACCCGCTTGAGCATCTAGGCTCAAAGTGTAGGAGGATCCTTTTGGCTCTTTTCCTTGAAGACTTTGGTGTGGTGATAGAGTCAGTGACATTAATTTGTCAATCATAGTGTAAACTTGCAAGTAGAAAGAAAAGACAACCAACATATCTTTCCATCCTTATATCTTTCCTCTTCAGTGATCAAACATTCAAATAAGAGATCTATCTCTGATATCAATTGTTGGGATAAGAAAGATATAGTACTGAGAGGGGAGGGGTGAATCAGTACCCTCAAAAACTTTTATTGAATTAACAATCTGCAATAGTAGTGTCTATCTAACCAAGTGATTCCATTGGTGGCAACATACATTCAAATAACTTGTAAATGTAAAGTGCATGAAAATAAACAATAAATCATTCATGAAATATAACACATGACACAAGTATTTTGGTTACGCATAAAGCCTTGTTAGAAGGTAAAAAATGTGGTGGGGAGGACACCCACAAATTCTTCACTACTGTACTAAATAAAGTATGTTAGTTAAGGCTACAATTGTGATCACTTCTGATGATCTTACCCTGTTAGGAGTAACATGAGATCGATTAGATATACCTTGTGAAAGGATTCTAGCAACACCAAATAAGTGTGCACTCAATTAGGAGATTTAAAATAAATGGTTAAGTCTACTGTATTAAGAGATTTATAATCCTGTTATAATGGTTAAAATATAACAAAAAATATATGCAATTGACAACTTCAACTTGTCTGAATCAGATCTATGAAATACTAAATAGATTTCACCTTGATGTGTAGTATATTACTCTCTATTGTACTCGGTAGCCTTGTATGTCTCTGATAAACTGAATACTATCTCTAATAACTTCTCATTCATGTAAACCCTTAACAAAATTTTGATGTCCTCTATGCGGCTACTCCTTCATGAACTCTTCATCATGTCTTCTTATGTCAAAATGAAATCAATTATAATTATATAGAAAATTGCTTTGACCTAATTAGGTTTACAACATCTTAGAAAACCTAAGATCTATGGTGTAAAAAAATAATCTAGATCTAACTATTACATAGGAATCATCACAATATTTAATGATTACATCCATAATAAATGTGCCTCGATCTTGTTAAAATGTTTATAGATCCATGTAAACTATTTGCATAGAGATATGTGCCATTGTTGATTACTATGTTGTTTCTTGAACAACTTAATAAACACAACATTCTCTGTTCAGTGAATTAACTATTGCTCGGTGTGTAGAATTCTCTGTGTTCACTGACTCGGGGCTCGGTATACTATGATGCTTGGTAAAAATACTTGGTTAAACCTATGTTCTTTTAGCTTTAGGTTCTACCTTGTAACTACTCAGTATGAAGGCTTTGTAAGTTCAATCGACTAGCTTGTATAGCTTCTTATTCTATCTTTTACTGACTGACCAACTTAGATTACCGACTGATCTTATTTGATAATAATGACAATACTTAATGCTCAAATAAAGATAACAAGAGATTGTTGCTGCCTTATCTGATGCATAATTTGAAGATACCAAGACATGTACTAATGCTAATGAAATGTGGGACAAACTTGCACTAGTTCATGGAGAAGATGTAAATGTGTTGAGAGAAAGAGCTGAAAGTCTTACAGGGAAGTTTGATGATATGAAAATGAAAGAAGGTGAGAACATTTCACAGTATAGTAACCGAATAAAGGAGATTGTCAATGCTATTCGAGGAGCACAAGGTGTTATTGATGAAGACACAATTGTGAGTAAAATTCTTAGAACCTTGCTTCCAATCTATGCTATTAGAATCTTTGCAATTCATGAAATGAGATCTGCACCAGGTAATGCTGTTACACTTGATAGCTTAATCAGAAAATTGACTACTTTTGAGTTCAATAACTATGTGTAGACACCTAAATTCATCCTTTCAACATTAATTAAATTAAATTTAATTAATGACCCCTAATAACATTATAGTTTATTTTTAATTAATTATATTTGTTAAATTCATCTATTTATTTAATTAAATTTATTTAATTCATTAATTATAGTATTTGAATTAAATTTAAATGCTACATTTCATAATGTATTAAATTAAATTTAATACATGTTCCTCCATATTCCCCTTTTAAATAAATTTTTAATTTATTTAATTCCCTCACATTCTTTATTTCTACTAAGCCATGATTAAATTAAATTAAATTTAATTTAATCCTAAATCCAACCTAGATGCTATCCTACACACATCACTTTCTATCTAATAAATCTATTCACTAATTAACTAAGGTTAATTAGGCTAATTTTTGGATTCCTACATCCATTAGTCCTAATTATTTTCTCACACATGTGTGAGCAAATTTCAAAAAATTGTCTTTTCAAAAATTGCTAAAATTGGCATAAACAAGGCTTCTTACAATTTTGATGACACTTCTTACACCTTCCAAAATTTTGAAAATGGACTTTTTCTCTTACACATTTCTTACACACACTTACACATGTACTTAGAGTGCACATTGACCTCTCACGTCCCAAGTTTCTCACACATGTGTGAGCAAGTCTTGAACTTTGCATGGCTTATGTGTCTCCTTGGTGGCACCTATGTAGATTCCACATAGATGCCACCTCACCCCAGCCCTCCAAAATGCTATAAATAGGACCCTTGTCTCAAGCAATTCATCCATTTATTTTGCATTAGAGTTATTATGCTAGTTTAGACTTAGAATTGTTTTCATAGAGTTTTTACTAACCATTTGGTAGTTGCTAAATTCTCATTGTAGACTTAGATTCATTCCATGGTTTAGCTTCATTAGCATTTGTTATTTGTATGCCATTGAGCTTGAAGATTTCTTTCATAGCTCCTCCTTGAGATTCTTTGGCCTCTTGCATTTGAGTGCTTGAGAGTTGCTTCTATAGCTTCTTCTTGAGCATCTCAATCTTCATTTTATCTTGCATTCATAGTGGGATCTACACTTGTGTTGGGAGAGCACACCCACAATACTCTCTATGAGCTTACATCAAGCAAGGCTTGGGTGCACTTGCTTCTTGCTCATCGGAGGTTGTGGTGGAAGCCTTTTGTTTGGTTCTTGCAAGTTTATAAAATGTTAGATTTATGTTTGAATATCTTGTTTATTGCTAACATTTGCATATTTGAACTTGCTCCCAACAGGTTAGTTTTCATCACATACACTATGATAACAGTATTGTACCAAATGTTGAGTTTTCATTTATGTCATCTTTGAAGATTGGTAAATCAAGTAGTAAACACATGATAAGAAATAAGAGTGAAAATGAGAGTGATGAAGATGAACTTGATGAACTTGAAGCACTAATGGCTAGAAGACTACAAAAAGGCAAAGGAAGATACAAAGGGAAATTACCTTTGGTATGTTTTAATTGTAATGAGATCGACCACATTGTAGCTATGTTAGAGTAATAGTCAATTTACCTTTATAATTAAGTCTATTTGATTTAATTATTAAAGGTCGCTATTATTCTATTTACACTTAAGCTTGTCATTTAGGTGCATAATAATTAATATGTTTATTAATTATTAAATGCACAAACCTAGCTTTCTCTGGCTTTAGGGTTTCTCACCTTATAAGCCGCTTTTTGTAATTATTGTTTCATACTTTTGAGAAATATAATTTTGCTCTCACTCCGCTGAGATTCTCAAAACCCTAGCTCTCTCTCTCTCACAGGTTTTCACTCCAGCTTCCGGTATTTTGCTTGCAGGTGATCTTGGCTTTCTGTGGATTTGCACATTTGTGAAATCCTACATGGTATAAGAGCGTCCTTGCCGCTGCCGAAGTTGAAGTTCTTGAAGCCTGGATTTGAAGACGACAGCCACAGCTTGTTTCTGAGGTTTTCTGTCACTTTGAAGGAGGCACAAGCTTCTGGAGTAGATTGAGCAGAAACGGACACTGCCATTGCTTTCAGAAAGCCTGGGAGAGTCGAAATCACATAAAACTTGACCACGTTTGGTCTCCGTGACCCCAGGGAAAATTTTCAAGCCTATAAGGGCCATATGGCTCGAAAATCGAGGCAAAACCTTGAAAAAAAATATTTAAAAAATGCATTTTTTTATCAAAATCCAGCGGGCCGCCACCGCGCCGCCCGCGCTCAGCTCGCACGCAGCCGTTGGGCAGCGCGCCACCCGCGCGCCCCCGCTGCGCCGCTGGGCTCCGCCGCCGAGCCCCGCGCTCGACCGCCACCTCCTCTCAGCCAAGGCGCCACCCGCGCCTGGCTCACCTGCCGCCCGCGCTCCGCCTCCTCCGGTGGTGCCACCATCTCACCACCGCCGTGCCGCCGACAGCCAGTGACGGCCAAACGACCGTCAAACTTAACCTAGTCTCTATGTTTTTCCAGAGAGGTATTTTTTTGAGAGGCAGTTAGTTTTTTGCCCATATCTTGAGCATCCGGTATCATTTTTTGGAAAATGAAATATCATCGGAAAGGTGTTTCCAAGATGGACGCGATGGTGCTGGTTTCATTTATTGATTCCACCATTTGAGCACCTGTTTTCAGTGTTGAAGTAGAGGCTTCATTTTACCTCCTACTCTGCATCTGGTATTCCAGGTTTTTCTCTAATTTTTTTGTACTTTCAATGGTTGTTTACTTGCTGTACAGGGGTTAGAATCCTACTTTGTGGGGGGGGTGCATTTTCTTTCTGTCATTTACTTTCAGAAATCGACCCTTCTACTTCCGTCTTTCTTTCTCTCAATGTCGGACCCATCTGTGGCCCGGCTTATACCACATAGTTACCACACTTAGAAAGCACACATGACTAGGCTACTCATGTCACGTGGCTTATGGTCATGTCTGGATGAACACCAACCTGTCCTACAGTATTTTTTTGAGGTTCTACAGCACAGGAATAAGATGGATGAAGCCATGGGCTTGATTGCACTGAACATCTCAGACAGTTTCCTCTTTCACTTGGATGGTTTGACCACTCCTAGGGCCATTTGGGGTAAGTTTTCAGATTTGTTTGGCATAGTTAATGAGTTCCGGGCACTTCAGCTTGATGCAGAGTTGACTACTTTGACACCTACCAGCTTTCCCATGATTGAGGACTTCTTTATGAAGTTCAAGTCTCTGCGTTCAGTTTTGCAGGGATGTGGGAAAACAAAGACAGATGATGAGTGTATCTTCTTGATACTCTCAAAGTTGCGAGGACAGTATCAGATCTTTTCTTCCACTTTCTACTCCACCATGGATGCTTTGGGTGCTAGGCACACCATGCCTTCTTTTGAGACATTCTGTGATCGGTTGACACGGGAACAGGTAAAGATCCAACAGATGGATGCTTCTGGCTCTTCTAGCCAAGTGTTGGTTGCTCAGTCTTCACAGGGGAAACCAAAATAGAAAGGCAAACCGAAGAAAGATTCCACAGGCAATGAGTCTTCCTCCAAGCCTACATAGAAAAATGATTCAAAACCTCCAGCTAACCCTTCTAAGGGTAAATCTTCTTCGAAGTCTACTGAGTCTACCTCCAAGACTAAGAAGAAATCAGTTGAGACCTGTAGCTTTTATGGAAAGGATGGACATCCCATTTCCAGGTGTTGGAAACGTTTGGAGGCTTTAGAGGAAGCCATGCAGGAGCATCACATTTCAGCTCCCCAGTCCACCTCCTCCCCTGCAGGGAAAGGTCATGCTCTTACTACACAAGCTATGACTTCTGGGCCCACCTGGATTTTTGATTCTGGTGCTTCTCACCACATGACTCACACTCAGCAGTTGGTCACCTCACTTGCTCCTTGCGCTACTTCGCAGATTGCTGTTGGGAACTCATCTCATCTTTCTGTTTTGGGTTCTGGTTCAGTTGCATTAGTTGGGGGTTCTCTTCAAGATGTTCTTTTTGTCCCTGACATTTCGACAAACCTTTTGTCTATCTATCAGATTTGCCACTCTGGCTCTGGTAAGACAGTTGAGTTCTCACCACATGATGTGGTTATTTGGGACTTACATGATACTGAGATGATTGTGGCTACTGGGAGTGTTGACACTGCATCCTGACTATACAGATTTGATGGATTTGAGTCTTCTGCTGGCACAGGTTCTTGTCTTATAGCACATGCAGATTCAGTGAGTAGACTTTGGCATGAGCATTTGGGCCATGTCAATTATAGATATCTTTAGCAGATGAGCACACAGGCACTTGTTCTTGGGCTTCCACAGATTATTTGCACTGATGGGGTTTGTCAGGGTTGTGTTCTTGGAAAACAACATAGGGATCTTTTTCCTTAGGGACGAGCTACTCGTGCTTTGGCACCATTGGAGTTGATTCACAGTGACCTCATGTCATTTCCTACTCCTTTTTTTGGTGCCAGATATGTGCTCACATTTATTGATGACTTCTCCAAGCACACATGGGTGTACTTTTTGAAGTACAAGTCTGATATCTTTGATTCATTTCGAGTCTTTAAGACATTTATGGAGAAGCAATCTGGTCTTTCTATTCGCCGGATACGCACAGATAATGGGGAGGAGTATGTGAACCAGGCTTTCAGGGATTTTTGCTCTGAACATGGTCTTCAGCATCAGTTTTCAGTGCCCTACACCCCTCAGCAGAATGGTGTGGCAGAGAGAAAGAACAGAACACTTCAGGAGATGGATAATTGTATGATACAGTCCAGGTCCATGGATTCATCTTTTTGGGCAGAGGCAGTCAATTGTGCCAACTATATTCAGAATCAGATGCCTCACAAGGTAGTTCGACATATGACTCCTGAGGAGGCGTGGTCTCATGTCAAGCCTGATGTATCTTCATTCCAAGTTTTTGGTAGTGAAGCATGGGCATTTGTGCCTAACGCTCAGAGGAGAGCGATGGAGCGGAAGAGCCGACACCTCATTTTTGTTGGCTACTGTGAGGATGTTAAGGCATATAGGTTGTTTGACCCTGATTCCAGAGAGGTCCTGTTTCGACGGGATGTCCAGTTTGATGAGCGCCTTCCTGCAGTAGATACCCCGCTTCCAGAGTCTACTTCACTTACCACTACTCCCTCATCTCTTCCAGTTGTGTTTCAGGATGATGACGATGATGATCTTGGTGATCCCCATTTACCTCCACCACAGGATCCTCCACAGCTGCCTAGATGGGCTCGTGTTACAGTTGATGCTGCAGGATCTCTGGCTGGTGACCCTTCCACCTCTCGTCACACCCGGTCTCATATTGCAGGTTCTAGTCTTCTGAGTCATGCTATTTGTGGTGACTCTCAGACATTTGGGGTAGCGATAGGACATACTGAGTGGGACAGTGCTATGGAGGAGGAGTATTCTTCTTTGATGAAGAATCATACTTGGGATCTTTGTTCTCTTCCTAAGGGAAGAAAGTTAGTGCGATGCAAGTGGTTGTATCGTACTAAGTTTGCTACTAATGGTTCTATTGATAAGTACAAGGCACATCTTGTTGTGAAGAGTTTTTCACAGGTTGAGGGCATTGATTACACTGAGACATTTGCCCCTGTCGCCAAGATGAACTCTATTCGCCTTGTCTTATCCCTCGCAGCTTCTCAAGGATGGCCCATTTTTCAGATGGATGTGAAGAGTGCCTTCTTGCATGGTGATCTTAGTGAGGAGATTTACATGGATCAGCCTCAGGGATTTGTGTAGGATTCCTCCTTGGTTTGCAGACTTCGGCGTTCTTTATATGGTCTCAAACAGGCCCCTCGGGCTTGGTATGAGAAGATGGACTCTTTTCTGCTTTCTACAGGATTCACACGCTGTCATTCTGATCCTACAGTCTACATTCAGCGTCTTGAGGATGAGGTTTTGATCCTTGTGCTATATGTTGATGATCTTCTCATGACAGGTAGCTCCTCTTCTATGATTCAGGATGTTCAGCGCGCATTGATGGAGCAATTTGAGATGACAGACCTTGGTCTTTTACACTTCTTTCTGGGTCTGCAGATTGTTCAGTCACCTACTAGGATCTTTGTTTACCAGCAGACGTATGCTCTTGACATGCTTCAGCGCTTTGATATGCTTGATTGCAAGCCTGCTCCCACACCTTTTCAGTCGGGTGTTACTTTGTCTACCTCTTGCACTACGCCTTCAGTGGATGCTACTTTGTATCAGCAGTTGGTTGGCAGTTTGTTATACCTAACACACACTCATCCTGATCTCTCCTTTGCAGTTGGTCTTGTCTCTCAGTTCTCACATGAGCCTCATGAGAGTCATTGGCAAGCTGCCAAGTGTATTTTGAGATACATTCAGGGCACACTTATGTATGGCATTCACTACACATCAGGGGCTCCTCACATTGTTGGCTACACTGACTCAGATTGGGATGGTGATGTTGATGATCAGAAGTCTACTTCTGGCTTTGTCTTTTGTCTTGGCTCTGGTCCTATCACATGGTCATGCAAGAAGCAGAATGCTTGAGCACTTTTATCTACAGAGGCTGAGTACAGAGTAGCAGTTCATGCTAGTCAGGAGATTTTATGGCTTCGGCAATTGATGACTGAGTTTGGGTTTTCTCCTGATCATCCCACTATTTTGTGGTGCGATAATCAGAGTGCTATTCACATTTCCCGCAACCCGGTGGAGCATCAGCACACTAAACACATTGAGTTTCATATGCATTTCATCCATCAGCAGATTTAGGATGGTGTTCTCACTTTGGAGTACATTCCCACTGACGCGTAGGTTGCTGACATCTTCACCAAACCCTTTGCATCTCCGCGCTATCTTCAGTTGCGTTCTATGCTTGGGGTGATGAAAGTTGTCCTTGGGGGGTCTTGTTGAGGCCTTCCTTCCTTCATGTTTCTTTCAGCATGTTGTTGTATCTCTTTTTGGGGTAGGGTTTTTCCCACTGGGTTTTCTCTATTTCCCCGGTTCACAGAGATTTCTTTGTAGTTGGGTACCTGATCAGGCCTTGTTGCCGGGACCCATTTCTTGCTTTCATAGCTGTGCTAGGTTAGTTTCCTCCTGAGCTTCACTTAAGGGGGGGTGTTAGAGTAATAGTCAATTTACCTTTATAATTAAGTCTATCTGATTTAATTATTAAAGGTCGCTATTATTCTATTTACACTTAAGCTTGTCATTTAGGTGCATAATAATTAATATGTTTATTAATTATTAAATGCACAAACCTAGCTTTCTCCGGCTTTAGGGTTTCTCACCTTATAAGCCGCTTTTTGTAATTATTGTTTCATACTTTTGAGAAATATAATTTTGCTCTCACTCCGCTGAGATTCTCAAAACCCTAGCTCTCTCTCTCTCACAGGTTTTCACTCCAGCTTCTGGTATTTTGCTTGCAGGTGATCTTGGCTTTCTATGGATTTGCACATTTGTGAAATCCTACAGCTAGGTGTCCTAACTGAAAAGATGATGAAAAAGACAAAGAACCATATAGTGACAGAAAGTATCATAGAAGAGATAATCGAGATCGCAGAGGCAACCGACAATATGACAGAAGAAGTAACCAAGACTACAAGGACAAAGGTAAGAAATTATGTTACCTTGTTGAAGATAATGATGACACCAACACTAACACTAATGAAGACATCGAGGTGGTATTCGTAGCTTTGAAAGAAGATTCAAAAGAAGAAGAAAGGTATGTTGAAACAACACTTATTTCTAAAGTTAGCAAGAAGGATACTTGGATTATTGATTGTACTCATCATATGACTGGTGATGAGGATAAATTTGAATACCTTGAACATTATAATGGAGGATTTGTTAAAATGGGAAATGATACACCTTGTCTAGTAAAAGGAAAAGGATCTATCTTGTTGAACAATAAGATCAGATGTGAAAATGCATATTGGGTGAAGGGAATTAACTATAAGATCATACGTGAAAATGCATGTTGGATTCCACATAGATGCCACCTCACCCCAGCCCTCCAAAATCCTATAAATAGGACCCTTGTCTCAAGCAATTCATCCATTCATTTTGCATTAGAGTTATTATGCTAGTTTAGACTTAGAATTATTTTCATAGAGTTTTTACTAACCATTTGGTAGTTGCTAAATTCTCATTATAGAATTAGTTTCATTCCATGCTTTAGCTTCATTAGCATTTGTTATTTGTATGCCATTGAGCTTGAGGATTGTTTTCATATCTCCTTCTTGAGCTTCTTTGGCCTCTTGCATTTGAGTGCTTGAGAGTTGCTTCTATAGCTTCTTCTTGAGCATCTCAATCTTCATTTTATCTTACATTCGTAGTGAGATCTATACTTGTGTTGGGAGAGCACACCCACAACACTCTCTAAGAGATTAAATCAAGCAAGGCTTGGGTGCACTTGCTTCTTGCTCATCGGAGGTTGTGGTGGAAGCCTTTTGTTTGGTTCTTGCAAGTTTATAAAATGTTAGATTAATGTTTGAATATGTTGTTTATTGCTAACATTTTCATGTTTGAACTTGCTCCCAACAAGTTGGTTTTCATTACATACATTTTGGCATGCTTGGTGGGACCCACAATCCCATTTTTTAACTATTTTTATTGATCTTGTGAAGGTTTCCCATGAATTTTCTAGACAGATGTTTCTGCTCAACCAGAGACATCTCCACTTGGAAACAAGTGTCTCTGCACACATGTGTCTCTACCTGTAGACATGCATCTCCTCTTATAGATAGGCATCTCCATCAGAAAAGAGTTTTTCTCTCATTTTAGTTTGTTTTAATCAACAAAACTTGTACTTGGTAATCACATTAAGGCTAACGATCATTAGTAAACTCTGATAATACAACAACATGGCTGGAGCCATTGCATGCTTGGTGATGGTTGTATTCTAAGAAGTTTTTGGGTGTGTTCCTAAGTCAGTGAGAAAAGATTTTCAATCTCAGCCAACTTCCTTCTAGGGATAAAGAGTGTGCTTGTTACTTTCATTGCAAAATAAACCCATACACTTGAATCCTGCAAGGTTGCTTTGTCCCTTGCAGGACTCTTTTCTACAAATGTGCTTGTAACCTAAATGTTTGAGGTATGCATGAAATTGGTTCTTGCTAAGAACATCCATTGATCTATCAAGATATTGTCCTCAAATCATGATTGATAGTGTTAAACATAAGAAAGCAAAACTCCTAGTTGCACAAGTCCATAGAGAGAAGAAAATTGTTGATCAAAAGACTAAAGCCAACCAATCTTATTTGCAACCCATTCAAAAATTTCTAGAGACTATTGAGAAATCAGATAAAATCATCTACAACAATCGGGTTGCTAATTTTATTGCCAAGAACAAAGTGAACATGGCCTTTTTCAGTTGGGAATCCTACAACTAAGTACCTGTGACCTTCTTTCTTCATCCTCTTCAAGTCACTCATCCCTTTCTCATCTTTTTAAACACCCCTTTCTTCATCCACATTCCAAAAATATTAGGAACATTAATCAAAATCTTGGACTTTAAATCAGAATCAGATCAATCCATCTTTCACACCTTCACCAAGCCATAGGGTGAAAGAATCACTCCAATAGTGTCTCATAGACCTTAATTCCAAAGAAAACATTAATCCCTTACTACTTTGAGAACTGAGTCTTTCTCTAGTAGTCCTAATCCAGTCCTATTTTGTTTGGGGATCATTAGTCTATCACCCAAATAAAAGAAGATTTTAAATCAAAACCAATCTTATGTTTGCATAATCACAAGGTCTTGTTTCACCTAGGTTTGTTCCAAACCTTTAAATCCAATCAATCCTTGAGGCTTAGTTCCTCTTTAATCCAATCTCATCAATCAATCTAATCTTCAATCAAATCAAATCAATCAATCCAATCAATCATCAAGACTTAATCATTAGTCCAATTTTCTCCTAGTTCACCAAATCCTTTTCTTTCATACCTCATCAACTATTCACCCTTCTTAAATTCAACCATTCTAAGGTCACTTGTGCATGGTACTTACCCAATCACAATAAAAAGTAAGACACAAATCTCTCATCATGGATAATGATTAGGAAACTGTCTATCAAGAAGACTTTAATGATGAAGAAGAACCTCACATGGAATTTGACACAGTAATACCCAATAGTGTCAATGCCAATCCACGAGCTAAAGAATTATTTGAACATCCTAACAATTTAAGCTTAGTGGAAGACCTAATCCAAGCCAATAGTTCCAACATCTTCATGAATCTTATCCAAAGGGGTGTTACCCTCCCTGATAATTTTGATGAAAATATGCTTGAGAACAACTTGATTCGAACCAACAAAATCAAAGTAGTGCCCACAATGCCATCAACATTTGATAACACAACTCAACCTCTCCCTGATACACTTGAACTAATCCAACAACTTCTAAACAAGCCTAACTCAAAAAATGGGGTGAGTAACAATGGTTTAAGTTCGGGACGTGCACTTGAAAAACAACCAAGGTCCTTAGGATGATGCTTTTCTTCTATTTTCTCGAAGCCTAGTGGAGTCCTAAAAAATAAAAACTCTGCACAAACAAACAACACCAATCTTCCCCCTCTGGGAGGACATAATGCATCGTCAGGGGGAGGAACACATCAGGTCCATACGATCACTACTAATCCTCCTGAATTAGTCCAACAAATTGATGAGCTCAAAGGCATGATGATGGCTATTCAGAAAGGAGGGAATAAGGAATTTTCTTTTGCAGAAATATGTCCTTATCCTTTTGACAAATCAATCACTCTCCAACCATTCCCCACCAATTTTGAAATGCCAAAGTTTGATAAATACAAGGGAGACTCATGTCCTACACAGCATATCAAGGAATTTTATGTAGCGACATAAGAAGTTTCCCACAATGATAATCTTCTCCTAAGATTTTTCACTAGGAGTCTTGGAGGACCAACCTTAGAATGGCTATTGAACCTTCCTCTAGGTTCCATCTCCACCTTTCATGATCTCACTGAAAAATTTGTTACACATTATTCTTATAACATGGAACATCAAGCATCGCTCAGTGATTTGTGTAACATGAAACAAAGAAATACCAATTTTCTCCAAAGATGGAAACATCTTGCCAATTGCATGCCTTGGAAAAACCCATATTCACATCTAGTCGATATTTTTACTAAGAATCTGATTACAGAAATATCATTTTAGATGAAGATGGCTGCCCTAGATTCCTTTGAGGAACTCATTAAAAAGGGGAAGTCTATTGAAGATGGACTTTTGATGAAAGGAGAAATTAAACACTATACCCCTAATTCATCTAACAATACTAATGATAAACCCAAGTTCTGGTCTAAGAACAAAGGCGTTGTTAATGATGGAGTCACAGATGCTAAACACATCCAAAATGTTCAAGCATCTAACAATGGTAACCAAGGAAATCAAAACAACAATGATCAGAACAATGGCAACAATAATCAAACCAATCTGAATAATCAAAGAAATCAAAATAATTCGAATAACCAAAATCAAAATCAAAATATGGTTATCATGGCTCTCTATTCTCAAAATATGATAACAACAACAACAACAATCGACAACAACAAGAATGACAATTTTCACAACTGGAAGATTATCTTGATGTGATCTTTCGGTGTCTAGTCGATCAAGGGATGATGATTTACCCTAACACCAGGCCTTTCAATGAAAATCAACCTAAACCTAAATGGTATAAGGATAATGAATACTGTGATTATCATCGCATAAAAGGGCATGGAATTAAAAAATGCATGAAGTTTCATCATTTTGTGCAAGATTTGATCGATGATGGTAAAATTGAAGTAGAAGGACAAAATGCCTCTACTTCTAACACCCAACTAAAAATGTATTCTAAACCTTTTCCAGATCATAATCAAATCAATGCATCCACATCCAAGAGCTTTTCTTACGATTATTCAATGAACAAAATCTCAGGAGATGAATGCACTTGTGGAAAATTAGCTGAAAATGATGTATGTGGCTTTGACTCACTATGTGGCCATATTGAACAGTCTAAAACTCATGTAAATACCTTGACTTTAAAGAGTGTGGATTGCAATGTTACTACCCATCACCCTCACATAACTGTACAAGTTGTTGTCAATCCACCTATTGTAGATCCACATGTCATACCATCTACGTTGACATGACCTGCATCATGTTATGACTTTATTTCCCAACTGAAGAAGACTCCTGTACAGATATTCATACTAGAGCTTTTACACACATCCCCCATTCTCAAACAGGTCCTTGAGAATTCCCTAACTGAGTCTCACATCCCAGAAATATCAATGCCTCTCAATTCCAAGCAATGATAAAAATTTTGGCTACCCAACAACACCTGGTTTTCACCGACAAAGATTTCCAAGGTCCTAACCCTCATCATAATAAAACCCTGCATATCCAAGTCACCATCCATAACACCCAGATTAAAAGAGTCCTTATTGACAATGGATCCAGTCTGAATCTTTTTACTTTAAGCATGATCCACAATATCGGTCTTTCTAAGGATCTCATTGATGTAAATAAAAGAATAACAATAAAAGAATATGATGATAGAGAAAGGGTGAGTAAAGGTCTCATTGCACTCCCCTTACAAGTGGGCCCAACCCTTATTGAAACTATTTTTCAAGTGCTTGACTTTGATCTTCCCTACAATATCCTTTTGGGTAGGCCATGGATACATGCTATCTCACGTGTCCCATCCACATTTCACCAATGTTTAAAATTCCCACATCACGGAGCTGAAATAACAGTTCTTGGAGATCATGAACCCTTTCAATATTGTAAGAGGTTGGAAGGAAAGCAATCAAACTACTTCCCATTGAATGAATATGTTCATCCACTTTCACAAGAGATTCCTATCCAGCACACTTCTTCTAAAGAACAGTTGTCTAAGCAAGCCAAGGGAAGAGAAAAGGTTACCCAAGAAAAGAATATCGAGCCTGAAAAGAAAGTTAGGTTCACTAATCAAGGCCCGGGGGAATACAAGTTTGAAAATGCCTTATGAATTGGTCAACTCCCCCTCTCTCCCAGGTCTTATGGAAGACCTTCACAACTATTCCCTAAGGAAAATAAAGAAACTATGAAGTGTAAATAGACTACATTTGAACATTGGGGATCTCTTTCAAATGAACATATGGAGCATAATGTTCTTTCTTGTTTGTTTGATGAAGAAGAAGACAAACATGTAGACATTCCTAAAGGGAAGTATATAAAGGCCACACCCATTGTTGAAAGTATGAGATATCACGACATTGGCCTTGGAGCAAATGAAATAGGAAGAAAAAATCTCATAAAAGCAACTGGATACCGTTGAGGAAGAGGACTGGGTTCCATAGAAACTGAGAAAACCATTGCCAAGGACTATTGTTTGATTGAATTTGATTCATACATCAAGGAAGAGTTCTTTGAAGTTCCTTTCCAGTACATTGAAGATGACCTTGATACCCATGTCCTCCATATCAACCAATCTAACCTTTCCATGCCTGAACTTCCCCTTACCAATCCTGAACTAATTGATTGGGACCAACAAGATTCACCACCTGCCTTAGAAATATGCGATTCGGACGAGGCAATTCTAGCACTTTTCAAACTAATAAATCTCCAAGACAATGAACATCAAATTCACTACAGTAAGAAATCCTACTTTAGTAGCCAAGTCAACTCCCTTAGTTGCAAAAATGAAGAAAAAGAAAATTAAAAAAATGATAAAATATCCTTGGGTGAAAACCTTTCTGAGGCACCTTTGGATGGAGAAAAAGATAAAATAAAGGACGCATCCTCTAGTGACAACCTCTCTGAGGCACTAGAGGAGGGGGAAGTTGACTTGCCATTCATGACAATACCATTAGAGAAATCTTCTATCCTTATAGAAGAAACAATTGTAGTTAATCTGGGTAAAGAAATAGATCCTAAGATCACCTACATTGCAGCCTCTCTAGATGAGATAGAACAAGAGTCCATGAATACATTCCTTAAGAAAGCGCACATTAATTTTGCATGGATGTATAAAGATATCTTGGGACTTGATACTAATTTGGTTGTGCATCATCCCACTGTGGATCCTAAAATCAAACTTGTCAAGTAAAAATTATGCAAAATGCATCCACAAGTAGCACTCCTGGTTAAAGCTAAATTGAAAAAGATGCTAGATGCATAATTCATCAGAGCTGTAGAATATCCTAAATGGGTCTCCAACATTGTACCAATAGGTAAACCCTATGGGGGCATCCAAAATTGTACTGATTTTAGAGATCTTAATCTCACTTGCCCTAAAGATGATTTTCCACTTCTAAACATTAACATCATAGTGGATTTGACAGTTGGGCACG
This sequence comes from Chamaecyparis obtusa, assembly GCA_027943335.1. Lineage (NCBI taxonomy): Eukaryota > Viridiplantae > Streptophyta > Pinopsida > Cupressales > Cupressaceae > Chamaecyparis > Chamaecyparis obtusa. The sequence goes on along the minus strand of BSBK01005430.1, from coordinate 588,594 downwards.
AGATGTTGTCCCTCATGGATAGTGTTTCTGGATATAATTAGATTCACATAGCAGTGGAAGACCAACATAAAACTGCATTCACTACACTATGGGGTACATTATGTTATTAGGTCACGCCCTTTGGTCTCAAGAATGCAGACCCCACATACCAGAGAGCCATGATGACCATATTTCATGACCTTCTTCATGTGATCATGGAAGATTATGTGGATGATATCTTAGGAAAATCCAAGACACAAGAATCACACATTGCTATTCTCACTACAATCTTTGATAGATTGGAAAAGTATAAGGTCTGATTGAATCCTAAGAAATGTGTCTTTGGTGTGTAATCAGGTAAGCTCTTAGGCTACATTGTGTCTCCCAAAGGAATAGAAGTGGATCCTAAGAAGGTGAAAGCCATTTTGGAGATGCCACTTCCTAAAATTTTGAAACAATTAGGGAGCTCGCATGGAAGGCTTCAATCCATCCGAAGGTTTGTCTCGCAACTAGAAAACAAGGTGCATCCTTTCTCTCACATGCTAAAAAAGGATATTAAATTCATTTGGGATTGCTTGTGTCAAAAGGCTTTTGAATAGCTCAAGGTATATCTAGCTAATCCACCAGTGTTGGTCCCACATGTTCCAGGAAGACCTTTGATTCTCTACATCTTCACAACTATAGTAGCACTAGGTGCTCTCCTAGCACAGCTAGATGACAATGGAAAAGAGTGCGCCATATATTATCTTAGTAGGAATTTAGTGGGTTATGATCTCAACTATACAACTATTGAGAGAGCTTGCCTGGCTGGAATCTTTTGTATGCAAAAAGTACATCATTACATGCTTAATCACAAAGTAAAGTTGATAGCAAAGATTGACCCACTTAAGTACTTGTTATCTAAAGCCACCCTTACAAGTCACATGACAAAATGGGTCATGATCCTTAGTGAATTTGATATTGTGTACATAGAATGCAAAGCCATCAAAGGAAAAGCAATAGCAGATCAACTTGCAGAGGCTCCCATTCTTGGAGATCATCCTATTGTCATAGGCTTTCCTGATGAAACTATCATGTGACTGTCACTCCCAACATTCAATGGAAGCTTTATTTTGATGGATATTTTACCCAGAAAGGATCGGGGGAAGGAATTATATTTGTGACACCTCAAGGGGATTTTATCCCTAAATCTTATAAACTGACATTTTCTTGCACAAAGAACATAGCAGAATACGAGGCCTTGGTCACAGGGCTTCACCAAGTTGTCAAATGGAAGATCACACATTTTATTATTTTTGGTGACTCCCAATTAGTTATCAAACAAGTCAATGATGAATTTCACACCAAGGATGACAATTCTCTCCCTTACCGATGCATGGTCGAAGATCTCAAACAACATTTTGAAAGCATCATTTTCCAGCAAATTCTAAGAGAAAATAATAAAGCAACAGATGCCATGGCTACCATTGCTTCACTAATATCTATGCCAGAAACAAGCACATGATGTGAATTTCTTGTCGAGAATATTATGGTCCCTGCCTATGACCAGCTGGATTCTAAGATGGTGTATGAAATTGTTGGTCCCGAATCACCTTGGTATCAGGAGATCCTTGCCTATCTTCATGTTAAAACCATTCCCCTCACTCTTACGCCTAACCAACAAAAAAATTTCATCTATCACACTTCTCGTTACACAATCCTTGGAGACACCCTTTTTCATAAACACTTTGATGGAACTCTTCTTCGATGTCTAAATTTGGAGGAAGCACAGACAGCCTTGGAAGAGGTGCATCAAGGAATCTATGGAACCCATTCTAGTGGTCTCACTTTAGCAAAGAATTTGCTTCGTACTAGATACTATTGGCCGATAATGGAGCAAGATGCCTATCATTATGTCAAGAAATGTGTTCCTTGTCAGCAGCATGGTGATTTGATACACGCTCCCACTCAATCTCTCCAACCCACCATCACACCTTGGCCTTTCTCCCACTGGGGTTTTTAGCTTGTGGGCCAAATATTTTGAAACTCTATCGATGGTCACAAGTATATCCTAGCTACCTCCGAATACTTTACCAAATGGGTCGAAGAAATCCCCCTCACCTATACAACTGGTAAGCAAATTTCCAATTTTATCCTGAATTATATCATTTGCCACTATGGCATCCCCAAAGATCTCCATATTGATAATGGAACACCCTTCAAGAATTAGGATGTCTCTAACCTTTGCAAGAAATTTGGCATTACCTAACATTGTTCATCCAAGTACTTCCCGCAGGGCAATGGTCAAGCTGAGGCTACAAATAAAACTATATTAAAGATCCTCAAAAAGACTGTCGATGACACTGGCCATGATTGGCACTTGCAACTCAATCTTTCCCTCTAGGCCTACCGTACCCCCACTAGTGCTACTCCATTCACCTTTGTCTATGGTTCTGAGGTTGTCTTACCCATTGAAATTGAGCTCTCTTCCCTCAAGATTTCTCTCAAGAACCTGATGTTCGAAGAAGAATATAGGGTATCCCACTTGCAAGAGCTGCAACTCCTCGATGAGAGACACCTCAATGCCCTTAACCACCTCCATGTGTATCAAAATCATCTGTGTTTACATTTTAACAAGAAGATCAAACCTCGTGAGTTTGATGTAGGTGATTTGGTCCTGTAGCATAACATGAAGAATCTCCATAACCAAGAAAAGAAAGCAAAGTTTGAACCCAATTGGTTGGGTCCATTTGTTATTACTGCTAGATTTAGTTCTGGGGCATATCAGATTGCAACACCTAAGGGAGATCCTCTCCCTGATCTTGTAAATATTTTGCATTTGAAGCACTTTTATGTGTAGCTCAACATTCAGTTCTTGTATAGTTTTATTCAGCAAAAAATCCTAAAAATAAAAAAAAAAAATCTTGAAAAAAATCCTAAAAATCAGAAAAAGATCCTAGAAAAAATCCTAAAAATCAGAAAAATATCCTGGAAAAAATCCTAAAAAGTAGAAAAAGTCCTAAAGAAATCCTAAAAATAAAAAAAAGATCCTGAAAAAATCCTAAAAAGCAAAAAAAGTCCTGAAGAAATCCTAAACATCAGAAAAGTAGAAAATCCTAAAAAGAAGAAAATGTTCCTTAAAAAATCATTGTTTGGTAAACACCTGGTAAACAGACACTTTACAAAAAAAAAAACTAGAAGAATTCATCCAATGGTGAAAACCATACAAACAAGCACTCAGGGAAAGTAGGTGAAAACCTATTTCAGGCACCTTGATAACAAATTTGGATCCATTGTCTTCCCGTCCACTGTACATATCCATCCTCATCCCAGTCCTAGTTTTCAGTCATTGTTTCCTGCATAGTCATAAAGATCCAACTGTAATTCCCAGTAGGCTAAGCTTAACCCCATCACACTGAGCTTTTCCCAGACACAATGATTGCAAAAGTGCTTATCAAAATCAACATCGAAATCAAATCTCTAAGTTATTGTTCCTTTCACATCTATTGCCAGTGAATATCCATTTCAATCAATCAATCTTTTCCCTGCAGGATACATCCTTCCTCAGTCGGCTCAAATCAATCTCGTCAATCCTATCTTGTTCATGGCAAGAAATGTGGACCGAATGACCACTTGGTCATGAGGCCTTCTTTTTTGATTTTATCTCTTTGTATTAGTAGATCCTACTCATGATTACCTCGATCTTTCATATCTTGGTATATTGTGCCTGGTGAAATCTGATGCAAGTGTCAATTGCGATATGATGTGTTTGTGGATACTTTAGGTGCATTTTTGTTCATTTCCTAGTTAGGATTATGCGTATCTTAATGGGGGCAATGGGTTAGCATACTTCTATCCCTTAAAATACCTAAGTGTGCCCAGACCTCTCCAATAAGTATATGTCATAAGTTCCATCATAGTCAGGAAATCTACATCTATGTTTCTAAAGATATTGGAGAGTCTATTCCACGCAATAGAACAATGTCATTTGTGCTTTTATAACACATGATGCATACCTCCTATTACCATATCAAACTAGGGTGTGCTCTCCAACATGAACACAAGCGATCCCACTAAATCATGTAGTCAGGTTGCATCATAGTTTATTTTCCTATTAGTTTGTTTCTTTTCTGCAATTGTGTTTGAGACAAGGGTTCTATTTATTCACCCTTCCCTCCCCCCCTTTTTTTTCTAATCCAACCTCTCCGTTTGCTCTTTTCCTTTGTCCCTTCCAACTTGTCCCTCAAAAACTCCCCCTTGGAGAGTTGGTTGCTTATCCTCACCCTCGTTCTTCTGGCAAGCGGAGACGCCTATCTGGAAATGGGAGGCTCCACCACAAGTTTTCTCTCTCCATCTCCCTCTCTCTTCCTATCCTCTTTCTCTCTATCCTCCTCCCTCCCTCTCCCTAGGAGGCTCCACCCAGGGGAAGATGCCTATTTGGGGATGGGTGGCTCCGCCCCTAGACAAGTGGCTCCTCCCTAGTGGAGACGCCCATTAGGGGATGGGCGGCTCCACCTAGGTGGAGATGCCTATCTGGGGATGGATGGATTCACCAGTAGACAAGTGGCTCCATCCCAGGTAGAGATGCTTGTCTATCAGTGGACAGATGGCTCTGCCTGTAGACAGGCAGCTCTGCCCCAAGTGGAGATGCCTGTTTGTCAGCAGAGATGTCTATCTATCAGTGGAGATGCCTGTCCGTCGATGGGAAGCTCCACATGTTGATTGGTGGCTCTGCCCTAACTAGAGACCCCATCTATGAATGAGTGGCTGTGCTCCCCTTCATCAAGCATCCATTCTTATCTATAGCCCATGGCTCCACTTCCATTGGATGCTTCACTTCACCAAGTGGCAATGCCCGTTTTGCTATGTTCCCCCCTCTCCCTTTTCTCCTTCCATCACCCCTTGACACAACCAACTAAAGTCAACTAATTTTGTGCAAACATTAAGAAATTAAACAAACAAAGGTGGGTTTTTGAACTCACTTGTTCCCTCCTTTTTGTTGGCCACCGATTAACCTTCCCCTTTTTCCGAATAAGTTGTGCAAAGTCTTTTTCCCTTCTTTTTTGCAAAAATTGACCAAGTTTTTTTTATTTTGGCCTATTTTCCTGAGGAGGCACATCCTCCTACTAACTTTTCTTCTATGCACCTTTTAGGTCCCGTTTTTCCTCTGGGGCATCTATGTCTTCTTTTCTTTGACGTGATGTCATTCTTGACACCGCATCAAAGAGGGGCAAAATGTAGACACCTATATTCATCCTTTTAACATTAATTTAATTTAATTTAATTAATGACCCCTAATAAAATTATAGTTAATTTTTAATTAATTATATTTGTTAAATTCATATATTTATTTAATTAAATAAATTCATTAATTATAGTATTTGAATTAAATTTAAATGCTACATTTCATAATGTATTAAATTAAAATTTAATACATGTTCCTCCATATTCCCCTTTTAAATAAATTTTTAATTTATTTAATTCCCTCACATTCTTTATTTCTACTAAGCCATGATTAAATTAAATTTAATTTAATTTAATCCTAAATCCAACCTAGATGCTATCCTACACACATCACTTTCTATCTAATAAATCTATTCACTAATTAACTAAGGTTAATTAGGCTAATTTTTGGATTCCTACATCCATTAGTCCTAATTATTTCCTCACATGTGTGAGCAAATTTCAAAAAATTGTCTTTTCAAAAATTGCTGAAATTTGCATAAACAAGGCTTCTTACAATTTTGATGACACTTCTTACATCTTCCAAAATTGTGAAAATGGACTTTTTCTCTTACACATTTCTTACACACACTTACACATGTATTTGGAATGCACATTGACCTCTCACATCCCAAGTTTTTCACACATGTGTGAGCAGGTCTTGGACTTTGCATGGCTTATGTGTCTCCTTGGTGGAACCTATGTGGATTCCACATAGATGTCACCTCACCTCAGCCTTCCAAAATCCCATAAATAGGACCCTTGTCTCAAGAAATTCATCCATTCATTTTTCATTAGAGTTATTATGCTAGTTTAGACTTAGAATTGTTTTCATAGAGTTTTTACTAACCATTTGGTAGTTGCTAAATTCTCATTGTAGACTTAGTTTCATTCCATGGTTTAGCTTCATTAGCATTTGTTATTTGTATGCCATTGAGCGTGAGGATTTCTTTCATAGATCCTCCTTGAGCTTCTTTGGACTCTTGAATTTGAGTGCTTGGGAGTTACTTCTATAGCTTCTTCTTGAGCATCTCAATCTTCATTTTACCTTGCATTCGTAGTGGGATCTATACTTGTTTGGGAGAGCACACCCACAATACTCTCTAAGAGCTTAAATCAAGCAAGGCTTGGGTGCACTTGCTTCTTGCTCATTGGAGGTTGTGGTAAAAGCCTTTTGTTTGGTTCTTGAAAGTTTATAAAATGTTAAATTAATGTTTGAATACCTTGTTTATTGCTAACATTTGCATATTTGAACTTTCTCCCAACGGGTTGGTTTTCATCACATACACTATGATAACAGTATTGTACCAAATGTTGAGTTTGCATTTATTTCATCTTTGAAGATTGGTAAATCAAGTAGTAAACACATGATAAGAAATGAGAGTGACAATGATAGTGATGAAGATGAACTTGATGAGCTTGAAGCACTAATGGCTAGAAGACTACAAAAAGGCGAAGGAAGATAGAAAGAGAAATTACCTTTGGTATGTTTTAACTATGAAGAGATCGATCACATTGTAGCTAGGTGTCCTAATTGAAAAGATGATGAAAAAGAAAAAGAACCATCTAGTGACAGAAAGTATGATAGAAGAGATAACCAAGATTGCAGAGGCAATCGACAATATGACATAAGAAGTAACCAGGACTACAAGGAAAAAGGCAAGAAATCATGTTACCTTGTTGAAGATAATGATGACACCGACACTGACACTGATGAAGACATCGAGGTGGTATTCATAGCTTTGAAAGAAGATTCAAAAGAAGAAGAAAGGTATGTTGAAACAACACTTATTTCTAAATTTAGCAAGAATGATACTTGGATTATTGATAGTGGCTGTACTCATCATATGACTGGTGATGAGGATAAATTTGAATAACTTGAACATTATAATAGAGGATCTATTAAAATGGGAAATGATACACCTTGTCTAGTAAAAGGAAAAGGATCTATCTTGTTGAACAATAAGATCAGATGTGAAAATGCATATTGGGTGAAGGAACTTAACTAAAATTTGTTGAGTGTAGCACAACTGAATAACTCAGATTACCGAGTTGCATTTGAAAATAGAAAGTGAAAATCTATGATGAGACTGGAAAGTTGGTCAGTACTAGTGAACAATCAAAAGGTAATCTGTTCTATCTTGAGAATGTTGAAACTTCTTGTTTAATGGCTATAATTTAAGATGTGTGGTTGTGGAACAAGAGGTTATGTCATGTGAATTCTAAAAACATGGTTAAGATCAGTAAGAAAAGAAAAGTTAGAGGCTTACTGAGGTTATCTAAACCTGACCATGTCATGTGTAAACAATGTCAAATAGGAAAAATGTCAAAATCTAGTTTCAAGAGAAAGACCTATTCATCTAAAGCTATTTTGGAGTTGGTTCATATTGACTTGTGTGGTCCTATGAGGAATCAGAGTTATTATGGTGACAAATATTTTATTTTATTTGTTGATGACTACTCTAGGATGATGACTGTTATGTTTTTGAAAGAGAAATATGAAGCCTTCAAGATGTTTAAATGGTATAAAGCTAAAGTGGAAAAGAGTTGAAATGCTTAAGATCTGATAGAGGTGGTGAGTTTATTTCTGAGGAGTTCAATAACTTTTTTAATGAGCATGAAATTAAAAGATAGGTTTATGCACTGAGAACACCACAACAGAATGAAATTGCTGAAAGGGGAAATAGATCTATAGTTGATTGTGCTAGAACATTGATGATTGAAAAATATGTTACACAAATGTACTGGAGAGAAGTTGTTAGCACTATTGTATACACATTGAACTGATTACAACTGCAGAAATATTCAAACAAGACACCTTATGAGTTACGGTATGGGTACGCACCGAATGTAAGTTATTTCAAAATATTTGGAAGTAGATGTTACATTCTAAAAGATGATAGAAATAGAAAATTCAATTGTGATGAAGGAATATTCTTAGGATACTCTACTAAGAGAAAAACTTACAAATGTTTGAATAAGGTTTCTAACAAAATGATTGAAAATACAAATGTGAGATTTGATGAGTTTGATGACAAAAATGATGAAGAAAGAAAAAAGGAACCATAAGACTATGGTAGATATACATTCATTGAGTAACCTGACATTCTACTCGAGCCACAAGTTCAAGCTATCGAGCAACAAGATAAAGATACCGAGCATCAACCTATAGAGACCGAGAATCAGGAAGTAGCTACCGAGGAAGAACTTGATCCTACACCGACTGATGAACAAAGAAGAGAACAAGTGTTAGAAAAATGTTTGAGAAGACACCATCCACATAATCAGATATTGGTGACAAGCAAGTTGGCATGATGACACAAAGTAATTTGAGATAAAGCAAATGTTTAGTTTGTAAATTTGAACCTAAAAATGTTAGAGATGCACTTGAGAATGAGGAATGGATTAAATCAATGAATGAGGAAATTGAGAAAATACTGAAGAACAAAACACATACATTGGTACCGAGACCGAATGATAAAAATGTTATTGGAACCAAATGGATATTTAGAAATGAGTTAAATGTGAATGGTGAAGTCACTAGGAACAAATCAAGACTTGTATGTAAAGGGTATGGACAAGAAGAAGGTATTGACTATGGTGAAAATTTTGTACCAGTAGCTAGACTTGAAGGAGTTAGAATATTACTTGCATATGCTACCTACAAAGAATTTAAAGTATATCAAATGTATGTCAAATCTACATTTTTGAATGAAATTCTTGAAGAAGTATATATTGAACAACTTGAAGGTTTTGTTGAGCCAAATCAGAAGAACATGGTATGTAAGTTGCACAAAGCATTGTATAAACTAAAACAAGCACCGAGAGCATGGTATTAAAGACTGTATGTATATCTTATCAGTATTGGATTATTTAGGACAAGTGATAACAAAAATTTATACTTGAATGGTGAAACTAATGATAAGATTCTTATTGTTGAAATTTTTGTTGATGATATCATATTTGGAGGTCATAATAACCTTTGCAAATCATTTGCTGATGAAATGAGAAAAATAATTTGAAATGTCAATGTTTGGAGAGATTAAATTCTTTCTTGGTTTGCAAATTCTATAGCAAAATGAAGGTATATTCATTACACAATTAAAGTACATCAAAGAAGTATTGAAGACCTTTGGTATGGAAGATTCAAAATTAGTAGGTACACCTATGGTCACGAGATGCAAATTAACAAAGGATGATCAGTCAACCGAGGTAAATCAGACACTATACAAATCAATGATTGGTAAGTTGATGTATGTTGTGCACAGTAGACCAGACATTGCACATGCAGTTGGGATTGTAGCAAGATTTTCTACTAATCCTAAGGAATCACATATGATTGTTGTTAAGAGGATTCTAAGATACTTGAAGAACACTGAGCACTATGGCTTATGGTATAAAAAGGAGGGCAATTTTGAACTATAAGTTTACACCGATGCATATTGGGCTAGAAATATTGATGATCGAAAGAGCACTACTAGTAGAGAATTCTTTTTGGGAGAAAGACTAGTTACTTGTATAAGCAAGAAACATGCATGTATTTCTTAGTCTACTACCGAAACAGAATATGTTGTTGTTGCTGCTAATTGTTCAAACATTGCATGGATAAAACAAGTTTTGAAAGGGATGAATGAAAAGATCATTGATCCAGTGATACTATATTGTGACAACACAAGTGCTATAAATATTTCCAAGAATCTAGTGATGCATGAAAAGACAAAGCACATATATATAAAGTATCACTACTTGAGAGAACAAGTACAAGAAAAACAAGTGAAACTAGAGTTTGTGAAATCCAAAGAGCAACTTGCAGACATAATTACCAAACCCTTACCTAAGGATACATTTGAGTACTTGAGGACTAGACTAGAGGTCCATCCCCTTTCTGTCGGTCACTAAGGTGATTAGGAGGTTGCGTCAACCTATGCTTTATCTGACTATCAAATGATGTTGATGCATATTGTTCACACTTTAGGCTTCCTAAGGTTGTGAAAGACAGAACAAAGAACACTGTATATTGGTACATGAAGGTATTTGATCTGAACCGAACACCAGAGATAATATTTTGGCTACTACAAATTTTTTTATTCTTTTTGGCATTATTGTCAAAGGGAGAGAAGGAATCAATGAAATATCTATCCAGTGGGAGAGAAGAAAGGGAGAGAGAAATCAAAGAAGCAAAAGATCAAATCTGCAGGGAGAGTCTACATGAAATTTTGTGTAGTGATTAAACATATTAAATGTACAAGCTAGGGAGAGCTTTCCGAGCTACAACATTTATCCATAAAGAGTTGTAGTACAAAGGTTTGGTATTCTATGGAATATTTCATATTTGTGTTGCCATCAATGCCAAAGGGAGAGATTGATGATCTATAACTGATTGAGTATCTTGATGAAATGAATGGACAAGTGAAAGACAGTGATTAGAGATCACCAAGCCACTAAAGTGATATGTAAGGCAGTTAAATCAGTCAATGTATTTTCATTAATGTCAACTAGTTTTGATTGTTCTTATCATGATAGTTACAAACATTTGAAGAAGAAAATAATAGAGGAATGAGATATCTACATGAAGATGAGATGTGTAATGCCCCGCCAGGGAACCTAGAAGAACTTAACCTAACACGCAACTAAGTTTGCAAAATAATTTATTTTTTAGTTAACATACAAGATATACATCAATGCGGAAGCAAAAACTATTTACTCACATAACATAAACAACCAACATAGGTTACAACTCTCAAGGGTTCCTTGAAAAAGATTACTTAACATTAATTAATAATAAAGATAAGGGTACAATTATGAAATTCACATAAACCAATGAAAGATAAAAACATCACGTAGAAGATAACATAATTACATCTGGTACCATAAGGTATCCATAAATCTACATCCACTACACACGTCGCAGGGTATGTATTACAATAACCGAAATGAAGAACACAAGACATCACTGTAGGAATGTTAGAATCTCAAATGGTAAAAGAGCCACTACCACCTGACCTCATGAACCTAAATGGTCCACTCCCACCGTGCTGAGGAGACAACAACAGATCCCACTCGGATAACAAACATCAAATAGATCAAGCTAAGGAAAGGATCTTGAAAGCTCTCTAACTCAAGGTGAAAAGGTAATAATGCCATAAAAACTCACTATTCTAGAGGCAACCGACACATGTACAATAACTAGACTATGCATAGGAAGGTGTCATCATGTACGTCTAACCCTTGAGTCTCATCTTGGTAATCTTGCTGGATCCTGGCACTCAAGTGACCATACACGGTATCAATGACCTCTCGTACTGAAGAAGTCATCAACTATGCCAACTCATCCCTTAAAAGGGGGCTAGTCATCTTCTCAACACCATCTTAGTCTGTACTAGCACTAATGCCTAGGTGAGGACCATACCTTATTAGGTTCATTTTAATAAAACTCTCAATGTTATATTTGGTTATCACTTGATTAAGATACTTAACAATAAGTGATCCTGACTGCCACTTGAGGGCCCCGACGCTTATTGCAAGCCACCTCCTACTACATATCTAGGTAAAATACCCTAGGCTCACAGATCTCTCAAAGATCAAAAAGGTACACAACCAGGTAATCTCAAAATCCAGTTTCACACACACATGAACTAGAAATGATTACAAAAGTACCAAAAGCAAAAAACAAAACATCATGAGCCTATATGGTCCAGACAAGGTATAATCAGATAAATACACACAACATAACATAACACAAAAAATACGTTTAACTGAAACATACCCCAGCCTCTGTCTTCCCCTAGGTCCTCTAATGACCAAAACATATTAGCAAAAGAAGATACTCCAGGCACGAAGAAGACACATTTGCATCATAGAAAATATGAAACTAATCTCAATAACACTTTAATTTTCATACTGAATTTAAGTATAGAATTTCATAAATATACTGAGATAAATCAAACATAAACATTAATATGATGACATAATGAAAGAATAATTCCTACAATATTCCTATAGGTATAACAGAACAATAACACCTGATTTCGATATAAAGATAACTTTGTAAAACACAAGTAAATTAATTAGGACATCTAGATAACTTATAAATCCAATACACATGCAAAGAACATAACATCATGCAATTACCCCATGTAGATGTACGACTAATACATAAACACTCATACATTAGTTTACTAATTTCTATAATTACAAATAAAACCAAGCTTGCTACAATGATTGAGCAAGCAAGGATTAACTAACTATTTAATCCAAGTTCAATGAATTGAGAACTTTATAATAGGAACTTCCTAATCATTCGATCATAAATTTGATTCACAATTTAAATATAATTCACTTAATTAGAATTAGTTCAAAACATCCTAAATTTTTGCATAACAATTAAAGATATAAATAATTCAATCAATAAGAATAACAATTACCCAGTTAATATAGTCACGCAGGATTTATCCAATATTTAAACCATCAGAATATACCTATTTATGTACCTATTCAAATATTCTCTAATGTATGTATTTCATTACTAAAATATATATTCTATACTAGAAATGTACAAATAATACTGGAATAATTCGTTCGAAAAAATCAAATGATAAAACATTTACACATGTATACATTCCAATGCTAAAACACCTAAATTCACATATATAAATACCAGATGTTAATCCTTTATAAATTAAAACTAATTTAATTAATACACTAAAACTCATTAAAATAATTAATGACTTTAAAATAAATCAAATTAATATACTAACTTAATGAATTTACATTCTGATAAACTAAATTTATAAATTACAAATAAAAAAATTAAATAAAAAAATTAAATATATAATACAAAATACAAAATTAAAAAAAATTATAACAAACAAAATTAAAAATGTCTTTTTAATAAAAGAAAATAAATTATTTTGGGGGGGGGGCTGGGCCCCACACCCCTCTCTCCAACACCTACCGCACGGTACTAGAGTACCGCCAGTGGCTCTTCTTAGCGCGGTCCCCACTGGTACCGCTGGTAAGGTTTATCTCTGCCGCACGGTACCAAATGGGTACCGTCGACAGAGTTTTCTCTGACGTGCGGTGGGGGCGGGGTTACGGGTTACCGTGCCCTCCTAAAAGCATATTAATTTTTATTTATTTATTTATTTTATTAAACAAATTTCCATACAAGCTCTTTTATATTTCATTTTATATTTAGTAATTTCAAAATTTTAATTTAATTAATTTTTAAATAAATATATTTAATTTTTTTTAAACAACACGTTCTCCCAGAATATGAATACATAGAATTATATTTTTCTAAAATCTTCACACAGAGAATATTTTGATTTTGAAGGGAATCAAACTTATATTTTAAAACAAAGTATATCAGTTTAATCAAAACATAATATTATAGTCAGGTCTTGAATTTTTTTTGACTGGTGTAAATAATTTATTTTTACACAGGGAGTTTTTTTTTATAACCCAGAGAGTAAATTAATTACCAGAATTGGCTTTTCTACCCAAATTGGGTTTTTAATACAATTTGATTTTCTTTTCATAGGAGATTAATTTTCTTTCTACTCTATAGTATAACTATATAGCAGATTTGATTTTTCAATCTACAAGCAAACCATAAACAAACTTTTGATAAAATTTTATCAGCATAACAGTACAATGCCAAGTATTCATAAAAACATAAATTATCAAAACTGGGGTTTCTCCAATTCCCAAAATTCAAGAAAACATACAGATCTAATGAGATAAAACTAGATCTACTCAAACACAAAATTTTACCAGATAAATTAACAGAGAACACACAACAAGAATTCCAGATCCTATCTTAAATCCAATGCTAGAACTATAATGAAACCCCTGTTGAAGATCTGAGAGAGATTTCTACCAAAACCAATCCTGCCTGCAGATCTGAAAACTATGCTGAAAATAAGAACCAGATCCAGATGCACAATCAAGCCCCAAACCAACAAGCAACCACAACAACCAAGAATCCTCAAATTCTCAAATACACAAGCTCTCCAAAAACCTATCTAATCTCAAAAGAATGCAATAATCTCCTAATTGAAATTCAATTCCCAAATTCATGCAATTCCAAAAGACAACTCAAAAGCTAACTCAGAGTCCAACTCCAAATCAGAAATGACTCATAAGACAACTCCTAATCAGACTCTAACTCCAAAATTGAAAGTAAATATTAATTAATTAATTAAAATATCTTTTTTATGCACAACACAACTTGACATTTGAAAACTAGTTGTTCACTTTTTGACAACAACTCACTTTTCAATTTGCACATGTTAATAATTTAAAATACATTTATTAAATAAATAAAATACTTAATGCATCCTAAAATATGCAATTAAATATTTATTTATTTAATAATGCTCACAAACATAATAAAATACAATTATCAATAAAATAATCATTTAAATCCAAACAATCAATTATTTGATTTTAATTAAATTTCATCATATAAACTTAGGACATAATCGATATTAATTTCCAAATACTCAAATAATTAACTTTAATTTAATTTCTTCAATTAATCATAGGAGCATATTTAATCATAAAATTCAACTATGCACCTAACATTAATAATCACATAAAATAACCTATATAAACACAAATCAACTATAATCAATAAATGAATAATCATATAAAATCACTCACATAGCAACAAATCAACTGAAACCAAACGAGATAAAATCAGACAAAACTAAAACCAAGCAACACCAGAAAGGAATCCATGAACTTTGCCAACCTGACAAATTCAGACAGGGTAGTCAACAGATACTTATCCAACAACTAGGATAAATGGGTTTGGGTTAGGGTTTTGGATCCATGTTATCTCCCCTCTCTTATCATTTGAGATATTGTGATAGGGCACGCTCATCCTGACAATTCAGGGAAGATGATTCCCGGTACCTATGAACCTGCATACAACACCTGCATGTACAAACATATATAAATACAAAATAGACAATGGCGGGGATCGACCGATCGTGTGGATCTCGCAAAAAAGTAACTATGACTCCGTCCCTCAACCACATCAAGCATGTCAAATATAAATGTAAAATAAACACATCAACCATACACATGCAAGTATGGGGTTAGAAAAATCATATGCTTCAATGATTTCCTAACATATAATCTATCATCCTATAGCAATCATAACATTAATAAAATCGGACTAGGGGCAAGGTACTACAAGATGGATGTGGAAGATATGGCTAAGGTATACATTGGGTAACTTATTGATGAGTTTATGGCATCATGTTGTTGACTTGATTGTATTACATGAATTTATTATGAATTGGAGATCAGAACTGAACAAGTTTATGTGGTCGGTAATTGAATATTTTTGTATACACCAAGCTAGTGTAGTGTATACCGAGTAACATTAATAACTGATTTATTTATCACCGATGTATTTAGTATTGACCGAGTGAAAGAAAAAAATAAGTTTTATAACAATCGATTGAATTGATGAGCTAATAGATGCTTATGATTCTAAGGTAAAAGATAGAGTTTGTTATGATGATATAACAACTGACAAAATTCAAGAATGATCGAATGGAGAAGATTGAAACATGTTATAGACGCATTTGCCGAGGAAGCTTGAAGCGGAAAAATGAATGATGGAGATTAAGAGGCAAAATCTAACAGATGATAAGAAAATAGTTTATGAAGTCTATTTAAAGAGACATGAGATTTATTATTAAATATGGGTGAATTGAAGACTGTAGGAGAATTTGTGTGAAAGGACTATTTTCATGCACCACTAATCAAATTGGTTACAGACATAACCGAGCTGAACTGTAGGCATTACTGAGCGTCAGAGAAGCATACACTGAGTTGAATAAGTTGGAGGATATGAAGGATTGAAGTGAATAATGATTAGAAGAGGTATTTTGAGCATAGCATCAATCTAAAAATTTGCAAAATATTAGTTTTATTTGAATCAGATCATTACGGTATCATTTTAACCATTGTTACAACAAAATCTCTTAACCGAGTGGACTTAATAGTCTTTTTGTATTTCAATATGACATTCAATGAATGTTAATTATTTTCTTGTTGACCCCATAGTGAATACTGGTCAAGGGAGAACTGTTAGTGATAAATCCTCTAACTAGGTCACACCTTACAGTGTGTTTTGTAACCTTTAACAGAGTTGGATCCTAACCAAGCTCACTTCAGAAGAGTGAATTATTTTGGGTTATCGATCCCAGGTGGTTTTTCCCCTAATAGGGTTTCCACGTTAAAAATTTGTGTTATGTGTATTTGATGTGATTAGATTTTTATTTTACTTTACACATTTCATATTTGGACTTAACGGTAAACAAAACATTGAATTTACTATCAATTGGTAAATGAAGAGAAAGATATTGATATTAGCTTACCTTGTTGATATTTTTGTTTGAAAATTTTGAATATATACATATGGGAGTTTGGGATTGTAGGATAACTAAAATTAACTGATTCACCCCCCCTCTCAGTTATCTAACATCCATAGTTGCAATGGTTTTCTAAATCCTTGTTTTTCGTATTCCATCACCCTTAGGTCATCAATTCGTAAGCCAATTTCTTAACCAACATATAAAAACATATGTAATAGTAAAGAGTAGTATTTGAAATACATATTGTTTGGGTTATTATTCATCTCTTCTAATCTATGGTTTATTTGATCTGCTAAACATAGAACATAGTTGAAAGGTCTAGTATCTTGTGTTTGGATATCTACTCACAACACTATTGTTGCAATGTCCATGAGAGGGGTAGAATCCATTCCCAATACTTGGCCTACAAAGTAGTATGCATATTTAAGATATCTTCAAACAATTTGACATCATATAGAGGTTTATCTTCGGTATCAAACACTCTAGTTTTTTTTATCATCCTTTGTCTTGTGAACATGCAACCTCCATCTTTTCTATATGGTTTCCAATCTATAGTACTCATCCTTCAATTCCCTCACAACAATGGGTTGATCATGATTTGTGTCTAGATCAAACACTTGAGAGATATAATCTCTGGTTATTAGAAGAAAGGGTTCTCTATAGGAATCATAAATGACTTTCAACTTAGGATCATAGCTCTTCATGATTGCCATCATCTAGGTCTACATTTACAAAGACGTTAGGGACTACCAATTTTCATAAATTATATATCCATGGATTAGAAATTGGCCCGACTCTGAGATGTCTCTTGTAAGGGTATATAAATTGATCATAACCTCTATGCTCTATCTATACATTCTCTAAATTTTCAATGTCAGGATTCTTTTGTACAATCCTCTTTGACCTAGGGCCAGATTCAAGAAATTGGTCCATAAAATTCTGGATCAAAAGTCTTCCTTCTCTCTTATGCCCTTTTGTCATAGTTTCCTCAGTGGTTTCTATTTTTTGTGGTTGGTCTTTCTATTTTGTGCCCTAGGTTTCTTTGATGTTCCTTCCATTTTTGTTTTCCTTTAGAGAAAAGAAACTAATGCAATATATTTTTGATTCAAAAACCTACTTGAATTGTATGAAGAATTTTGGATAGGCATTTTGTAATTTTCTTTTGATTCTTTGCATTGTATTCCTTGTCGTCTTTAATTTTTCTCCAAGATGTAAATTATGCAACATAAATGATGGTAATGATCTCAAATCAGTGCCAGGAGATTTCATTTGTGTAACCTTTAAGAAATATTAGAACAATCATGGCACATTAAATGCTTCAATTCAAAATCCCATGTCAACATGACACATCGATGAGACTCAATTATATCCAATTGATAACCCTAATTTTTATGTAGCTTCATATTTTAGTAAGACTAATGTGCTCTATCTTCATCCTTTATTCGCTCATTGATGAGATTACTTTGTTAATGAAACTCTACAATATCTTATCGATAGCATTTTTCATTGAATCACTAGTATAATATGTCATAACCTTTAGATGGTTTCATCAAATGCTAGAAGCTATTTATTAGTGCTCATTGCATTTTCAATGAAATAAGTGTTTTCACCAAGATGTTTTTCTCATTTGGTAGATCTTCATTTCTACGTCAATGTCATCTCATTTTGAGGTGACCTTTATATATGTCATACTGAAATCCATCTTTTCAATGTAACATTCCTTCCTGATGTGATATTTTCAACTTCAGTATAGGTTTAAAGTTTCATATATGTGATGATTTTCAAAGAAGTATAGTTGCATGTCTCTTCGAAACCCTGCAATCTCCTTTGTTGATAAGATTGTTCATTCTTTTATTAGATATCTAATACCACATCATCTAGTGCCTTTATTTTTTATTTTGACAAGAGTTCTCATAAGTCTTTTCAAAGCCCAATTTGTGGTCTAACATTCACTATAATCTAAAATAATTTAATGATCATTGGATGATTGTAAATCAACAACATAAGCTCTATTTCGAGCTAAAGTTACGAAGGATAAAATTTTTGTACAAAATTCCTCCAAAAAAGAGACATGTGTTGGTGCCTTTATTTGTATTTTGATAAGAGTTTTCATAAGTCTTATCATAGTCTGATTTTTAATGTAACATTCACTATACTATAAATAAATTTAATGACCATTGAATGATCACAGATCAACGATGTAAGCTCTATTTTGGACCAAAGATGAAAAGGATACAAAATTTCTAAAAAATTCCTCTGAATAAGAGACACATGTCAATGTGATGTGTTAGAATGAACAAATGAAATATTTGAGTAATGTCCATGAGGCCAAACATGGTAGCTAGTGCCATGAATTTGTCATTGAATGTTGGTGGTTGTAGATTTAATTAACTATACTTAAATTTTAAAGTTATTTAATTATAATCAATTGATTCATGAATCACCATTGGATGATATCAGATCAATGATATAGGCTCCATTTCAGACCAAACTTCTGAAGCATTAAAAATATTCAAAAAAAATTAAGAAAGGTGACACATGTGATGAGACAATCTTCAGAGAAAAGGAATAAAATTATTAAAAATTTGAGACTACCCTCCACGATAATATGATTCTATGAAATTTTCCCTTTAGGATTTCATGCTTTCGAAATTAAGGGAGATTTGTCTTTGGACTAACTAGTTAGCCAAGGATATTTAGAAGTGAGATTGAGAGACGTAGTGGAGTCTATCCATGTATGTTTGTCTATTCATCACTTAAAATACAAATTTAGGTTAAAATACCAAATACCTATATATTTATTATAGAAATAGGGTTTGAGGTTTACATTTTTTATCCTATGTACTACCATCGTTTAACCATTACCAAAAATGGGGAAAACAAAAGGTATAGGGAAAGAAAATATAGAATGAATCAAAGTAGTTAAAACCATACGTTTCACTGATGAATACCATGATATTTATGATCCTATTGTCCATGCAAAGTGAACCATAGAAATGTTGGAAACTACAATTGAAACAATTGTTGTATTGTCATTGATGTTAAACCTTAATTGGTAAGACTGTTGCTACTTAGGAAAGTACTATATCTATTTGAGTGTTGCTAAGGGGATAGGCAAGGTTGGTAACAATAGCACCTAAGGAAAGGTTGAGTTATCTTGATACTACAAAGTGTACTTGACTATGTTGTACAATGATGAGGCAATGTATTATTTATACTAGTAAGACTGAAGACTAAACTGGTAGGCTTGACCGAGCAAAGAATGGAGAAATCAAGTTTAAGCCAAGTAATGTTAGTGTTGACTGAGTCAGTGTATGCCGAGCAAAATTCTAGTGTCGATCAAACAACAGTTAATTGTCGAGGAAGACAGTGTAAGCCGAGGAAACATTTTTTAGTAATGACCGAGCTTTCTACATAAAGACCGAGTAGTTGATCACAATATTGACCGAGCATCAACAATTTTATATTTGAAGAGAATTTAGTTTTGGAGCCGACATTGTTGAATTCTTGGATTATGTAAAATGTGTTGAATTTATTTATTGATTGTTTGAAAGCATTAAATGCACTATAAAATATTTTATTGTAAATCTTTAAGAGATTTGAGATGATTCTAGAAAAAGAGTCGAAGAACATGAAGCAGGTAGATTCAATGAATATGACCTAACCCTAAGATCTACAAATGAGATTGAGCGACATAAGTTGAGTTAACCTAATTGAGGAAAGTATAAAGGGAACCTGAGCATTTGGATATGGAAGTGCCTGCGTGAACAGAGAATGCTGGAAGATCAGTAAAATTTTATTGACTAAATAAAAAGAAAAGGTTGAAGGAGAATTGTGGTGGTTGCTTGAAAAAAAGTTTTGAGCAGATCAGAGATGGAGATGGAAAAGTTTCAAAGTCAGTAAACCAGCATTAGTGTACAGAATCAGATCTGATATTTGCAAAGTGAGTTGTATATTTTTCAGATAAATATTGCTGCTACTTTCTAACCATTGTAACAGTCAAAATCCTTTTAACAAAGGTTGACCTAATAGTCATATATTAAATCCTTTGAACAAGGTTGCATTCTAATGGAGTGTATGTAAGTCCTATGACTAGGCTCACTTTTAACAGGGTGATTGAAATCCTTTAACTGGGTCACACCTGATAGTGTGTATTGTAACCTTTGACAAGGTTGGCTTTTTACCGAGCTCACTTCAGAAAAGTGAAAATAATAGTAGCATGTTACAAAGTGGTTTTTCCCAAATTGGGTTTCCACTATAAATCCTGGTGTTAATACTTGTGTGAATGTTTTGGTTTGAACATTTCTGTGTTTTACAAGTTAAGTTACAACTGGGTAGTGGACTACATTGTTATATGTTTCTATTATTGAATCAGTGATGACCGAGTTTGTTTTGGTTATTGGATCTGATTTAAGGAAATTTTTTTGAGATTGTTTTATACATCAAGACCTCAGAACAACTGATTCATCCCCCCTCTCTATTGTTCTAAATCATATTAACAAGAAATTATATTTTTATTGGATAATAAGGCGACAAATAGCAGGACATGATATTCTATTTTTAACAAAATGTTAAGAACACACATAAATAAAATTACATCATGGGATGTTAGATTGGGATGCATGATGTTACCTCAATTTTTCCCTTGTCTAAAAATTATCATGGTTTGCACCCAAAATTAAGATCAAAGTAAAAGAGAAATTGCTAATAAAAATACCCAAAAGGAAATTTTATCCATCACCAAGGAATAATTTAAAAGTTTTTTGAACTTCTCAAAAATGCACATTGACCTATAAAAGCTTGCAAAATGTTATGAGAGAATCAGTCAAGATATGAAAATTAAATTTATCATAGGTATAACAATGGAGGGTACCCAATTGGATAAGAATCATAAGCCTCCTTATAATGTTGATATTTTTGTACCATGGGTTCATGATACTATTTCCCTACTAATATTTTACCTTAGGTTAGAAAATAATAGGGAAGTGGGTGCAAGCCTTCTTGAAATGATATTTATTATCCATTTTGTTTCTCAACTTGATAGATATAATTTTATTGGGCATAATGTTCAATCCATGCAAAAACAATTTGTAATGATTAAAAGAGGTTCCTCCAAGACATTTAGGTTCACAACCTACTTGTGCCATTTTCTTCTAGAAAAATATTGTGAATGTTTGAGACCAACAAGCTTGAGGTTTAGGTGTATAAGAATGATGAGAAGAGAACATTGTCTAGACATGAATGGACCCCTAAGATAAGGATGCATGATAACATAAGGAACTACACCCATTTTGTAGACTTTTTTGGCACCAATGTATCATGCAATTACAAACACTCCAATGCCTAGATGGTATGTGTCTTGTAGAGATAAAATTAAACTCAGATCTCAAATACAATTGGTTGACTGGTTCCTCATGGAAGAATATAATGTGTTAAGGTTTTATAGATCGAGAGTAGAACCCAAAAAACTTCTAATACATGTGACAAAGAGGGTTTGGCATTGGAATATTTAAAGGACAAGAAATAAAAAGAAATCCAAGTAGGTTTATTGATTGGAGTAATGTTACCATGCAAGATGAAAATTTTAGAGAGAAATCACCCAAATGAGAGTTGAGACAACATCTTTTGAAAGAGGAAAATAAAAGAAAATCCTCTTATTTATTATGAATGAAGGAAAATCCAGAGAGAGAGAGAGAGAGAGATTACAATAAAATCATAGGGAAGAAATGAGAGGAGAAGCATTTGTTAAATAGAGATGAGGACAGGAGTTACAAAGTAACTCACAAATCTATGAATTACACCATTCATTATATGTGTGTGCAATGTGTCAACATCCTTGTAAGGAGGAAAACTAAAATTCCTTAATCAAGGAAAATAAAAGAAATAAATTGTCCTCACAGATGTACTAGAGGAAAAATTATATGTAGGGATTCTAAAATAATATCCCAAACTAAATACAACCAAGGAAAGATTAATATTTTAACACCCCCCCTTAAGCTTTACTTGGGGAGTTTACATCAATGGGTTGCAAACCCATATTTTTACAATGAAATTGAAAATTTTCTTTAGAAAGAGGCTTTGTCAAAATATCAACAACCTCATCTTACCCCTTGCAATATAGAAGTTACACTTGTAATACCCCAAAAATGGGCTATAAGTTCATTAACCTCTTACATCTTCAATTCGAATAAAATTGACATCAAAGTCCTAACCTAAGGCACATCTACACATTATCGAATCCTAATTGATTTTATCCTAAATTTTGCATCGGGGAATATTCCTAGCAATATTCCTATATTATCCTAATTATCTTTAATTTCATAATTATTTGGCGATTAAACTTATTTATCCTAAAGTTTGATTAATTGAATATTATGAATATTTAATTAATTAGATTTAATACTGCCACTTAATTATTTAATTACATTTAATTATACTTATTCCTAAATTGTATTATTTAATTTTGACAATAGATCAAAAACCTTATGACTAATTGATTAAATTCCTATTTAATTAATTAAAGTCAGTTGTCAATATTTAATAATATAGTTTTAGAATAAAGTTTGATTTAATAATTGATTAACCCATAAATCAATTATTTTAATTTCAAAAATTAGTTAAGTTGAGGATAAATCACTTTATTTATTTAATTAATTCATGATTAATTGTGCACATTCAAAGAGCAGTTAAACTCAAAATCAGGAAATCAATGCAAGTTGTTAACTTTTGGAAACTCAACATTCTATTTTGAGTTCAAAGCTGATCTAAACTTCTGATTTGAGTTAAAAAGTTGTTCTTGCATGCTTTTGCATAATTTTGTGAGTTAATTATCTTTGATTTCTTGATAACTCAAAAATCAACCTGAATTTATCAAGAGTGATTTATGGTTTTTCTATTGCATCCTCAATCCCTGGATTTCTATAAAATCAAGGCTCAGCTCTTCATAATAACAACACTCAAATTTGCACAATTACTCTGCCGAATTGGTGATTGAAAGATTGAGCATTTGCAACAAGTGATTTGTGAGATCTTTCATAGTTGATCATATAGCTTTTACATAGTTTCTTATTCATAGTTTCATACTCATTCATAGCATTTTTTAGATCAAATTTGCATTCCAATTTCATTCATTCTAGATTAATTTCATACAGTTTTCATATTATTGCACATAAAATACAAAAATATAGCTTAATCTGCATTCATATAATCTTTCATATTTTGCATTCAAATCCTTCATTTAGGTGTTGCATTGTCACTGGTCTCGGTCTGATCTGAGAGTATCATACTCACATGGACTAGAAGGAAGTAAATCATTTGGTTAGTTTAGTTTCCATTTCATTACATGATTTTGGTTTTTTGCTAACCTCTAATGTTTTACTAAAGTGTTGTGTCTACAGCTAGTTACAAAATTCACACACACATTTTTGGCACCCACCGTGGGGCCCTGAAACAGGTTTCCATCACCTTTCTATCAATTTCTATCAATTTCTTATCATTTTTTGGTTAAAACTATGATTTTTATTTTCTGTACATACATTTTTCGTACGACTTTTGTCAGAAAGTCATTTCAGGAGATACCCACTGTCATACGACAGGTTCAGATTTGAAGACTCGTATCAGAGAGTACACACTATTGTTTGGAAGCCCGATTATCATAGGAGAAGACACCCACAGTCATACGAGTTTCCAGACTGTCATTTGAGAGGTAACCCACTATCGTATGATTTTGACTCCAGAATTCAATTGTTGTTTTAGCATTTTTGGTAGTTTTTTAGATTTGATTTTTAGATTTGGACTAACAGCTAACCCTAACAATTGAAATCTTCTATTTTTTACTGATACTTGTTGAATCTGATTGGAAAAAGTGCAACTAAATTGCTAAAATAGGTAAAAATCTACTAAGCGCATTGCGAGGAATTTAGGTATTCTTCTCAAGTTGATAATATTTTGATTTGGGTTAAAACGAACTCTCATGTGTCAAGCTTGTGTGATTTTCTTGCTTTCATATCATAGACTTCATTTTGGGCTATAAAACGAACATAGATTTTCTTTCTGCATATCTGTTACACATAGTAAATAGGCCCTATGAACACTATTTGTGGATGATCTCGAGAGAGTGGGCTTCTTCCACTTGTTCATGCATGTGAAGCTCTTCTTGACGATGGATCCCCTTGTAGGTGTGTGTGTGAAAATTGTACCTGATCTGTAGACACAACACTTCAATAAAACATTAGAGGTTAGCAAAAATCAAAATCGTGCAAAATTGAAATCTAATTTAACCAAGAGATTTACTGCCTTCTAGTAGGTGCGAGATTGATGTTCTCAGATTGTTATCGAGATCAGTGACCTAGATGACACCTAAATGAAGGATTTGAATGTAAAATTGATATGAAATATGAATGCAATTAATCTATTTTTTTTATATTTTCTATGCAATAATAATGAAAACCAATATGAATCTATGCTAATATGAAAATTGATATGCAATGCTAATCTAGAAATGATATGATATGAGAATGAAAATTCTAACAATAATATGAAAGCTACGAATTTGAAATTGATCTCACAAAGCTTCGAATCCTCAAATTTATCTTTCAAGCTCCAATTGTGCAAATTCTCCAAATCTGATATGCTATGATTCCTGTAGAGTAAGTTTGCAATTTGCGAGATGAATTATGAAGAGCTAAAGCCTTAATTTATAGAAATCTAAGGCTTTGGAGGTGCATGAGAAAAAGCCATAAATCACTCAAATAACTCAACTTGATTTTTGAGTTATTTTTAAATAACAGATAATTTAATTCACAAAAACATGCAAAAGCTAAGTTTTAACTCAAAATAGAGTTTAGCTTTAATTGATAATTGATAGTTGTCTACTTTTATGATTGTGCATGTTTTATTTATGAATTAATTAAATAAATAAAGGGATTTATGCTCAACTTAACTGATTTTGAAAATAAATAATTGATTTATGGGTTAATCAATTATTTAATCAAACTTTTATTAAAAACTATATTATTAAATAATGACAACTTGCTTTAATTAATTAAATAAAAATTTAATCAATTATTCATAAGATATTAGATTTATTATCAAAATTAAATAATACAATTAATAATAGATAGAATTAAATTTAATTAAACAATTAAGTGGCAAGATATTAAATCTAATTAATTAAATATGAAAATATTCAATTAATCAAAATTAGGATAAATGTGATTTATCGCCAAATAATCATTAAATTAAAGATAATTAAGATAATTAGGAATATTGCTAGGAATATTCCCTGATGCAGAATTTAAGATAATCAATTAGGATTCGATGATGTTTAGATGTGCCTTAGGTTAGGACTTTGATGTCAATTTCGTTCGAATTGTTGATATAGAAGATTAATGAACTTATAGCCCATTTTTGGGGTATTACATTTTGCCCCTTTTTGAATTACTGTGTGAAGCGCAGTGGTTCAAAGAAAGTCTGTGTTTGATAGAGATATGAAACTGATTCGAAATTGATAATTGATATGAGACAGAAGCTGATTGATATTGATTTGATATGAAGATAATAGGTCCTGAATGACCAAAGATAATGTTCACTATAACAGCAAATGAACCTATGATTGTGAAAAAGTGTCAAAATGCCTGATTCCAAACCTTAGGATTGCAAAGAAGTGAGTGACCGGTTCTAGACTCGATTGTCTTAGCAGAACTAGTAGGTATCACATTTGAATCCTTCAGTTGCCGAAGAACCAAGGAAAGAACACTATGATCCGATGGTTGCAAAAATTGATACAATTTACAAGATTAGGAGAATACTAGATTGATATGGATCGATGAATCTGATATGCCCCACGTGATGATAGATTTGCCTCAAGCGATGAGGACTTTTGATGAATCAATAACTAGACGTGGTTGTTGTCTTGATTACTGATGAAAGATAACAAATTTCAAATAAAATTAGATTTACAAACTTGAATGATGTGCAATACCATGCCCCCTTTGGGATTGAAATTGAAATCTGACAAGAAAAGTCAGTGTTGATAGTTTAGAAGCATGTTAATTGATTTGAGAAGTGGTTAAACACGTCCAGGAATGCATTCTGCATCATTTAGAGGTCTAGACAACCAAGTTTGACTAGGTTTGACCATGAGTTGACCATGGTTGACCAAGTTGAAATTTTGATAGTTTGATGTAAGATAAATAGTTAAGTTGAATACTAGATCTCTGTGATGATGGAAGGTCGAATATGCAAGCAGTAGACCGTCCTGGGCCCAAAATTTTAAATTGTAATTTTGACATAATAAACAATCTTAGATTTTGATTTTGATCCTGAAAAAGGATTCTACTTGTTGTTTCATTGGAGGAACGTTCGTGTGAGATTTAGCTCTTGTTAGATTTGAAGATGCGAGTGGAGAATTGTTTAAGCATTGAAGTTCGTTTAGTCATTGTGAGATCATGCAACATGCAAAATGCAATGAGACATGCAAAATGAAATGCAACCTAAGACCTAGGACCTAGTCACTAATCATATGTCGATTTGTTATCATCATTGAACTTTTAGGTAACCAGATAAATCAATACAATGCCCACTAGCTATGAAACCATAGACATATGAATATCGATTTGTATGCGCAAGAATCAATACAACACCCACTGGTCAACAACCATGGATATATGAATATTGATTTTATTCTTGGAATGTCGGAGTAGATATAAGCACCAAGGCACAAATGCCAGGATGACCTGAATATCATGTCCATTTTGATATAGCAATTTGTATAAGCATCAAAATATAAACATCGTGATGACCTGAATACGCCTTGCATGACAAACACATCAAACAATCAAGAGATCATTCCAAATCCAGTGTGAATTACCCGTAGTGACCCTTTATCATTCACATCCTTAGGTAAGATCATGTTTCACAGTAGGAGAAAGAACTCACTCAAAAAGACAATAGTTAGATCGATACTTCTTTGAATCATCCGGGTATCAATGGTCGAGGTATGCATGGCCATCCAATTCGAGATAGAGGCTCTTACATTCGAACACTATTTCAATCCAAAATTTCTAAAGTTGTTAAATTTTCACATACAAGCAGAAGAGAAAGAAAAGATTATGCCCCTATTCATCACTCTCTAAATCCTGTAAAGGACATCATCAAAGAGCTCGAAGGGACATAATGTGCAAAAATCTCAATGCGAACCAGTAAGCATACAAGGAGATAAAAGCATGAACATAGATATTTGTTTCCCTGTTGCTTGTGTTAAAGGGACCGCCTCTACCCATTTTGTAAAATAATCTGTGGTTGTGATTATATGGGTATGTCCGTTAGAAGAATGAGGATGAATCATCTTGATAAGATCAAATGCCCATTGATGGAAAGGCCATTGTGTTGTAAAGGGGATTAGATCCCTCCCTGGAGAATGAATTAGGTTGCCATGTACTTGACACTTTTGACAATTCTTAGCAAATTTGATGGCCTCTTTCTCCATTTCAGGTCAGTAGTACCCAACCCTAATAAGTTTTTGAGCTAGTGTTAAACCGTTCGAGTGTGACCCATAAATACCATCATGGACTTCCTCTAATGCACATTGAGACTCTTCCCATTATAAAAATCTAAGTAGCATACCATCTAGACCTCGTTTGTATAGATCATTACCAATGATGACATATCGGGAGGCATTACGGATAAGGTATCTCTTTTCATGGCGGTTGAAGGTATCGAGAATGATTTGGTCTTGGAGATAGGAAAATAGGTTTTTATATCAGGATGAATCATGACCTACAATAGTGCAGATCATGCGGGTTTTGGGGGAGTCATATGCAGGATAAGATAGTGCTTCCACCAGAAACTTGTAGCATAGCTCATGTTCAGGCTGCTGTAATAAAGTAGATAATGTTGCCATTGCATCGGTAGCCTTGTTCTCCGTTCTAGGAATTTGCTCAAATGTGATAGATATGAAATATTTCTTAAGATCATCTACCATTCTCTTGTAAGGAATGAGCTTTTCATCTTTAGTTTGGTACACATCATTGACTTGATGAATAACAAGTTGAGAGTCTCCATGAATGTGTAGCTCTATTACTCTCCATTCAATTGCTATTTTCATACCATTCAAGAGGGCTTCATATTCCGCAATATTGTTTGTGTAGGGGAACTTTAGTCTGAATACTTTTGGGATGGAGTATCCTTGAGGAGTTATGAACAATATGCCTGCTCTAGATCCATTCTGTGTATAGGAGCCATCAAAGAACAATTGCCATTCTCTAGAAGATAGGTGCATAATAGAGGAGTCTGGAAATTCCATTTGCATTGGTGTGTCATCAAACATGGGTGCATCTGCTAGTTGATCAGCAATAACTTGACCTTTTATAGCTTTCCTTTCAACATATTCAATGTCAAATTCGCTTAGAAGCATGACCCATTTAGCCAGTCTACCTGTGAGGGCAGCCTTGCTTAGTAGGTATTTTAGTGGATCAATTTTTGCTACTAGATGCGTGGTATGAGCTAACATATAGTGTCTCAGTTGCTGTGATGCAAAGATCACAGTGAGACAAGCTTTCTCAATCATAGAATAGTTCTTTTCATATGCCACCAATGTTCTGCTTATATAATAAATGGCTCTTTCCTTTTTCTCTTCATCATGTTGTGCTAGAAATGCCCCTAGTGATGTGGTTGTTGTGGAGACATATAAGATCAATGGCTTCCCATGAATAGGAGGCATCAAGATAGGCGGATTTGATAGATACTTCTTGATATGGTTAAAGTTGTTCTCACATTCTTCATTCCATGCAAAGGTCACACCTTTATGTAATGTTTTTGTAAAAGGCTATGATATGTCCGCTAGCTGTGATATGAATCTTCTGATAGATTGAACTCTTCCTTGCAATGTCCTCATTTGACTGATATTCATGGGGGGTTGCATCTCTATTATAGCCTTGACTTTAGCTAGATCAACTTCAATGCCTTTCTTTGAAACTATGTATCCTAAGAGCTTTCCAGAAGTGACACCAAAAGCACACTTCTTAGGATTTAGTCAGAGACTAAACTTTTCCATTCTATCTAGGATCATGCTCAAGTCCTTTAGATGTTTAGTTATTATCATAGATTTTTCTAAAGTATCATCAACATAATCTTCCATAGTTCGATGCATCATGTCGTGGAAAATAGATCATTGCTCTTTGATATGTAGCTCCAGCATTTTTAAGCCCAAATGGCATGAAATTCCAGTAGAAGGTGCCCCACGCACATGTGAAAGCAGTTTTCTCTTGGTCCTCTGGAGCAATTTTTATTTGGTTATATCCAGAGAAACCATCCATTAAGGAATACATCTCGAAACCTGCAGTCATGTCCACTATCATGTCAATGTTAGGTAGTGGAAAGTCATCCTTAGGGCATGCTCTATTCACATCTCTAAAGTCTGTGCACACTCTAATTGAGCCATCTGGTTTAGAAATAGGTACAATATTAGAGATCCACTCTGCATAGTCAATAACTCAGATGAATTTGGCATTTAGGAGCTTCTCTAATTCAGCTTTTACCAATAGTGCAACATGAGGATGCATCTTTCTTAATTTTTGCTTGACAGGTTTGATATTTGGAGCGATGGATAAATGATGCATTGTGAGATTAGGATCCAATCCTGGCATATCTAAATATTTCCATGCAAAGTTGATCTTCTTCTCTGTTAGAAATGTTGTAAATTTTTGCTTCTCTTCTTCTGATAATGATTGTGCTACATGTACCAATTGTGGTTCCTCTGTTGTACCCAAATTGATGGATTGAGTGGGCTCAATTAGAACTGGAGATCTGTCCTGTAAATGACTCAGAAGGACATCAAATATCTCATCCTTAGGAACCTCAGAGAGGTTTTCAACTTTAGATACATCTTTTATTTTTACTTTTGTAGGTTCTGAGACTTCCACAAAGTGGTTTTCACCCTCAGAACTTTTTTTCTTTTTCTTTTTATTCTTATTTTTCTGACTAAGATATTTGATGTCTGACTCGGTCATGTTGACACTTGGTTCACTGATGGAAGTACTCATAGGCTCAACTGCATTGAGGTAGCAAGCAAGGGCATAGTCATTCGGGAAGGTATAAATACCATGGCTCAGATTCATGGAGGTTTGATCAATAAGTTCTAGATATTTGATAGTCAAAGTAGGGAAAGATTGGGAGATAGTGTTTACAGATATGGATCTGTCATCATTGGTCCTAACCTGATGCTTGAGTTCAAAGGTGATACTACAACTTAAGACATCCAATTCATGAATAGGCTCAATGTCATCGTGGGAGTCCAATTCAGCCATAGGTGGATCAGACTCGATAGGTTCATCATTTCGCTCTAGACTTACATTGGTTTGAGGTGCATATTGGTGAATAACCTCAACATGTTTCTCTATGATAAGCTCATCTTCATCTGGTTTTGGAATGGCTCCCCATTCATAGTCATTTGATTCAGCTTCTGATTCAGGATCTCTAGGAAATCTTAGAACATGAGTAAAGTCGGGGTGAATACCCCAAGAAGGGTTACCCTCAGATTCTGATTTGTATTCATACTCATGAGAATCTATCTCAGAATCACTACCACTTCCCTCTTCTTGATTTTTTTCAAGATTAGCTAGTTCTTGTGTTGCAACTATCTCTTGATTGATAGTAGGTTCTTGTGTTTCTACTACATTAATTCTTTTGATAGGATCATCTTTATCATCAAGAATGTCTTTGATCTCTTTAGGCAATTTTTCATAGGGGATGAGTTCTGAACTATCTGAATCACTATCAGATGGTTCTTTTTCTTCTTTCTTAAGAAGAAGTTCCCCTGGTGCGATCTACTCTATGACATGAGAGCAATTACCTTTGAGGTGATAGGGTTTCTTTTTAAAGCCTAAGCCAACTTTGTTTTTATTTTCTCTACCAGTATGTGGGAGAGGTGTCTCAAGACCTTTTCCTCTGATTCCTAGAGGTCCTTTACCAGAATATCCCATCTTAGCTATTAATTGATCTCTTGGACCATATGACTCGGAAGGGAGTTTGGAGACTGCAGAGTCACCAGTTTGCACAACTTGAGATTCAAGTTTATCTTTGTACAGCCATGATAACACAGCCTCATCCTCTTCAAATTCTTGCTTGGACACTTGTTCTGCTACAAAATTCTTTTTATATGCTTCAAGAGGTTCTTTAGAGTTTGGTTTGGATTGTTTCAAAGATTGCCCATAAGACTTAGGTGAGATAGGGAGAGATGTCAAAGATAAGACTGGCTTGATAGTATATTCTCCCATACTATTTTCTTTGATATTAACCTTTTTTGCAAGATCTTCCATTTTAGATGTGGATGCTTCTTTAGTTGGTTCAATAGAAGATTCTCTGTTATTAGGTACAAGCTTATCTACACTTTCCTTCAAGGTGTTGCAAGTTGTATTTAGATCTGCGAGGATAGTAACCTCTACTCCTTCATAAGGAAACTTCAAACATTGATGGTACGTAGAAGGAATAGCTTGCATTTCATGTATCCATGGTCTCCCTAGAAGGACATTGTAGGCCAAAGGTAGATCAAGCACTTGAAAAATGGTATCTTTGATAACTGGACCCACTCTGATAGGTAAGACAATGGTGCCTTTAGAAGATCTTTCTTGTTCATCATAGGCCTTGATAGTTATTTTCTTTCTAGGATCAATAGCCAATTCTGAAAATCCCAATTGTGTGATCAAGCTGTAAGAACAAATTTTTAGGCCAGTGCCCCCATCTATCAACACACGTTTGACTCTATGGTTCTAGATCAAGACTTCTATATGCAAAGGTTGATTATGTGGGTGACTCAAGGAGTTGTCATCTTCCTTTGAAAAGGAGATATATTGTGGAGATGTAAGATGTCCAACCATAGTCTGGAGCCTATCTAAATCAAGGTCATTAGGAACATTGGAACCGAGCAAAGCTTTATCGAGAATGGCTTTATGAGCTGGAGATATTTGAAGCAACTCAAACATGGAGATTTTCACATTAGTGTGCTAGAGTTGTTGAACAATGCTATAAGACGTAGGCCTTGTATCTTTTGGATTGGAAGATTTGGAAGCAGCCTTCTGTTTAGAAGTAGATGAAAGATTGAAGGGCACCTTAGGGACATTTGATGAATCTAGGATTTGTCCTTTCAGATGTGTTTGAGCTTGTGATTGAGTAACTGTGTTAGCTGAGGAATGATCTCTATCTCTTTGTACAATTATGATGACATTGCAACTTTCAGAGATACATGGTTCAACCATATTGATGACAACATTATTTCCAAGGTAGACATAGTTGACTTTTGCCCCCATATTAGGCTGAGAAGTTGAAACTTCTTGACCATGTTTCAGAAATGGTTTTGTGAATGTTGTATGATCATTATTACTCTTGGGATTGTTAATTGTGATGTCTCCACTATCGATCAGATCTTGAATGGTATGCTTCAAGTGGTAGCAACTACTAGTTTTGTGACCTTTACTCCGATGGAAATCACATAATTCATTTTCCTTCCACCATATCAGTTTAGGGTCCTGATCATTCAGTTGGATTGGTGGTAAAGAGATGATGTTATCAGCCAGTAGAGTTTTCATAGTTGATTCTAAAGACTCTCCTAGAGGAGTAAATTTTTTATGTTTATCCCATTTTTTGTATTCTGGCTTCCTTTGAGATGGTTGAGAAGACTTTTGTTCTAAAGCTTTAATGGCTTGAGTACCAAGAGTGAGATTGTAGGCTGGTGCCTTTGATGGGGCACGAACAGTGTCAACAACACCATCTATGATGATGCCTTTATTCTTGTTCTAGTTTTTTTTCTTGTCT
The DNA here is from genome assembly GCA_027943335.1 of Chamaecyparis obtusa. Taxonomy (NCBI): domain Eukaryota; kingdom Viridiplantae; phylum Streptophyta; class Pinopsida; order Cupressales; family Cupressaceae; genus Chamaecyparis; species Chamaecyparis obtusa. The sequence continues at coordinate 555,208 of BSBK01005430.1, read as the reverse complement.
TTAGAACTGGATCCTGATTCGTACTTGTCTTTTTGAAGTGTGATTTCTCCTTTTTTCACAAACACTTTTTTGATTTTGATAACATTATCCACCATCTTATCAAAAGATGTATGATCTTGCATTTGTAGAGGAGAATTGATTTCTGGAACAAGGTTGTGGATGAAGATTTCCAATTTTTCTATTTCTGGAATAGGTCTGGCATATAGAGAGAACTTCTTCCTCCATCTCTTGAGAAATGTTAGGAACGGTTCTCTTGGATATTGCTTGAGATTACAGATATCGATCATGGTGACCGGGTGCTAAATATTGTAGGAGTATTGCTGGTAGAAAAATTTGATCAACTCCTCAAAAGTTTTGATAGTAGAAGGTAGTCTAGAGAACCAGTGGATGGTTGCTCCACCTAGAGATCGAGGGAAGAGATGCATCAGATAGGTTGGTTCATGCATGAACTCCATTGATTGTGTATAGAATTCTCTGACATGATCTTGAGGATCAGAGTGTCCATCATACTTGTCATACTTTGGCAACTCCACTCTTTTTGGAAATGGTGGCATATACAAATTTTTGTCAAAAGGAAAAGGGCATAGAGCTTCCATGGAGAACTCTTTGGGTTCCTTTTCTTTCTCAAGGCTATTAAATTTGACTTGTAAAGCATGTATCTATTTCATCATAGCTATGAGTGGAGTTTCTTCCTCATGCGTAATGATATCTTCAATATTAAAGTTGGGAGGAAGTTTAGCTCCTTGATGAGCTAGCTGTAAAAAGTATGCTTCTCTATCTTCTTTCAAGAAATGCTTCATCATTCGTTTGAAGTTATCATCATTTTGTTATTGAGAAATTTCTTCAGGTGTGGGTTCCTGATCTGCACCATGTTGAGATTGAGCTCTTTGAGAGCCAAAATTTGTCCCTGCTCGAGACATGGTAGGAGTTCATGGACTCCCTGGATTAGATTGATGAGGGGTATGTTGAGTACCTCTGTGAGTTGATGGAGGAGGTATGTAACCAGATTTCAATTGATAGTTGCCAAGACCATCATCCTCGTAAAGACTAGAATTGATGAGTTGCTTAAGAGTTGGAGTTTGGAGAGTGGTGATAGATTTCTTATGAGAGGAAGCTCTAGTCTCCACCATTCACCTCAAGTGAAACAAAAGAATAAGATCCAGATAATCGAAGAATGAATTGAATCAAGATGATCAGATGACGCAACCTTGTCAAGGTTTGATTGATTTGAAGATTTGATTAGACATGGATGAAGGATACTATGCCCTGGATGTATGGGTAGGTTCCCAAAAGATAGCAGACAAGATATCACAACACTTAGTCATTTTGATGATTGATTGAAGATTGATAGTTATGACAAGGTTTTGACATGAGATGATAAGGACTCAAATCGATTAAATAGAAGGCTGAATCGAATTCAAAAGGCCACTTTAGGAAAATGATTGGATTCTTAATAGCTACTGCTCTAATCCTGACGCAATGATTCATTCGACAGATCTTGAAATTAGGCTAAAAAAGCTAAATATCTGGCAATTTTGACAATTTTTTGACAACTTTCAAAAATTTCCCAAACAACACTCTGCAGACTCGTACGACAATGGGTATGCTGTGAAATGACAGTTGCAAAACTCATACGATAATTGCAAGCAATATTTTGACTCTTAAAATTTTTTGGCATCAAAACTCATACGACACTGGGTTGGTTATCATACGACAGTTGGGTATCAATGAAACGACAGTTGGGAATCTCATACGATAGTTGCAAGCAGGATTGACTTTGAGAATTTGTTGGCATGAAAACTCATACGACACTGGGTACTCAATCATACGACAGATGGGTTGTAATGAAATGACACTTGGAAAAACTCATATGACTTTTGACTTCCTGAAATGATTTTTGATTCCAGAAAGGATTTTACGTCAATTTTTGCAAAATTTTGAGTTTTCAGATTCGGATTGTTTGCAAATTTCAATGTCTAGATTTGAGGATTGTAACAGATTTGTTCATTTTTAGTAACCAGATAGATAAACAAGCATGAAAAATAGCAAGCACATGATTTCAAACATGTTTGAAAACAATGAACAAGGGCAAAAGCAACCTTGCGCATGAACAATCAAGTGACTTATTTGTTCTAATCCTCAGAAGCGCTAATTGTGTATGTTCCAAAAATGTTTTGCAATAACACACATATACCCTATAAAATGAAAATTTGGCCTCGCTAGGGTTTTTAGTAATGGTTTGACTCTGCAACTTTTATGATCCAAAGGGGTGAACTCCAATCCTGGCGCACCAGAGTTTTAACACAGTCTGAGAACTTAATCTTGAGGAGCTGCTAGGGAGCTCTGACAACCCAACAATGAACCATACCCCTAGAGATTTCTTCCACAAGGACATTTATATAGCGGCTGTCACTACCACAGAAAAAATGGCTATTATCGCTTGAGGTTCCGTCAACGCAGTTTTCTCTGTGAAGGGATTGTCCGCTACGGTTAACCCTCTCTAAAGGTGACTCACAGTATGATACCACAAGGGGACTTGGCTCCATATCCAAGGTTTTGATGCCTCTTCACTTTTAACCCAAACAAAGCAAGCAGATTAATTTGACACGCTAAGACAAAGTTTTGCTTCACCAAGGTCTATGATGTCAACTCTACGTGATCTATCAACCTCTCCGGGGAGAGAATGTATCAATCAATAAGAGAAGGTGCACTAACCAATTTTGATTCACCAAAGCTCATGATGTCAACCCCACGTGATCTATCAACCTCTCCGGGGAGAGAATGTATTGATCAATAAGAGAAGATGCACTAACTGAGTTGAATGTGAAATGCACTAAGTATCCTCCCTACCTACAAGGATTCTATCATCAAGAAGGATTTCGCTGGGAATCCAATCTCTCAAGAATCACAAATAGTGTTCATAGGGCCTAATTACTATGTGAGCACAGATGTATGTTTCCAAAAGCAAATCTACCAAAAGTACCCAAAAAGGAGAAAGAGGAACACTTAATGCTTGAAGTGAATATGAGATGAGTCCACAAGGTGGAACACTTAACACCTCACATAAGCTAAAAACAAGTCCCCAACTTAGAAAACAAGTGAGTTCCTAAAAGCACAAATGGGTTGCCAAGTGGAACACTTAACGCTTTTGTCCTGTAGACCCCTCCCCTTTATGGCACTGAGATTGCAACCATGGGGCAAAATGAGGGGCCGACGGATTAGCGAGTCTAATAACCTAAGATAGCAATCAAGATCAATCACAAGTAATCTAAGACTGCTAATAAATACTTAAGGTGTCACAACCTAGTATCAATTATGCAAGTGTGTAGAAATAGACAAAAGCATGAAAAGATGCACACAAGCCAGACACATAAGAGATTTATTTTAAAGTCAAATTGAAATGTTATTAGATGAAAGAGAATACCTGGGATCCTTGCAATGTGCTTAGTGGATTTTACCTGATTTTTAGCAATTCTTATTGAGCTTTTCCATGCAAGCAAGTGACGAACTCTCCAACAAGCAAACAAGCAAACAAGCAAACAAGATATGCAAAATATATTCAACTTATGAAAACCATAGGGTTAGCTATAAAAATAAATTATTATCAGCAATAATAACCATCAATTAACCCAAATAACAACTCATATCATTCATTAAACCATGTAAAAAAAATAAGTGCATACCCATCACAAAACTTTATTTTTTTTGCTGCATTTGACCTAGTCAACATGATATAATTTTTTTGATATGATTTTGGCCACAAAAATAGAAATTTAGAATAGAGACCCCTACTAAAAAATAGAGAGCTTTTCAAAAATGTAAAAATTTTAGAAAAATCTCTTCATTTGTGCTCTAGAGACCCATTTTATCAAAACAGATCAGTTTTTGTAAATTGACTATTTGAGCTATTATATTGTATCCAAATTTAAAACACAAAGAATGGACCCCCTATATAATTTAAAGAACTTTCCAAAAATATAAAATTTTTGAAAAATATGTTGATTTGCATCAGATATTAATTTTTTCCAGAATTTCAAGAAAAAATTATTAAAAATTCAAAACATTTTGGAAAATTCTAAATTTTTTACTGTAGCTTCTCTGATATATTTCCAACTTGCAAAAAAAATTTCAAAGAAAAAATTCAAGCCCTTTGAGAGATAAAATTAAATCTTTGAAACTTTAGGGCTTTAGCTTCAAAAAAAAAAAATCAAAACCAGCATGTAAAGGTGGGTTGCCCCACGGTGGGCACCAGAAATGTGTGTGTGAAAATTGTACCTAATCTGTAGACACAACACTTTAGTAAAATATTAGAGGTTAGCAAAAATCAAAATTGTGCAAAATTGAAATCTAATTTTGATGAAGGGTGCTCCCCTTAATACCACAAACACATAACAGAAATAGAGAAACAACAACAATATGCAAGAACAGAAAATTGGCTTCTTATTATCTCCACAAATGTGGAATTACAAACTTTCAGAATTACAATATGCAAAGCCACATGGGCATTCCCTTACAATATTCTGTAGGACAAAGCCTCGAACTATTACCCAGATCTACTACCCAGAACTATTCTGAACTGCCTAAGACAATAATACAGCCTTCCTTATATAGGCAATTATCCACCACCTGGGAAGGTTTCAGAATTTTAGCCAATAAGGTCGACCAAACTTAGAATTATTTTATTTTACATTTTATTACATCATAGTCGGCTCAAAATAACTTTTGAAACCCGAACAGAAATTTTGAAGAAAATTATTTTCTGCCATTTCAGGTGGCCCAACTTCTGAAGACCATAAGTCATCACCAGTTGACCCGCTTGGCTATTATAACCCCATTTCGGAAACGCCACGAAGTGCTCTACAAGCTTGACCCACGCAAGCACCCGTCACCCAAATTTTTGACCTCATCCGGGGCCTCTAAAGCCTTCAAAACTGAGTTCGAAGTTTCTGTGTCCTGCTGCCAATACTGAAAATCTTCAATATCTTCAAAACTACACCTGATCTAGCCATGAAACTTTGCTGGCAGACTTATATGACCAAAATGAACCTCCAAGAAAAAAATTAGATCATTCTGAGCACATACGAAAATTACCAAAAATAGTAACTTTCCATAAATAGCAGCTCTGCACAAAATAGCCCTTATTGAATATAAAAATAGAAATATTTTTGGGTGATGCAAGATTGCTCTTACACCCAGGATGCTCTTGCATCAAACACCCAGGGTAATTTGAGAAGTGACCCTGTCACGACTCAGGCGTGCAGAGGAAAACCAAGACGGTTAGCCTCCTCCTTTGTTAGCCATGATGAATCTTCAACAGGTCATCCTTTCCACTTGACCAGATATTCTTCATATGTCCTATTCCTTGTGCTTCTACCAACACGACTGTCCAGTATATCTTCGATCTCCTTAGTGTCTAAACTAGTTGCTGGAATACTCCATTGTGCTGCTGTGATCTCATCTTCAACACCTCCTTCATGATACTCTATCAGATCTGAAATGTTAAAAACTGGTGAAATATTTAGCTCAGTAGGCAATTCTACCTCATATGCATTTCCTAAATCATGTTTCTTCAGTATCCTACATGGTCCAAACTTCTTCATTTTCAGCTTGTTATATGTACCAACTGGAAACTGCTCCTTCCGCAAATGAACCATGACTTCATCACCAACCTGAAATTCCTTATACCTCCTTTTCTCATTTGCCTTAGCCTTATACTGTGCGTTCATCTTGGTAATATGCTTCCTCACCTCTTCATGGATGTTCTTCAAGTGTTCTGCAAAATCTTCAGCTTCAGCACTACTTATTTCTCCTTTATCTATTTTCCTCAATTCAGATGCATTTCTTGGACTACTTCCATATACAATCTGGAATGGTGATTTACCAGTGCTTCTGTTGACAGAATTATTGTATGCAAATTATGCCTGTGGTAAAATCAAATCCCATCCTGTTGGCTTATCTCTAACCAAACATCTCAGCAAATTTTCCAAACTTCTATTCACCACCTCTATCTGTCCATCAGTCTGTGGATGATGTGATGAACTAAACTTCAAATCTGTCTTCAACTTCTTCCACAATGTACGCCAGAAATATCCAACAAACTTAGTGTCCCGATCTGAAACTATGGTCTTTGGCAAACCATGAAGTCTCACTACTTCTCTGAAAAACAATTCTGCTACATGAACAGCATCATTAGTCTTCTTGCAGGGAATGAAATGTGCCATCTTCAAAAATCTGTCAACCACCACAAAAATTGAATCATGTCCCCGCTGAGTCCTCGGTAAACCAAGAACAAAGTCCATGCTGATATCCTCCCAAGGCTTCTCTGGTATAGGTAATGGCTGATACAACCCTGTATTCTGCTTCACTCCTTTCACCATCTGACATACTCTGCAACTCTGTACAAACTTCTTCACATCTTGCTGCAATTGTGGCCAATAATAATTTTCACTAACCAAAGAAAGGGTTTTGTCACGACCAAAATGTCCAGCCAATCCTCCGCTATGCTTCTCCTTGATGAGATTCTCCCTCATAGAACTTCGTGGAATGCACAACTGACTTCCTCTGAATAGCATATCATCCTGGATGATGAAATCCAACCATTTCGTCCTGTCTAGAGTAACAGGTTCTGTACAAGCTTTCCAAGCTTCACCAAAATCAGGATCCTCTGGATATAAATTCTTGAGTTCCTTGAACCCAACCACCTCAATCTGCATTTCTGTCAGCAATAGTTGCCTTCTGCTAAGAGCATCTGCAACCCTATTAGACTTTCCACTCCTGTGTTTCAAAACAAATGTATAACTCTGCAAAAACTCAACCCATTTCAAATGCCTTTGATTCAATTTTCCTTGACTATTCAAATATTGCAAAGCTTGATGATCAGTATACAAAACAAACTCTTTAGGAAGCAGATAATGTCTCCACTTCTTTAATGCCTGAACTATAGCATAAAATTTCTGATCATAAACAGAATATTTTCTCTTGGCATCATTTAACTTCTCACTGAAATAAGCAACAGGTTTACCTTCTTGGCTTATAACAGCTCTTATTGCAGTACCACTAGCATCACAATCTACTTGAAACACCTTATTAAAATCTGGAAGTGCTAGAACAGGTTGTTCTATAACTTTTTGTTTCAATAATTGAAAACTCTTTTCTGCTCCTTTAGTCCACTTAAACTCTTTCCTATCCCCTCTCATTGTTTCAATCAAGGGTCCACAAATACTGCTAAAATTTTGAATAAACTTTCTGTAAAAGCTAGCTAGACCATGAAAAGATCTTACCTCAGTAGCACTCCTTAGAGTAGGCCATTCAAGGATAGCCTGTACCTTCTCTGGGTCCATTTTTAGACCTTCTGCTGAAACTACAAACCCCAAATACACCAACTCTTTTTTCACAAAACTGCACTTCTTCAAATTAATCAACAATTTCTCTCCTTTCAACTTCTCAAACACCATATGAATATGCATCATATGCTCCTCCAATGTCTTACTAAAGATCAAAATATCATCTAGGTAAACAATGACAAACTTACCCAGAAATTCTTTCAGAACTTCGTTCATGAGCCGCATGAAAGTGCTCGGTGCATTGGTTAGCCCAAAAAGCATGACTAACCACTCATATAGTCCTTCCTTTGTCTTGAAGGCAGTCTTCCATTCATCTCCTTCTCTGATCCGAATCTGATGATATCCACTTTTCAGATCTATCTTTGAAAAATACACAGCTCCACTCAAACAGTCCATAATATCATCCATTCGTGGCAATGGAAACCTGTACTTGATTGTGATCTTGTTTATTGCCCTAGAATCTGTACACATCCTCCATTCTCCATTCTTCTTTGGTGCTAATACCGCTGGTACAGCACAGGGACTCAGACTCTCTCGAATCAATCCTTTCTATAATAGTTCATGTACTTGTCTGTTCAACTCTTCACTTTCTGCTGGTGTCATTCTGTGTGCTGCCTTGTTTGGCAAACTGGCTCTTGGAATCAAATCCATCTGATGACTGATCTTCCTTACCGGTGGTAATCCATCAGGTACATTATCAGATACAATATCCTGAAACTCATTCAACAAATCTGCAACCTCTATAGGTACATCCTCTACTTCTTCTTTACCAGCTTTTAGAATTAAAGCAAAACACACATGCTCATGCCTCATACCATCTAAGAATTTTCTTCCATCAACAAATGTTATTCTTGCATTACCACATACCTTTTCTTCAGTCTCCTTCAATGGTTTTAGCTTATGTCGCACTCCATCCTTTGTCAGGGAATAGGTATTCGCACGACCATCATGTACAGCACATCTGTCAAACTGCCATGGTCTACCCAACAACATATGACATGCATCCATAGATATGATATCACATAGTACCTCATCTTGGTACCCGCCAATCTTGAACTTCACCAGGCATTGTTCATTGACCATGACCTTGTGGTCATCCTGTACCCAGGCAATCCGATATGGATGTGGGTGTTTCTGTCTCTTGAGCTTCAACTTTGTCACCATCTCTTCTGACACCAAATTATCAGTGCTTCCACTATCAATAATCACATCACAACATTTACCTTCACACTTGCACTTGGTGCGAAACAGGCTCCTCCTTTGCTCAGGTTCATTCTCACCACTCAATAGGACTCTTCTGTTAATCAACGTTTCTCCTTTTTCAGCATCTTCAAAATTTGATGATCTGGCATCTTCATCTACATGTGCAACTCTGGCCTGGCTTTCATTTGTCCTGTCTGTTCTGCCTTGGCACTGAGGACATTCAAATGCCCTATGACCTTCTTCTCCATAGTGAAAACATGTTCCACGGAAGCCACCTCTTCCAGATCCTTGTCCTCTTCCTCTTCCTCTCTGATCTCTATTATTCTGATCCTGGAAGCGATTGGAATTATTTCCTCGCTGATTTTGACTGCTACTGGCCTCATCCTTCTTTTTTGGATCTTCATTTCGACCACCATATGATCATCCACCAGATCGTCCACCGCGACCTCTTCCGTTTTGTCTGCTCTCAAACTTCTTGTTCAACTTTTCCTCTACTTTTAGGGCAAACTGGTATGCCTCTTCAATACTGTTCATTCAAACCAGATTCAGCTCCTCCTGAATGCTTGGCCTTAACCCATTAAGGTATCGGGCAACTTTCTCCTTATCAGCTTCTGCATGGCCTGTTCTGATGAGAAGTCGATAGAACTCCTCTGTATACTCCTGAACAGATCTTCCTGCTTGCTTCAAACTCTGCATTTTCTTCAGTAGGTCAAGCTCATAATCAATAGGAATGAATTGTCGCTTCAATTTGTCCACCATCCGATCCCATCTTGTGATTTTATCTTTCCCTCTTCTATTTCGCTCCAACTGAATTTCTTGCCACCAGATCTTCGCATGACCTTTCAATCTGGCGTTCGCAAATTTGACCCTATCAGGATCGTCAACATCTTCATACTCAAAATATTCCTCACATTCATTGATCCAGTCAATCAATTCCTCTGGGTTAAGATTTCCAGAAAATGTAGGAACCTCAATCTTAGGTCTTTTCCCAATCTTGGAAATGGCCCGAAAAAGTCTTTCTTCCTCCTGGTTCACAATTTCAACTTCTCCTTCTTGATATTCTTCTTCGGCTTCATCCTCGCTTTTGTCTCTGACATTAAGATTCATTCCTCTGCGAATCTCTTCTTGCAATGCTCGCACTTGTCTCTGTAGCTCTCTAACCTCGGGTGTCACAGCACCAGCTCTTCCGCCACGTTCTCTTCGTGGAGGCATTTTCGCGATGCGCGCTGAAACCCTAACCACGGTCCTGGTGCAAACTGCCTCACAATTGGTGATCTATTTACACACTCAAGAAAACTTGTTTGATACCACTTGATGAAGGGTGCTCCCCTTAATACCACAAACACATAACAGAAATAGAGAAACAACAACAATATGCAAGAACAGAAAATTGGCTTCTTATTATCTCCACAAATGTGGAATTACAAACTTTCAGAATTACAATATGCAAAGCCACATGGGCATTCCCTTACAATATTCTGTAGGACAAAGCCTCGAACTATTACCCAGATCTACTACCCAGAACTATTCTGAACTGCCTAAGATAATAATACAGCCTTCCTTATATAGGCAATTATCCACCGCCTGGGAAGGTTCCAGAATTTTAGCCAATAAGGCCGACCAAACTTAGAATTATTTTATTTTACATTTTATTACATCATAGTCGGCTCAAAATAACTTTTGAAACCCGAACAGAAATTTTGAAAAAAATTATTTTCTGCCATTTCAGGTGGCCCAACTTCCGAAGACCATAAGTCATCACCAGTTGACCCGCTTGGCTATTATAACCCCATTTCGGAAATGCCACGAAGCGCTCTACAAGCTTAACCCGCGCAAGCGCTTGTCACCCAAATTTTCAACCTCATCCGGGGCCTCTAAAGCCTTCAAAACTGAGTTTGAAGTTTCTGTGTCCTGCTGCCAATACCGAAAATCTTCAATATCTTCAAAACTACACCTGATCTAGCCATGAAACTTTGCTGGCAGACTTATATGACCAAAATGAACCTCCAAGAAAGAAATTAGATCATTCTGAGCACATACGAAAATTACCAAAAATAGTAACTTTCCATAAATAGCAGCTCTGCACAAAATAGCCCTTATTGAATATAAAAATAGAAATATTTTTGGGTGATGCAAGATTGCTCTTACACCTAGGATGCTCCTGCATCAAATTTAACCAAGCGATTTACTGCCTTCTAATAGGTGCGAGATTGATGTTCTCAGATAGTTATCGAGATCAGTGACCTAGACGACACTTAAATGAAGGATTTGAATGTAAAACTGATATGAAATATGAATGCAATTAATCTATTTTTTTGATATTTTCTATGCAATAATAATGAAAACTGATATGAATCTATGCTAATATGAAAATTGATATGCAATGCTAATCTAGAAATGATATGATATGAGAATGAAAATTCTAACAATAATATGAAAGCTATGAATTTGAAATTGATCTCACAAAGCTTCGAATCCTCAAATTTATCTTTCAAGCTCCAATTGTGCAAATTCTCCAAATCTGATATGATATGATTCCTGTAGAGTAAGTTTACAATTTGTGAGATGAATTATGAAGAGCTAAAGCCTTAATTTATAGAAATTCAAAGCTTTGGAGGTGCATGAGAAAAAGCCATAAATCACTCAAATAACTCAGGTTGATTTTTGAGTTATTTTTAAATAACAGATAATTTAATTCACAAAAACATGCAAAAGCTAAGTTTTAACTCAAAATAGAGTTTAGCTTTAATTGATAATTGATAGTTGTCTGATTTTATGATTGTGCATGTTTTATTTATGAATTAATTAAATAAATAAAGTGATTTATGCTCAACTTAACTGATTTTTGAAAATAAATAATTGATTTATGGGTTAATCAATTATTTAATCAAACTTTTATTAAAAATATATTATTAAATAATGACAACTTGCTTTAATTAATTAAATAAAAATTTAATCAATTATTCATAAGATATTAGATTTATTGTCAAAATTAAATAATACAATTAATAATAGATAGAATTAAATTTAATTAAACAATTAAGTGGCAAGATATTAAATCTAATTAATTAAATATGAAAATATTCAATTAATCAAACTTAGGATAAATGTGATTTATCGCCAAATAATCATTAAATTAAAGATAATTAAGATAATTAGGAATATTGCTAGGAATATTCCCCGATGCAGAATTTAAAATAATCAATTAGGATTCGATGATGTTTAGATGTGCCTTAGGTTAGGACTTTGATGTCGATTTCATTTGAATTGTTGATATAGAAGATTAATGGACTTATAGCCCATTTTTGAGGTATTACAGTAGGTAGGGAGGTTACTGAGAGAGTCTCACATTCTACTAGATTCATGTGTCTTCAACTTTTGATTGATACATTCTCTCTCTGGAGAGGTTGATAGATCATAAGTGGTTGATGTCATAGATCTTTGTGAGATAATCTTGGTCTTAGCATGTCGAATTAATCTGTCTGATCTATTTTGGTTAAAAGTGAAAAGGCTAGAGACTATGCTCTACTCTCTTTTTGGGTAGTATTAGAAACTCAAATCCTTGAATTTGGAACCTGTCTCCATGTGGTATCTTTTGTGAGTCACCTTTAGAGAGGGTTAACCATAGTGGACATTCCTTTAATTGGGTCAACCATGTGGATGAAATCTCAAGTGGTAATAGCCATTTTCGCCATGGTAGCAACAACCATTATATAAATGTCCTTGTGGAGGAAATCTTCACAGGTGTGGTCTCTTGTTGGGTTGTCAGATCTCTCTAGTAGCTCCTAATTGATTAATTTCTTGGATTGTGTCAAAACCTTGGTGCACCTAGATTGGAGTTTTCCCTCTTGAGATCATAAAATTTGCAGAGTCAGACCATTACTACAAACCCTAGTGAGGCCAAATTTTCATTTTTCTAGGAATATGTGCATTATTGAAATTTTTTTTGGAACATACACAATTAGCACTCCTAGGAATTAGCACATTCAGTCACTTGATTGTTCATGTGTAGGGTTGCTTTGTTTCCTATTCATTGTTTTTAGATGTGCTTGGAATCACTTACTTATTGTTTTGCGTGCTTGTTTATCTATTTGGCTACCAAAAATAAATGATCTCAGAATAATCTTCAAACCTAGACAGAGAAATTTGTGAACAATCTGAAATTAAAAACCAAAAATTTGCAAAATCTAAAGTAAAAATCCTTTCTAGAGTCAAAAGTCATCCCATCAGCTCAAAAAGATGTATGAGTTTTGGAAAGTGTCATTTTAGAACCCCTATATTATCGTATGATAGTTGGTATAGTGTCATACGAATTTTTCGACCAGTCAAAAACAAATGTCAAAAATCTACTATCAATTGTCGTGAGAGTTTTGCAACTATCGTACGAGTTTGTCAATTTTCATTTCATAGCATACCCACTGTCGTACGATCCTGCAGAAAGTCGTTTGAGAAAAATTGCTAGAAAGTGGTCAGAATTGTTAGAAACTCTATTTTTACAGCCTATTTCTAGAATCTATTGAACAAATCACTGTGTCAGGAATAGAGAAGAAACTAGAACAAATTCATTCATTTTCCTCAAGTGAGCCTTTGAGTCTGATCTTGCCTTCTAGGTTATCGATTTGAGTCTTTTTCATCTTGTGTCAAAACCTTGTCAACATTATCTTCAAATTTAGTCTTCTTGCTAAATGACTAAGTGTTGTGAGCTCATGCCCACCATCTATTGGGCATCTACCCACACTACTGTGGCACAGTATCCTTCATTTACATCTAATCTAATCTTTAATCACTTCAATCTTGATAAGGTTGCGTCATTCGATCTTCTTGAATCAATTCATTCTTCAGTTGTCTTCATCTCATTCTTTTGCTTCACCCAAGGTTAATGGTGGAAATTAGAGCTTCATCACACAAGAAATCTAGAGAAGCACTTAGCACTGCACCTTTGACTATTCACAAGGGTCCCACTCTTGAGAAACTCTACAATTTTGGTCTTTACAAAGATGACGGTCTTGTCAATTTTTTATTGAAAATTGGTTACATACCACCTCCATCAACTCATGGAGGTAGTCAACAAGCCCCTCCTTAATCTAATCCAGGGAGCCCTAAAACTCCTAACATGTCTCATAGAGGGACACAACACGGGTCTCAAGGACACCATTCTCAACATGGTGTGGATCAAGAGCCTACACCTTCTGAAATTGTTCGATATCAAAATAATGATGACTTCAAAAGAATGATGAAACATTTCTTGAAGGAAGATAGAGAGGCATACTTTCAAGAGTTACCTCATCAAGGAGCTAAACTTCCTCCAAAATTTAATGTGGAAGATATCATTACATATGAGGAAGAAACTCCTATCACGGCTATGATGAAACAGATGCATGCCATGCAAGTAAAACTTAACAAACTTGAAAAAGAAAAGGAACCTAAGGAGTTCTCCATGGAAGCTCTATGCCCTTTTCCATTTGATAAAGACTTGTACATGATGCCATTCCCTAAAAGAGTGGAGATGCCTAAATATGATAAGTATGATGGAAACCCTGACCCTCAAGATCATGTCAAAGAATTCTATACTCAATCTACGGAGTTTATGCACGAACCAACCTACTTAATGCATCTTTTCCCTCAATCTCTAGGAGGAGCAGCCATTCATTGGTTCTCTAGAATGTCTCCTACTATAAAAATGTTTGAGGAGTTAATCAAACTGTTCTATCAATAATACTCCTACAATATTCAACATCCAGTCACCATGATCGACATCTACAATCTGAAACATTATCTAGGAGAACCATTCCTGACATTTCTCAAGAGGTGGAGGAAGAAATTTTCTCTATATGCTAGACCCATTCCCGAAACTGAGAAGTTGGAAATTTTCATCAACAATCTTGTTCCAGAAATAAACTACCCTTTAAAAATGCAAAATCATACATCTTTTAACAAGATGGTAGATAATGCGATCAAAATTGATAAAGTACTTGTGAAAAAAGGAGACATCACACTTCAAAAATACAAGTATGAATCTGGATCTAGTTCTAAAGACAAGAACAAAAACTAGAAAAAGAATAAAGGTGTTGTCACAGATGGTGTTGTTGATAATATGTGTACCCCATCTAAGGTACCTGCTTTCAATCTCACTATTGGTACCCAAGCCATCAAAGCTTCCGAAGCCAAAGCCACAAAGTCCAACAAAAAGTCATCTGATTACAAACCTTGGGCTACAGATCCTAATAAAAAATTCACTCCTCTTGGAGAATCCTTGGAATCTACCATGAAAACTCTATTGGAAAACACAATCATCTACTTGCCTGAGATGAAAGTCTTTGATCCAGAATCCAGAACCTAAACCGAAATGGTGGAGAGAGAATGATTTTTGTGAATTCCATCACAATAAAGGTCATAAGACTAATAACTGCGTTCGCTTGAAGCACATTATACAAGACAAAATTGATAATGGTGACATCATGATTGACAATCATAAGAGTAATAATGATCATACAACATTCACAGAACCATTTCCTAAACATGGTAAAGAAGATTCTTCTTCTTAGCCTAATATGGGTGCTAAAGTCAATTATGCCTACTCTGAAAACAATGTTGTTATCAATATGGTTGAACCATGCCTATCTGAGCATTGCAATGTCATCATAATTGTAAGAAGAAATAGAGATAATCAATCAGCTAATGCAGTTACTCGATCACAAGCTCAGGCACACCTACAAGGACAAATACCAGATTCATCCAATGTCCCTAAGGTGCCTTTCAATCTTTCATCTACTTCTAAATAGAAGGCTACATCTAAATCTTCAAACCCTAAAGACACGAGGCCTACTTTATACAATATTGTCCAACAACTTCAGCACACAAATGCTAAAATATCCTTGTTTGAGTTGCTTTAGATATCTCCAGCTCATAGAGCCATTCTAGACAAAGCTCTGCTCAGATCCAATATTCCTAATGACCTTGATTTAGATAGATTTTAGACTATGGTTGGTCATTTTACGTCTCCACATTACATTTCCTTTTTAGAGGAAGATGATAATTCCTTGAGTCATCCGCATAACCAGCCCTTGCATATTGAAGTCTTGATCCAACACCATCGTGTCAAACATGTGTTGATAGATGGGGGCGCTGGCCTAAACATTTGTTCTTTTAGCTTGATTACACAATTGGGATTTTTAGAAATGGCTATTGATCCCAAGAAGAAGATAACTATCAAAGCATATGATGAGAAAGAAAGATCTTCTAAGGGAACTATTGTCTTACCTATCAGAGTAGGTCATGTCATCAGAGATACTATATGTCAAGTTCTTGATCTACCTTTGGCTTACAGTATCCTTCTAGGGAGACCCTGGATACATGAAATGAAAGCCATTCCCTCTACATTCCATTAGTGTTTGAAATTTCCTTATGAGGGAGTAGAGGTGATGATTCCAGCTGATTTGTATACAACTTGCACCACCTTGAAAGAGAGTGATGATAAACTTGTTCCCAATAATAGAGAATCTTCCACTAAGCAAACAGATGTAGCATCCACGTCCAAGATGGAAGACATTGCTAAAGAGGTTAAGATCAAAGACAATGGTATGGGAGAATATACTATAGATCCAGTCTTATCTTTGACATCTCTCCCTATCTCTCCTAAGTCTTATGGGAAAACTCTAAAATAGTCTAAAAAGGAGTCTAACGAACCTCTTGAAGCATATAAAGGAAATTTTGTTGTAGAACAAGTATCTAAATAGGAGTTTGAAGAAGATGAAGCTGTGCTCACATGGCTATACAAAGATGAACCTAAATCTCAAGTGGTTCAAAAATGTGATGCTAAAATACCAAATATCCCTTCTAAGTCATATGGTCTAGGGGACAAATTGATCACAAAAATGGGATATAAAGGAAAAGGACCTCTAGGACTATAGGGTAGAGGTCTTCTGTCACCTCTTGATCATCGTGGCCAAGAAAACAAGAATACAATAGGTCTAGGATACATGAAGAAGCCTTTTTGTCTAAGCAAGAACTCCCCACATGTATTAGAACAGATTAAGCCCTCCATAGCAAATCAACTGGAGGGAGAAACACTAGAACAATCTGATAGTGATGATTCAAACACCACTGAAGATCTCATTCCCTATGAGCATTTTCATAAAGAAATAAAAGACCTCTTTGAAGCTGAAGATGATCCAATAAAAAGAATTAATGTAGTAGAAACACAAGAATCCACTATAGAGAAAGAGATAGTTGTAACACAAGAACCAGCTAATCTCGAAGGCAATCAAACAGACAAATAGGAAGGTGGTAGTTATTCTGAGACAGATTCCCATGAGTTGAATTCAAATCAGAATATGAGGGAAACCCTTCTTGGGGTATTCATCCTAACTTTACTCATGTTCGTAGATTTCCTAGAGGTCTAGATGAAGAAATAGAAGATGAATCAAATGACTATGAATGGGGAGTCATTCCAGAACTAGATGAACTTATTACAGAAAAGCATGTTGATGTTATTCACCAATATGCACCTAAACCCAACATAAGTCTAGAGTGAAATGATGAGCTTATCGAGTTTGATCCACTGATGGCTGAAGTGGATTTCCACAATGACATTGAGCCTATTCATGAATTGAATGTCTTAAGTTGTAATATCACCTTTGAACTTGAGTGTTGGGTTAGGACCAATGATGACAGATCCATATCCGTAAACACTCTTTCCCAATCTTTCACCACTTTGACTATCCAACACCTTGACCTTCTTGACATAACATCCACCAACTTGAACTAAGGTATTTACACCTTTCCAAATGACTATGCCCTTTCTTGCTACCTAAATGCAGTTGAGCCTATGAAGACTTCCATCAGTGAACTGAGTGTTAGCATAATGGAGTTGGACATCAAGTATCTTAGTCAGAAAACTAAGAATAAGAATAAAAAGAAAAGGAGTTCTGAGGGTGAAAACCACTTTGTGGCAGTCTCAGAACCTACAAAAGTAAAAATAAAAGATGTATTCAAAGGTGAAAACCTCTCTAAGGTGCCTAAGGATGAGATATTTGATGTCCTTCTGAGTCATTTATAGGATAGATCTCTAGTTTTAATTGAGCCCACTCAATCTATCAACTTGGGAACAAAAAAAGAACCACAGTTGATCCATGTTGCACAATCTTTATCAGAAGAAGAAAAGCAAAAATTTACCACATTCTTAACAAAAAGGAAGATCAAATTTGCATGGAAGTACTCAGATATGCTAGGGTTGGATCTTGATCTTATAATGCACCATTTATCTATAGCTCCAAATGTTAAACCTGTTAAGCAAAAATTGAGAAAGATGCATCCACATGTTGCAGTCTTGGTAAAAGTTGAATTAGAGAAGCTCGTAAAAGCCGGATTTATTCAAGTTATTGATTATGCTAAATGGATCTCTAATATTGTACCTATTTCTAAACCAGAAAAATCTCTAAGAGTGTGCACAGATTTCAGAGATGTGAACAAAGCATGCCCTAAGGATGATTTTCCATTACCTAACATTGATATGATAGTGGACATGACGACGGGCTTTGAGATGTATTCTTTGATGGATAGTTTTTCTGGATATAATCAAATCAAAATTGCTCCAGAGGATCAAGAGAAAACTACTTTCACATGTGCATGGGGTACCTTTTGCTGGAATGTCATGCCATTTGGGCTTAAGAATGCTGGTGATACATATCAGAGAGCTATGAATTCTATTTTTCATGACATGATGCATAGGACTATGGAGGATTATGTTGATGATACTTTAGCAAAATCTATGATTAGAGATGAACATCTAAATGACTTGAGCAAGATACTTGATAGAATGGAAAAATTTAGTCTCAAACTAAATCCTAAGAAGTGTGCTTTTGGTGTCACTTCTGGAAAGCTTTTAGGCTACATTGTTTCAAAGAAAGGAATTGAAGTTGATCTAGCTAAAGTTAAAGCTATCATGGAGATACAACATCCCAAGAACATCAGTCAAATGAGAACATTACAAGGGAGAGTACAATCTGTTAGACACTTCATATCTCAGCTAGCAGACATATCACAACCTTTTACAAAGACATTACATAAAGGTGTGACATTTGCATGGAGCAAGGAATGTGAAAATAATTTTGATCATATCAAGAAGTATCTATCAAATCCTCCTATCTTCATGCCTCCAATTCAAGGGAAGCCTTTGATCTTATATGTCTTTGCTATAGATACATCACTGGGGGCATTTCTTGCACAACATGATGAGAACAAGAAGGAAAGAGCTATATACTATATTAGTAGAACATTGGTGGCATATGAAAAGAACTGTTCTATGATTGAAAAGGCTTGTCTAGCTATGATCTTTGCATCATAAAAACTGAGAGATTATATGTTGGCTCATACCACACATTTAGTAGCCAAAATTGATCCACTAAAGTACCTACTAAGCAAAGCTACCCTCACGAGTAGATTAGCCAAATGGGTCATGCTCTTAAGTGAATTTGACATTGAATGTGTTGAAAGAAAAGCTATTAAAGGCCAAGTTATTGCTGATCAATTAGCAGATGCACCTTTGTTTGATGACACACCAATACAAATGAAATTTCTAGATTCCTTTATCATGAATCTTTCTTCTAGAGAATGGTAATTATTCTTTGATGGCTCCTATACATAGAATGGATCTGGAGCAGGTATCTTGTTTATCACTCCTCAAGGTTACTCCATTCCTAAGGCATTTAGAATCAAATTTCCTTGTACAAACAATATTGTTGAATATGAAGCCCTTTTGAATGGTATGAAAATAGCAATTGAGTGGAGAGTAACAAAATTACACATTCATGGAGACTCACAACTTGTAATCCATCAAGTCAATGATGTGCACCAAACTAAAGATGAAAAGCTCATTCCATACAAGGGAATGGTAGATGATCTAAAGAAATATTTCATATCTATCACATTTGAGAAAATACATAGAACAAAGAATAAGGCTATCGATGCAATGGCAACATTATCTACTTTATTACAACAACCTGAACATGAGCTATGCTACGAGTTCCTGGTGGAAGAACTATCTTATCCTGCATATGATTCCCCTGATACCTGTATGATCTACACTATTGTGGGTCATGATTCATCTAGATATCAAAACATATTCTCCTATCTCAAAGACCAAATCATTTCTAATACCTTTAACCACCATGAAAAGAGATACCTTATCCAAAATGCCTCCCGATATGTCATCATTGGTAATGATCTGTACAAATGAGGTCTAGATGGTATGCTACTTAGATGTTTAGAATAGGAAGAGTCTCAACATGTGTTAGAAGAAGTCCATGATGGTATTTGTGGGTCACATTCTAATGGTTTAACACTAGCCCAAAAACTTATTAGGGTTGGGTACTATTGGCCAGAAATGGAGAAAGAGTCTATCAAGTTTGCTAAGAACTGTCAAAAGTGCCAAGTGCATGGTAATTTAATTCATGCTCCAGGGAGAGATCTAATTCCCTTTACTACACAATGGCCTTTTCATCAATGGACATTTGATCTTATAGGAGCCATACATCCTTATTCTTCTAATGGACATACCCATATAATCACAGCTACAGATTATTTTACGAAATGGGTAGAAGTAGTCCCTTTGACTCAGGAAATTGGAAAACAAATATCTTTGTTCATCTTGAACTACATCATATTCCGGTATGGTATTCCACATTCTATAGTCACAGATAATGGTGGACAATTTAAGAACAAAGACTTGGATGATTTATGTGCCAAATTCAAGATTACACAACATTGGTCATCTATCTACTATCCTCAAGGGAATGGACAAGCAAAGGCTTCAAACAAGAATCTATTAAAAATCTTGCACCGTACAGTTAATAAAATAGGAAGAGACTGGCATCTCATGATCAATCCAGCTCTTTGGGCCTATAGAACAAGTATCAAAACACCTACTGGGGCTACACCTTTCACTTTAGTTTATGGTTATGAAGTGGTATTGCCTATTGAGGTTGAAATCCCATCACTAAGAATCGAAATAAATGGTCTAGTGACTGATGATGACTACAGAGTGTCTAGGTTGCAAGAACTTGAACTACTAGATGAGCACATACAAGTAGCATATGATCATCTTAGAGTGCATTAGAAAAGAATGTCTAGAGGCTACAACAAGAAAGTCAGACACAGAGAATTTTAGGTTGGTGATCTAGTCTTGAGATAGAATCCTAAAAATCAATCACATAGAGAATGCAAGGAGAAGTTTGAACCCAACTAGCTGGATCCCTTTGTAATCACTGATACTTTTGGCTCTGGTGCCTATCAACTCTCAACAACTAAAGGAGAACAGCTCTAAGAACCAATCAATGTTCTCCATCTGAAGAAATTCTATGCCTAAGGCATTTAGTCTATGGTAAAATGTCCTAAAAAAAATCTTAAAAATTGGAAAAAGTCCTCAAAAAATGAACATCTTGGTGAAAACCTAGCAATGGGTGCCTTGATGATTCACAAAAAAAGTAAAAAATATCCAAAGTAAAAAAAAATTTAAAAAATTAAAAATACAAAAAAAAATGAGAAAAAGAAAAAGTGTCTTGGTGAAAACTTGGAAACAGGTGCCTTGGTAGCAAAAATACAATCTCTGCCAAGATGGTGAAAACTCGGCAAACGGGCACCACTTGTTTCAAAATGCTCCATCTATCAACACAATCTTGGTCTTTCCCTACTTTTAGTCTTGCTTTAGTTTGTTTACACATTCCTATTTTCAATAAGTCGGTCGGTACACCAATCGGTTCAAGCATCTATATCCTATCAATGTTCTAAACTTGGGGGCAATCAATGTCATATCCTATGGCCTCCAATGTATCTTAGACATGTCATATCTAGTCAGAGTCCTTTGAAGCTTCATTTGAGTCATTCAGTCTGTCTTGTCTCCAAAAAGAATTTTGCATCTACAACAATGCAATTAAACATCAAACTGAAAACAATCTATGCTTTTTTACATGCTTTTGTCTCCTTGTATGCTTACTAATTCGCATTGAGATTTTTGCATATTGTGTCCCTTAGAGCTCTTCTATGATGTCCTTTACAGGATTTAGAGAGTGATGACTGGGGGCATAATCTTTCTTTGTTTTCTTCTTGTATGTGAAAATCTAACAACTTTGGACATTCTGGATTGAAATGGTGTTTGACTGTAAGAGCCTCTATCTCGAATTGGATGGCCATGCATACCTCAACCATTGATACCCAAAAAATTCAAGGAAGTTTGATCTAACTTTTTTCTTTTTAAGTGAGTTCTTTCTCCTATTGTGAAATGTGATCTTACCTAAGGATGTGAATGATAAAGGGTCACTACGGGTAATTCACATTGGATTTAGAATGATCTCTTGACTGCTTGATGTGTTTGTTTCAGCAAGGCATATTCTGGTCATCATAACATTTATGTTTTGATGCTTATACAAATTGCTATATCAAAATAGACATGATATTCAGGTCATCCTGGCGTTTATGCCTTGGTGCTTGTATCCAATCCAACATTCTGAAAATAAAATCAATATTCATATGTCCATGGTTGTCTCACCAGTGGGTGTTGTATTGATTCTTGAGCATACAAATTAGTATTCATATGTCTATGGTTTTATAAACTAGTGGCCATTGTATTGATTTATCTAGTTACCTAAAAACTCAATGATGACAAATGACCAACACATGATCAATGACTAGGTCCTAGGTCTTAGGTTGCATTTCATTTTGCTTGTCATTTTACACTTTGCATGATTACATGATCTCACAAATTGCTTGACAATCTTCAAAAATCCTTCTAAAAACTATACTTAAACTGAACACAAAGAGCTGAATCTCACACGAAGGTTTTCTCACAGAAACGCAAGTCACAAAAATCCTAGGTTAAACATCCTTTTTGACATAAGACTGAGTACTTGTCTTCATCAATACCTACAAAACATATCATGTGTATCATTGCATTTTCATTACATATTCATAATCATTCATTCCATCTATTGCATTACATACATTTCCATACATGCACTTTCCATAATTAAGTACATTTGCATAACATTTTTACATATGAAAGAAAATCATTGCATTGCATGAATCCATACATACATTCTACTCTACTCATAGCATTTACATCACATGATATCATCATACATCAAAAACATGACAAGTACAAATGAAGTCACAACCAAAAGTCTCGACCTCATATATATATCATAAAACTTGAAATAGTCAGGGGTGCACTACTGGCACAATGTAAAAAAGAATGAGCTCATGTGACCTATCAGAAGTTAGAATAGTATCAAAAGAGGAACAAAAATATTTGAATATCATGATAGATCAGCTGTCGGCCTGATCCTCTCCATCTGGTGGAGGTGGTGGTGGTGCATCTGGTACTACCTTGGCTCTAGGTGCTCTCGCTCCCTCTGATGCTATCATATACTAAGAGTATGAAGGAACTCTCTAAGTAAGTGGTATAGCATGCATAGTATGCAGAAACATAATAAGTAGATCTGGAGGTCTGATGAATAACCTCTACTTGTAATCTCTAAACCTCACCACGAAGCTTAGCACGCTATCTATCTACCTCTAGAAACCTCTCCTCCCAGCAAGCACTGTGAACCTTCAGGTCCCAGACCTGTAATATGAGTCTCCTCACAATCTCCTGTGTAGTTAGTGGAACACTAGGATCAACATCTACCATCGGCATATCAGTATGTCCCACAGGCTGCTCTGTGGTCTCTGCTCTCTGTACCTTATGGTGTTTAACCTCTGCACCAAGATCAAAACTGGTATCCTCCTATAAGGGATCAGAATCACCACCTACAACCTGCTCAACTAAAATTACCTCCTCAGCAGTCTCAACACTACCTAAAGTATTGCCCTCTCTCCTAGTCCATCTCTATGCACCTATAGACCTACTTGTTGTAGAACTAGTGGGATGAGGGGGCCTCATCTATCTTGATGGTCTCTGTGGGGGAGCCATCACTCTCAGTCTTGGAGGTGTGGGGTGTACAATCAGAACCTATGTGGGTTTTAGATCCTATCTCATCAGAGCTCCAGTAACATCCATTGCCTCCTCCATGGAAGGTATCAGCTTTGTGGGGTCAGAAAATCTATAGACTAGATGATCAATGAGTCATGTGATAAAACCATCTGTAACTCCAGCATCAACAACCTGTGGTCTGTACTCCCAGTCTCTACTAATAATACCACTGTACTCTTATGAACACAAGGCATAAGAAATCCTCAGGGTCCATCCAAGTCTGAGCTCATAGGCTATCTGAGCATACATGGCATAATCCTAAGGTGCATCTTGCACTCATCCATACTATCGCCACACCCTAGTAATAAGAAATCTCTCAAGTATAGAGGATGATCATCCTATCAACACCTGGCTCTAAAAGAAGAAACTAAACTACTCTCGTGCAGTAGGCCAAGGCTCAATCTCTACATAGGGCCTCCATTGTACAAATGTCATGTCATCAAGACATGATCTCTAGTACTCTACATGACCCATGTGACCCTGTATGACATATCTAGCATAAATATAAATCACAGGCTCCTGCGGTTGCCTTTGTGACTGACACACTAGTCTCAAAACTAGGATATGCTCCCACACCCAGATCTATAACACTAGAGAACCAGTAGCAAAAGTATTTCTCTCCTGATACACTACCTCATGCATCTTAGAGAACATGTGGGCTAGAAGACACTGACCCTAGGCTAACTCAGAAGGAGTCACCATCAGACGTGCAACCATCAGGGCCCAACCCATCAGAAGACCATTCTGCTGACGGTCGAACATGATAATACCACCTATCATCCCAACAAGGATGCACTCTAATCTATGGGTCTGACCATAGTGCTATACCAAGGTCTCCCATTAAATAGAACCAGTCAACTAAGTGTCATCTCCGAAGATACATCTGAATGCTAATAATCCAGAGTTCCCCGAACTCACATAAGTTGGACGCTGACTCTTGTAAACATCCTCTAGAGTCATAGTGAGCTCTCCGATGGGTAAATGAAATGTCTGCATCTCTGAATGGAATCTCTCTATCAATGCAGTCAAAAGACCATGGTTTACCCTAATCTCAGGTAAATGGATCAGATACTCAAATTTGCATGAAGCAAGATGAACTCTCATCGGATCAGGCAAGGAAACATAGTCTCTAAGTGGCTAGATGTGAGATGCATACATGAACATTAGGATATGTGACCTACACAGCATAAAAATAGGGAACCCTATTAGTACTTTGGTTGAAAAATAGGCTACACATACAGGTTTTGAACAGTTTTCTATTTCAGAAGGTAGATCAAAGACTCAGTAATCAAGCTAAAAGATCAAAAAATTCAAAATTTTGCCCTGGAAATGAGTTTTGGGCTCATTGTTTTCCAAATGAAAAATCAGACTAGCAGAAAAAATTGTACGAGTTTTTAGTGGTTACCATACGACAAACCATGATGATACAACACTGTATATCTCCTCGTACGAGTTAGGAGGGACCCGATGAAACGTCATACAACTCTTGGGTCCCTCTCATATGAGTCTTGGGGGTTAATGATACGACAATCTAACTAGAATTGAAAAGTCGTACGAGCCTAGAAGGACAGTCATACAAGTTTTTGTGCATGCAAAAATTAAAAATTAAAATTGTACGAAAAATATGCTAAAAATGCTATAAACAAAGAAAAATTGACTTTTCAGAGAAGCACAGAGGTCCACCTAACGGATGTCCATACTGTCGAGGTCTCTGATGCCTCTAGCTGCACTCAAAATGGTGAGAAGACACAGGTACCTTCATTTTTACCACTTTCTCACTCAAAGGGCTCCACAAGGTTTTCAAAAGTCAACGGTGAAAATGAATTGAAAATGACCCTTCTGGCCTTTATATAGCTTTTGACCTAATTTTCAAAAGTGCTTCATTTTTCATGAAAATTGCACCCCTAGCTAATTTCGATGATCTGAACCCATTTTTGGGATCAAAATTGAAATCTAAGATTATTTACTATGTCAAAATAGTGGTTTAAAATTTTCAGACCTAGGATGTCTGATTGCTTGCCTAATCGAACTTCAATCATCAAAGAAATCTAGTATTCAACTTAACCGATTATCTCACATCAAACTACTAAAATTTCAACTTGGTCAACCATGGTTGACTCATGGTCAAACCTAGTCAAGCTTGGTCTTCTAGACTTCTAAATGATGCAGAATGCATTCTCAAACGTCTATAACCACTTCTTAAATCAATTAACATCCTTCTAAACCATTCAACGCTGACTTTTCTTATTAGATTTCAATTTTAATCCCAAAGGGGGCATAGTATTGCATATCATTCAAAGTCTATAAATCTAATTCTGTTAATCAAATCTTTCCTTAGTAATCAAGACAACAACCACGTCTAGTTTCTTATTCATCTAAAGTCCTCATCACTTGGGGTGAATCTATCATCTCTTGGGGCATATCAGATTCATTTGGTATCCTAAATCTATCTTGTAAATTGTACTAGCTTTTCGTAACAATCGGTTCATTAGTGTTATTTCCTTGGTTCTTCGTAACTGATGGGTCCAAGATGTGATACCAATATGATTCATACAAGGACATTCAGGTCTGGAATCAGTCACTCACTTCTTCACAATCATAAGGTTCAAAATCAAGTGTTTTGGAACTTTTTCATAATCATTGGTTCATTGTTGATATAGCTAGCGTCATCGCGATTCCTGGTCATTCTGGGCCTGGGTCAGTATCTCTTTTTCCAATCTTTCAATTGGTTTTTGTCTCAGAATTGGTTAATCTTTCATCTTTCAAATCAGTCTCATACATCTTTATCATACATAGACTATTATTTGAACCACTACGCTTTGTACAGTGATTCAAAGAGGTGCAAAATGTAATACCCCAAAAATGGGCTATAGGTTCATTAACCTCCTACATCTTCAATTCGAATGAAATCGACATCAAAGTCCTAACCTAAGGCACATCTGCACATTATCGAATCCTAATTGATTTTATCCTAAATTCTGCATCGGGGAATATTCCTATCAATATTCCTATATTATCCTAATTATCTTTAATTTCATAATTATTTGGCAATAAATCTTATTTATCCTAAAGTTTGATTAATTGAATATTATGAATATTTAATTAATTAGATTTAATACTGCCACTTAATTATTTAATTACATTTAATTATATTTATTCCTAAATTGTATTATTTAATTTTGACAATAGATCAAAAATCTTATGACTAATTGATTAAATTCCTATTTAATTAATTAAGTCAGTTGTCAATATTTAATAATATAGTTTTAGAATAAAGTTTGATTTAATAATTGATTAACCAATAAATCAATTGTTTTAATTTCAAAAATCAGTTAAGTTGAGGATAAATCACTTTATTTATTTAATTAATTCATAATTAATTGTGCACATTCAAAGAGCATTTAAACTCAAAATCAGGAAATCAATGCAAGTTGTTAACTTTTGGAAACTCAACATTCTATTTTGAGTTCAAAGCTTATCTAAACTTCTGATTTGAGTTAAAAAGTTGTTCTTGCATGCTTTTGCATAATTTTGTGAGTTAATTATCTCTGATTTCCTGATAACTCAAAAATCAACCCGAGTTTATCAAGAGTGATTTATGACTTTTCTCTTGCATCCTCAAGCCTTGGATTTCTATAAAATCAAGGCTCAGTTCTTCATAATAACAACACTTGAATTTGCACAATTACTCTGGCGAATTGGCGATTGAAAGATTGATCATTTGCGACAGGTGATTTGTGAGATCTTTCATAGTTGATCATTTAGCTTTTACATAGTTTCTTATTCATAGTTTCATACTCATTCATAGCATTTTTTAGATCAAATCTGCATTCCAATTTCATTCATTCTAGATTAATTTCATACAGTTTTCATATTATTGCATAGAAAATACAAAAGTATAGCTTAATCTGCATTCATATAATTTTTCATATTTTGCATTCAAATCCTTCATTTAGGTGTTGCATTGTCACTAGTCTCAGTATGATCTGAGAGTATCATACTCGCACCTACTAGAAGGCAATAAATCACCTAGTTAGTTTAGTTTCCATTTCATTGCACGATTTTGGTTTTTTGCTAACCTCTAATGTTTTACTGAAGTGTTGTGTCTACAGTTAGGTACAAAATTCACACACACAACACTTTCTTGTCTTCAATTTATTCTTAAATAATGGTGTTGGAGAGAAATCTATTTTTTCATTATGAAAGATAGGATTCTTATCCAAGGAAATGGCACTTTGATTGTCACAATACAAAGGAGTGGGATCTTGTTGAGGTCGCCCAAAATCTTCAAGCAATCTTCTAATCCATAAGGCTTCTTTAGAGGCATTAAGGCATCCTTTATATTTAGTTTTTGTAGAATGAAGAGATGTGGAATGTTTCATTTTAATATTCCAATAAATATCACCCAAACCAACAAAGAAAGAATATCCACAAGTAGATTTTGTATCATTGGGTTCTCCCCCTAGATTTGAATCAGTATAAAATCCTTTTAAAGAAAAATAAGAATTTCATCATAAAATAAACCAACATTAATAGTGCCTTTAATATATCATAAAATTTTTTTAGCAACTTTACAATGATTTTATTGAGGTACAGAACATAAATCTTGAAAGCACACCAACGCTATAAGAAATATCTAGTATAATAAGACTTAAATAATTAAAACTTCCTACTAGGTGTCTATATAAAGTAGCCTCCACAAATGGGGTTTTCATATCAGTTATCAACTTAGTGCCTAATTCACATGGAATTGAAACATGAGTAGCATCATTCATTTTAAATTTCTCTAGAAGATCTTGAGCATATTTACTTTGAGATATAAAAATATCCTTTGGGGTTTGCCAATTTTTCATTCCTATAAAATAATTTAAAAGTCCTAAATTTGTCATTTGAAAATTTTGATTAAGTTGAAACTCAAGATTAGAAATTAAAGTATTGGAACTTTAAGTAAGAATCAAATCATCCACATATAAAAAAATAATGATAATATCATCTTTGATATGTTTAATATATATATTAGTATCATTTTTTCTTCTAACAAAATCTTGAGAAGAAAGAATGCATTAATATTCTTTAGGACATAGTTTTAATCCATAAATGGATTTTTTAAACTTACAAACTAAATATTCATTACCTTCTTTAACAAACCTATGATTTTGACACCTAAATATCCTCATGAAAATCACAATTTAAAAAGACACTTTTAACATCCATTTAGTGAATAAGCCAATTCATTTTAGAAGCTAAAGCAATGCCAAGTTTAATAGTAGGCATTTTAGCAACAAGAGAAAAAGTCTCATTACAATCTAAGCCTTAAATTTGAGATAAACCTCTAGCAACTAATCTAGATTTAAATTTAATAATTTCAATGTTGGCATTCAATTTAGTTTTATATATCCATTTGCTTGAAACTAATTTTTTACCATGAGGCAAAGGAACTAAATCCCAAGTTTGATTAGAAATTAAAGTATCATGTTCCTGTTGCATATATTTTTTCCAATGAGGTTGAATGTTATCTTGTTCAAAAGATCTAGGATCATTAGAAGTCACAATAGAATACATCAAGTCATAATTGTAATAATTAACTCTCCTAGGTTTAAGTTCACCCATTCTAGCTAAATAATCGTCACTTTCTTGAAAGAAATTCTTAAATCATTTAGGCTTTCTCTTAGAAGTAATTGAATCATCATTAGAAGAAGAATCATGAGGATTAGAGTTATTATTATCATCATCATCATTAGCACTAGAATGAATAAAAAGAGATGCTTTAGGAGTAGGGTTTAGAGAAGGAGGTTGGTCCTCCACAACCACAATTTTACTTCCACTAAAATCAACATCTTGCACATTAGAACAATAATGTACTCTATTCTTTTCAATACAAACATCTCTTGTAACTTTCACCTTGTTAGTAATAGGATTCTAAACTATTTATCCTTAGAGTGTTCATCATACCCACAAATATAAAGGAGAAGATTTAGAATCTAACTTTTTCCTTTTTTGTTTAGGTTTGTGATCATAAGAAATTGAACCAAAAATGCTTAAATGCTTAAGATTGGGCTTCCTACCAAACCAAGTCACTTCTAGAGTCATATCCTTTAGAGATTTAGTAGGAGTTCTATTTATGAGATATGTAGCACAAGCCATAGCTTCAACCAAATATTTATAATCCATATTCTTAGCATGAAATAAACATCTTTCCATTTGTACAATGGTTCTATGCTTCCTTTCCATCACACCATTTTATTGTGGTGCATATGAAATGGCAAGTGTTAGAGTAATAAGTTGTTTTTCTTATTAATTAAATCATATTGATTTATCTATTAAGTCACTTATTAACTCTTTCTTTACTTAAGCTAAACTTTAGACATATAATAATTAATTCTTTTATTAATTATTATTATGCAACCTAGGTTTCCCTTTTAGGGTTTCGATCTCCTTGTATAAGGATTGATCTCTCTTGTAAACATAAAACATTATTTTATTATTTAATTGCAACTTTTGTTTTGGCACATCAAGAATGTCTCCTTTTTCATGGATCCTTGCATTCAGGTCTCCATAGCTTTTTCTTCTCTTTTTGTGATAGGTGTTTGCATGCAGGTGTTCTTGGGAGTTGTGGGTTATTTTTTCATCAACTCCAACAGTAAGCTCATGTTTAATACAAAAATATTTCAAATAACAATGAAATTCATTATTAATATATTCCTTACCATTATTAATTCTAAGTATTTTAATCTTAAAATCATATTGTCTTTCAACAAACATATAAAATTCAATAAAAACATCAAGAACTTGATCCTTACTATTAAGAGAATATATCCAAGTTCTCCTTAAAAAATCATCAAAAAATGTAAGTGCATACCTTGATCCTTGGATGGAATTATTCTCCATGGGTCACAAAAGGTCACTATGAATGAGGTGCAATTTATGATTTTCCTTCTATGATTGACCACGAGGAAAGGGTTCCCTATGCATCTCAACACTCATGCAACTAGTTCATACAATTTTGGAAGGAACGACATTAGGCAACCCATAAACCATATTTATTTTTTGCATCAAAGAAATATAATTAGAATTCAAATGGTCAAGTCTTTCATGTCATACATTAAAATCAATAGTAGTAAGGAAAGAGTACCTTGAAGTAGAAAACTCAAAGAATTTAAAGAGGTTATCATTATCCATTTGTGCATTAGCAATAATTTGATTATTCTTAGGATCAATAATATAATATATATCCTTATAAAATCTAATCCTATAATCCTGACATAGCTTAGCAACAAAAAGTGGATTTGATTTTAATTTAGGAACATAAAACACATCTTGAAGCTTTCCATTATGAACAATTACATCACCCAAACCATCAACTTTACAACTATGATTATCATCTAATTAAATTGGAATATTTGAAGTATTAGGATGCAAAGAATTAAAAAATTCTTTATGAGAAGTGACATGTTGAGATGCACCACTATTGTTACATTTCTTAGAATTAGGTATTAGTATTGTGCTTCTTAAAACAATTATTAGTAACATGTCCATCTTTCCCACAATATGTTCAATGAGGCCGTTTAGTAGAGTTGTTATTTTGATTATTATTGTTTTTTTGTTATTCTTATGGTTATGATAGGAATTATAATGAAATTTTTTATTGGAGTAATTATGATTATTATGGTGATTATTTAATCTGAAATTATGATTATGATTATAAATTTTAGACGTGAATGCATGTTCATTACCTTTAAGAGTACCAAATTGAATTAATTTTTCTTTTTCTTGATGTAATCAATTTTGAAAAATAGCATAAGTCAATTGGCTAGCTAGAGTAGGAATAACAAGTTGAGCATGCAAATTTGTAATAAATTGTTGAAATTGTCTAGGAAGACATTTATGAAAATAAGATGAATAAAATGAATATTAGCTAATATTAGTCCTAAATAATTTAATTAACCTTTGAGAGAATCAAATTTTAATAAGATCTCATCGATGTTTTTAAAATCCATATACCTGAGATCTTCGAGTTGATCTTGAAGCTATTGTTTTGGGATTCATTTGAACTATCATACATTGTTTTAAAAATGTCTCAAGCTTTATTGGCTTTAGTAAAGTTTCCAATGAGAAAGTACAAATTAATAATCATTGAAATACCGACTAAACCAAGTTCTTCCTCATTTTGAGCCTTCCATCTATCTTGATCAGCTTGAGGAGAATCTGAAGTAGGCTTTGAAGTTCTATCTATAAAAAGACCCAAAAGGTGTGTGAAACAAAAAAATAAGAGAAACATGTGTTTTCCATAGATGATAGTTAGAGCTATTTAATTTGATTTATGAAATTAAAGTAGACATGATTACAAAAAAACCCCTTAATAAAATCTCCTTTGAGTTTATTTTTAAATAGTTAAATTATTTATACTAAATTTATACTTTAGGAAAATAAAATAATAATAAAACTTTATATCCCTTTCCCTATCTCATTAGGAATATATTGATGTTCTTCTCTCTCAAATGCAATTAATGTTACCAAGGAAGCTAGCAAATATTTGAAGGAAATTTATGATATTTTGAGGCCTCATTTTGATCCAAGTAATGATGTGAAAGATAATCTGAAATTACGTCATGCTTATCATCATGCATGAGGACTTCTAGGCTAACTTTGTAGATGATTTTGAAGTAATAAAAAGGTCTTGATCCAGACTCACTATGAATCAAGTTCAAAAATATGGACTCCAGTTGGATACTCAAGGAGTTGTAGAAGATGGATTGGACATGGTTAACCCTAAGTATTATGAAAAGGTTCAAAACACTGCACTAGATTAGATCAATCAGGAAGCCCCAAAAGTTGATGAAATTGATGTAAGAGAAACCCCTTTCTTGAGAAGCATCGGGGCTTGGATAAACAGGGAAAAAGGTGAGGAAAAAGAAGCTACTCCATCACAACCTCCCATAACTCCTAGGCAGAGTACGCCTTTTGTTGCAACACCAAAAACAATAGTTTCTAATATTCCCACAGGGAACTCATCAAGTGTTGTTGGAGGTGGAGGTGAAACACCACTAGAAAAAGAGAAGTATATAAACACAACCTGTGGATATAACTTTGTGCCTAATATTGATCTAACAAAAGAATAATAAGAGGGTGAGAAGGAAATCCAAGGAGATCAAAGAGTTCAAGAAGAAGAAATAGAAATACTTTAGGGAAACTTTGATCAAGGATAGAGGATAATACAAGATTCACAAAAACCAACCTCTAGCCTTGGTAGGGTATTAAAGTTTCCTTTTACTAATGTAGCTCATAGTTCCACCCCTCTTATCAAAAGAACTCTTTTTTTTAATTATGAATCCTTGAAAAGTGCTACTCAAGTGTTTTCCACTCCATCATGGTTACAAGAAATCTTAGAAAAGAAAATGAAGAGAGAATTTTAAAAAAATCATCCAAAAATGCAGTTTCACAACTCTTACAAGCCACACAAACCCTACAAGACAAAAATTTAAAGGCTATTCAAGATTTCATTGAATATGAGAAGATAGGGCATGTCTTCTTTGAAATGGCCCAACTGATGATTTAAAAAGACCCTAATGCAGCTACAACAACTAATTTCCATGAGATAAGAATCGACACTATGATTCCAAGTGTGATCAAGACATGGGAATCTGGGGATTTTCTAACCAAAGAATACATAAGAGATTGAAAAAGACAAAAATGGATAAAGAACAATTAATGGTTATGGTTAGGTTACTATCAAATAATATTAGGAAATTTTTAGCACCCTTATCTTCATAGATAGAAGGTTCATCAGATACTATATTGGACCCTGCAATTGAAAAGAATGTAGTGCTAATCTCATGATTACAAGAAGATAGCCATCTTGGAAGTGTAACTAGAGATTGGATTGAATATTTGAAGGTACAAGGTTTACCCGTCATCAACAAATTGAGTGAATCTTTTGATTATTTAACATTAGATATAAATGCTATGATATTTGAGGCTAGAGTGGCCAAAATAGAACAAAATATGCACCTAAAGAATATGAAACAAATAAAGAAAGTGATGGAAATGAAGGTGGAAAATACTGAGTCTAGGATTGATACAGTCACCAAAAGAACCTCTCCAGAAATGGATGTTTAGTATGGGTTATATATGTGAGTGTATTTCTAAGAGTGCCAAGAATTTGAAGAAACTTTTAGTAGATGTCAAAGAAAACATCGAGCAGATAAAAACATATTTTAAGGATATCAGATGTAAAATGCCTAGGAAAGAAGTCTCGGGGGTGGTTACTATAGATTAATTGAAGGCAAAATATTGATAATATAACTAGTCCACAAGTATACTGCAAAGAAGAACACCAAAAATTAACAAAGATAGATGCAATGCTAATGTGGTGTGGGAATCATTACTAGGATTTCAATGCCAAGGAAAAGGAAATAAGGGAATAGACGACCTATTGGTCCATTAGGAATGTTGGTTCCCAAAAAGGTTATATGCTATTAGAAGCTACTAGTACACTATTGGAAAAATTCTATAGAGGAGCCAAATCCAATTATTAAACTCCCTAAGAGGATTGGACCAACTGACATAGATATTGATTCCCTCTACACTTTAGGTTTTTGCAAACCCAAGGCGGGTATACCTTTAATGCCTTTGAATACACACATTAAACTCAGAACTGGAATTAATAATGAGAAAATACATTTCACAAAGATCTCAACAAAAATTTAAGGAGATGTTGAATGTGAGATAGACATTAATTGATCTACAACGTAAAGTGAAACATGAGATTCAGGGAAAGACAACTACAAACATACAGAAAAGTAAAGAAATTATGTGATTTTAATCAATTTTTTATAGTAAGGACCACCTAGACATAAAAAAACAACACACATGTAAATCCCATAACTAGCTGAGATTAGTGCCCCATCCATTTGGGAAATGGAGTCATCAGGAGTATACCATCATACAAGAGAGTTTCAACAATAGCCTAAGATCTAAGTGTTGAACCTTTGGTGTTTGGTCTTTGAATGCTGTCATTGGTGTCAATAATACATCCATGAAATTATAATGAGAATATGGTATGGTGAAAATCATGAAATTATCTTATTTTATGTCCTTCAATATTGTTCAAAACATATTCAAGACATAAATTTAAGTGTTATACAATTAACACTTAATGTTCACATTGGTTAAGAAAACGGTTATGAAAAAATAGTTTTGGTCTATGTGAAAGTCGACAAACTTATTCATCTAATAGACCCTAACCATAATAACTTTCATGAACAGGAAGTGAATTATCTAAAATGGTTTGTTGTTAGATTTTGTATATCACATGTACAGAAAGAGGAAAAATCTGTTTATTAAAAGAAGTTACAAAATTCTATGATAGTTTTAGCAGTTTTGAGCAGTTTTGGTGTAATTGAAGTTTGGGGTATCTAACTGCATCACAAATGTCAAATATTTTGGTTTATAAGTAGGGGATACATTTCTCTAAAAGATAGTATAGGGTTTTGGAGATAATTTGCAGGATTTGTGTGGAATTCTTTGTAGATCGAACAACTTGCAGGCAGATTTTAAAACAACAAAGAAGAGGGTAATGCTTTATGCTTCTATTTTGTCATTTCTAAATTAATTTTCATTGCATAAGTTTATTAGAGATAGAAGAATGGATATATATTTATTTTTGAGTCATTCACATCAGTATTTAATCAGATCTTTTAATGAAAAATAAAATATATTTGGGTACTTGATGTTTTGAAGAGAAACAAAGGTTTATCATTTCAAAAAGTTTAATAGTTTGAAAGACATTAACTCAAGTCATGTTCTTGCATTCAAATATGTTGTTTTAAGTTTGATTATACTTTTTATAATATGATATATTCATTGTAAGAAGGCTTGTATTCTTTGGTGAAATTTATTGATGTAAAATAATTAGTAAGAGAGAAGAAGAGAAGTATATCCTGCATTATGTTTTCAACAAGAAGTTGAAATCAATTATTTATTATTTATATTGTAACAGAGTTGATCCTCTGATTTTGTATCTCATTTAATCATTTTAGAATTTGGTGCTTCTTGTATTCTTGAAGTTGGTGCTTCAGGTGTAAGGGATTGGTGTTCCTTGAAATCGGTGTTTCAAAAATAGGGTGTTGGTGCTTCCTAGAGTTGTAGCTCTAAAAGATTTTCCCAAGAGGCTAATAAAGTTTCAGATTCAAAGTGGTTTTTACCCTAAGGGGTTTTTTACTATAAAAATTGTGTACTTTGTTCTTTTTACATATCTTGTTCATATTTCATGTTATAATTGTAAAAATTGAAAAGGACAAGTTTTTAAAGTAACCACTGATTCACCCCTCCCCCTCTTAGTGGTGTTTGTATTGCAGATCTTCTAAAGAAGTATGGGACAAGTTGAAAAACACTTATCATGGTAATGATAGAGTTAAAGAAGCCAAGATAAAATATTTAAAATCAAGATTTGATGATCTAAAAATGGGAGATGATGAAAAGGTAGAAGACTATCTCCTTAAGATAGATGAAACTGTGAATGGCATAAGAGGCCTTGGTGAAACAATTGATGATATTGATGTTGTAAAGAAAGTTTTAAGATCTCTTCTTGATAAGTTTGATTCTAAAATATGTTCCATAGAATAAAATAGGGACATTAACAAATATACAATGGAAGATATTCATGGAGCACTTGTAGCTTATGAAATGAGAAAGTTTGCCAAGAAAGAATCTACAAGAAAAGAAGGAGCATTCAAAGTAGAAAAGAAGGCAAAGCAAGTCTCATCAGAATCAGAAGACCTTGATATTCTTGAAGCACATTTCTCAATAAAATTAAAGAAAGGAGCATCGAAATACAAAGGCAAACTTCCTTTCAAATTCTTTAATTGTAGTAAAATAGGACACTTTGCATCTAAATGTCCTTATAATAGTCATGATGAAGTAGATGATGAGAAAGAGAAATCAAGTAAAAAGAAATTCTATAACAAAAAGAAGCTCTTTAAGAATAAGAAGAGTTTGATTGCTGATGTATTAGATAGTGAATCTAGTAGTTTTGAATGTGATGAAAATGAATTTTCATTCATGGCTACAGAAACTACGTGTCAAGAATCAGATAGTGATGATGATGTTGAACTTCTTGAAGCTGATTTAGAATGTGAATTTCTTTATGCACTTAAAAAGATCAAGGAATTAACAAGGAATTTAAGTGTTCAAGAAAATCAATTCATAAAGGAAAAAGAGAACTTTGAAAAAGAAATTAAAGAATTAAATCAACAAGTTATAGATTTAAAATTACAAGTGGAGGAACAAAAGAGAATTGTCTTTGTCACTAAGGAAGAGTTAAGTTCTAAAGATCAGGAATGTACAAGGTTAATGAATGAAGTAGTATCATATAAAAGGAAGTTAGAAAAATATGAGAATACTACTTTGGATGAAATGTTAAAAAAACAAAGAAGAATTGTTGATCTAACTGGAATTGGTTTTGAACTTGGACAATGCTCTAGTGACAAGAAAGATAAATATTTATTTGGGATATTCAAATCTGAAAGTAAAGACATAGATCAACATGTTACCACTTCAAATTCAGATAAAAATGCAGATTTTAATCATATTTCTAATGGTAAAAGGAAAATTACATCAAGCTCTTCATTCATGGGTAAAAGATATTCAAATAGGTTCACTTCTTTCTTTGATGGGTATTGCTTCATGAGTCATCAATATAGACATAGAATAAGTAATTGCAAATATATGTCAAGAAGGTTTTCAAAGTTTCATTTTGGTTATTCCTTTCCTAAAGCGAATGGTTTAAGATGTTACAAATGCAATCTTTTTGGTCATGTTATGAAGAATTGCAAGACTAAGACATTTCAGAATGATCAATCTTATACTAGTGTACAAGTTGATAAAGAATTTGATACTAATGTGACTAAGATATGGAGGCCTAAGATTAATAAGTCTATGTTTATTCAAATGGCTTTACATTCTAAAGAAAAAAACTCATGGATAATTGATAGTGGTTGTGCTAGACACATGACAGGTGATAAAACAAAGTTTGATAAATTGATTAACTACAAAGGTGGCAGTGTGAGTTTTGGTGATGATTCTTCAAGGAAAATTAAAGGTTTGGGTTCTTTGATGCTTAGTGACAAAATGTCTATTCATGATGTGTATTACATTGAGGGATTGAAGTACAATATTCTAAGTGTTAGTCAAATTTGTGATAATGGATATGAATTTGTCTTTGATGATCATGGTTGTCAAATCAAATTTAAATTAGGATAGTTGGTTGCATTAGGTAAAAGATCTAAAGGGAATGTATACAACTTAAAAGATATCAAAAATACTAACAATCATGAAGATGTTTGTGTTAATATGATTTAGAACAATAGAGAGGGGGGGTGAATCAGTTGTTCTCAGGTCTTGATGTATAAAACAATCTCAAAAACTTATCCTTAAATCAGATCCAAAACCAAAACAAACTCGATCATCACTGATTCAATAATAGAAACATCTAACAATGCAGTTGATGCAGGAGTATCCTAGGTGTAAGAGCAATCTTGCATCACCCAAAAATATTTCCGTTTGCTTTTTAATAAGGGCTATCTTGTGCAGAGTTGTTATTTATGGAAACTTATTATTTTTAGTAAGTTGGTCATATGATCTCAGAATGTTTTGATTTCACAGTTGGAGGTTCATCCTAGTCATTTCAGCCTACCAGTTGAGTTTCATTGCCACATCATCAGTATTGGTGAAGTTATTGACATTTTTGGGTATGAAATCTTTTAGGTCAATTTTCAAGGCCTTAAGGCTCTGGATTGCGATCGACCCCCGGCTGACTGGAACTAGCACATGTTAGGCACTCTAGATTGCATCATGGCATTTTTGAAAAGTGGTTACCATTAAAAAATGGAGTTACAGTTAAAAATTTATGGCCTCCGAAAGTTGGGTTACCTAAAATCATATTTTGTATTTCTTTTGAGCTAACCCTATTGTAATAATTGTGAAAAATAAATAATTCTATGTTTAGACGGCCTAAAGGGCTAAATTTCTAGAACCTTCTCGGCGGTGGAAATTGCTTATATAAGAAAGGTCTGTAGTGTTGTCTTAGGAGTTCAGGATAGTTCTGGGTAGTAGATCTGGGTAATAATTTGAGGCTTTGTCCTATAGAATATTGTAAGGGAATGCCCATGTGGCTTTGCATATTGTAATTCTGAAAGTTTGTAATTCCACATTTGTGGAGATAATAAGAAGCCAATTTTATGTTCTTGCATATTGTTGTTGTTTCTCTATTTCTATTATGTGTTTTTGGTATTAAGGGGAGAACCCTTCATCAAGTGGTATCAGAGCAGGAGTTCCTAAGTGTGTAAATAGATCACTGATTGTGAGACAGTTTGCACCAGGATCGTGGGTTAGGGTTTTCTGTGTAAACAGATCACCGACTGTGAGGCAATTTGCACCAGGACCGTGGTTAGGGTTTTTGCACACATCGCGAAAATGCCTCCATGAAGGGAATGTGGTGGAAGAGCTGGAGTTGTAACACCTGAGGTTAGAGTGCTCCAGAGACAAGTGCGAGCATTACAAGAAGAGATTCACAGAGGAATGAATCTTAATGTTAGAGACAAAAGCAAGGATGAAGCCGAAGAAGAAGATCAAGAAGGAGAAGTCAAAGTTGTAAACTAGGAGGAAGAAAGACTTTTTCAGGCCATTTCCAAGATCAGAAAAAGACCTAAGATTGAGGTTCCTCCATTTTCAAGAAATCTTAACCCAAAGGAGTTGATCGACTAGATCAATGAATGTGAAGAGTATTTTGAATATGAAGATATTGAGGATCTTGATAGGGTCAAATTTGTGAAGGCTAGACTGAAAGGTCATGCGAAGATCTGGTGGCAAGAGATTCAATTGGAGCGAAATAGAAGAGGGAAAGATAAAATCACAAGATGGGATCAGATGGTGGATAAATTGAAGCGACAGTTCATCCCTATTGATTATGAGCTTGACCTACTAAGGAAAATGCAAAGTTTGAAGCAAGCAGGAAGATCTATTCAAGAGTATACAAAGGAGTTCTATCGAATCCTCATTAGAACAGGCCATGTAGAAGCTGACAAGGAGAAAATTTCTTGTTACCTTAATGGGTTAAGGCCGAGCATTCAGGAAGAATTGAATCTGGTTCGAATGAATAGTATTGAAGAGGCATGCCAGTTTTCCCTAAAAGTAGAGGAAAAGTTGAGCAAGAAGTTTGAGAGCAGACAAAGTGGAAGAGGTCGTGATGGAAGATTTGGTGGACAGTCATATGGAGACCGAAATGAAGATCCGAAAAAGAAATATGAGATTAGTAACAGTCAGAATTAGAGAGGAGATAATTCCAATCATTTTCATGATTAGAATAATAGAGATCAGAGAGGAAGAGAAAGAGGACAAGAATCTGGAAGAGGAAGCTTTCGTGGAACATGTTTTCACTGTGGAGAAGAAGGTCATAGGGAATTTGAATGTCCTCAATGCCAAGGATGGACAGATAGGAGGAATGAAGGCCAGGCCAGAGTTGCACATGTAGATGAAGATGCCGGATCATCAAATTTAGAAGATGCTAAAAGGGGAGAAACGTTGATTAACAGAAGAGTCCTGCTGAGTGGTGAGAATGAACCTGAACAAAGGAGGAGCTTGTTTCGTACTAGATGCAAGTGTGAGGGAAATATTGTGATGTGATTATTGATAGTGGAAGCACTGAAAATTTTGTGTCAGAAGAGATGGTGACAAAGTTGAAGCTCAAGAGGCAGAAACATCCACATCTATATCGGGTTGCCTGGGTGCAGGATGACCACAAGGTCATGGTCAGTGAACAGTGCCTAGTAAAGTTCAAGATCAGCGGGTACCAAGATGAGGTACTATGTGATGTCATATTTATGGATGCATGTCACATGTTGTTGGGTAGACCTTGGTAGTTTGATAGATGTGTTGTACATGATGGTCGTACGAATACCTAATCCCTGACAAAGGATGGAGTGTGAAATAAGCTAAAACCATTGAAGGAAACAAAAGAAAAGGTATGTGGTAATGCAAGAATAAATTTTGTTGATAGAGGAAATTTCTCAGATGGTATGAGGCATGAGCATATGTGTTTTACCTTAATTCCAAAGGCTAGAAAAGAAGAGGTAGAAGATGTACCTGTAGAAGTTGTAGAATTATTGAATGAGTTTCAGGATATTATATCTGATAATGTACCTGATGGATTACCACTAGTAAGAAAGATCAGTGATCAGATGGACTTGATTCCAGGAACCAGTTTTCCAAGTAAGACATCACACAGAATGACACTAGCAGAAAGTGAAGAGTTGAAGACAGATTTGAAGTTTAGTTCATCACATCATCAACAGATTGTATATGGAAGTAGTCCTAGAAATGCATCTGAGTTGAGGAAGATAGATAAAGGAGAAATAAGTAGTGCTGAAGCTGAGGATTTTGCAAAACATTTGAAGAACATCCATGAGGAGGTGAGGAAGCACATTACCAAGATGAATGCATAGTATAAGGCTAAGGCAGATGAGAAAAGGAGGCATAAGGAATTTCAGGTTGGAGATGAAGTCATGGTTCATTTGTGGAAGGAAAGATTTCGGTTGGTACATATAACAAGTTGAAAATGAAGAAGTTTGGGCCATGTAAGATATTAAAGAAGCATGATTCAGGAAATGCATATGAGGTCAAGTTGCCTACTGAGCTGAATATTTCACCAGTATTTAATGTTTTAGATCTGATAGAGTATCATGAAGGAGGTGTTGAAGATGAGGTTACAGTAGCACAGTGGAGTATTCCAGCAATCAGTTCAGAAATCAAGGAGATTGAAGACATACTGGATAGTTGTGTTGGCAGAAGAACAAGGAACAAGA
Source organism: Chamaecyparis obtusa (assembly GCA_027943335.1). NCBI lineage: Eukaryota > Viridiplantae > Streptophyta > Pinopsida > Cupressales > Cupressaceae > Chamaecyparis > Chamaecyparis obtusa. The sequence goes on along the minus strand of BSBK01005430.1, from coordinate 513,779 downwards.
CATATGAAGAGTATTTGGTCAAATGGAAAGGATGCCCTGTTGAAGATTCATCGTGGCTAGCAAAGGAGGAGGTTAACCATCTTTCCTCTGCACACCTGAGTCGTGACAAGGTCACTTCTCAAATTACCCCAGGTGTCTGATGCAGGAGCATCCTAGGTGTAAGAGCAATTTTGCATCACCCAAAAATATTTCTATTTGCTTTTCAATAAGGGCTATCTTGTGCATAGTTTCTATTTATGGAAACTTACTATTTTTAGTAAGTTGGTCATATGATCTTAGAATGTTTTGATTTCATAGTTGGAGGTTCATCCTAGTCATTTCTACCTACCAGTTGAGTTTCATTGCCACATCATCAGTATTGGTGAAGTTATTGAGGTTTTTGGGTATGAAATCTTTCAGGTCAATTTTCAAGGACTTAGAGGCTCCGAATCGTGATCGACCACCAGCTAACTAGCACTAGTGCATGTCAGGCACTGTAGATCTCATCATGGCATTTTTGAAAAGTGGTTACAATAGAAAAACAAAGTTACGGTTAAAACATTATGGCCTCCAGAAGTTGGGTTACCTAAAATCATATTTTGTATTTCTTTTGAGCCGACCCTATTGTAATAATTGTGAAAAATAAATAATTCTATGTTTAGTCGGCCTAAAGGGCTAAATTTCTGGAACCTTCTCGGCGGTGGAAATTACCTATATAAGAAAGGTCTGTAGTGTTGTCTTAGGAGTTCGGGACAGTTCTGGGTAGTAGATCTGGGTAATAATTTGAGGCTTTGTCCTATAGAATATTGTAAGGGAATGCCCATGTGGCTTTGCATATTGTAATACTGAAAATTTGTAATTCCATATATGTGGAGATAATAAGAAGCCAATTTTTTGTTCTTGCATATTGTTGTTGTTTCTCTATTTCTGTTATGTGTTTGTGGTATTAAGGGGAGCACCCTTCATCAGCAGTCCACTACCTAGCTGTAACTTAACTTGCAAAACATAGTAATGTTCAAACCAAAACATTCACACAAGCATTAACACCAGGATTTATAGTGGAAACCCAATTTGGGAAAAACCACTTTGTAACATGCTACTATTATTTTCACTCTTCTGAAGTGAGCTCGGTAAAAAACCAACCCTGTCAAAGGTTACAATACACACTGTCAGATGTGACCCAGTTAAAGGATTTCAATCACCTTGTTAAAAGTGAGCCTAGTCATAGGACTTACATACACTCCATTAGAATGCAACCTTGTTCAAAGGATTTAAAATATGACTGTTAGGTCAACCTCTGTTAAAAGGATTTTGACTGTTACAATGGTTAGAAAGTAGCAGTAGTATTATCTAAAAAATATACAACTCACTTTGCAAATATCAGATCCGATTCTGTACAATAATGTTGGTTTACTGACTTTGAAAATTTACCATTTCCATCTCAGATCTGCTCGGAACTTTTCTTCAAGCAATCACCAGAATTCTCCTTCAGCCTTTTCTGCTTATTCAGTCAATAAAACTTTCTTCTTCCAGCATTCTCTATTCTTCATGTACATGCATATCACAATGCTCAGGTTTCCTTATATTTTTCTCAATTAGGTTAACTCATCTTTTTCCACTCAACCTCATTCGTAGATCTTAGGGTTAGGTCAGATTCATTGAATCTACCCGCTTCATGTTCTTCGGCTCCTTTTCTAGAATAATCTCAAATCTCTTAAAGATTTACAATAAAACATTTTACAATGCATTTAATGCTTCCAAACAATCAATAAATAAAGTCAACATGTTTTACATAATCCAAGAATTCAACAATGTCGGTTCCAAAATCAAATTCTCTTCAAATATAAAATTTTTGATGCTTGGTCAATACTATGATTGTTCACTCGGTCTTCATGTAGAAAGCTCAGTCATTACTAAAATTGTTTCCTTGGCTTACACTGTCTTCCTCAGCAATTTACTGATGCTCAATCGACACTATAATTTTTCTCGGCATCTACTAACTCGGTCGACACTAACATTACTCAGCTTAAACATGATTTTTCCATTCTTTGCTCGGTTAAGCCTACCAGTTTAGTCTTCAGTCTTACTAAGATAAACAATACATTATCTCATCATTGTGCAACATAGTCAAGTACACTTTGTAGTATCAAGATAACTCAACCTTTCCCTAGGTGCTATTGTTACCAACCATGCTTAGCCCATTTGCAACACTCAAATAGATATAATACTTTCCTAAGTAGCAACCGTCTTATCAATTAAGGTTTGACATCAATGATAATACAACAATTGTTTCAATTTAGTTTCCAACAATCTCCCTCTTTGGCATTGATGGCAACACCATATGATATCACTTGAATAACACATGGATTACCAACCAATCCAAAAAACTTATCTGTCCATCAGAGAATTATTTTATAATATCCTTAGCTTCATTCTGATTCAGAATCCTATAAGCCTCACTTTTGTGACCGTCAGAAGTATTCAGATCTCCCTCTATCCTGATTCTTCATTTCAGTTCATCATCCTTATCTCCAGTTTCATCAATTCATCTCCCATTAGTTCATCTCCCTCTCTCCTTTCAGTTCCATCAGCTCATCTCCCTCTAACTTTTCAGTATCATGTGTTATCATATCGCATGTGTTATCATATCAGTTTCATCTCCCTCTTTGACAAAAATGCCAAAGCAGCAACTAAATTATACATCCATCAAATGTAGATAATATCTATGCAGCTCAGTGTTTCTCCCTCTGTCATCTTGCTTATGACTAATTCCTTTTCTTTGCTTCTTTTCACAACTCTAGGCCAGCCCTAAAGTGTGACAATCTTTTGCATCAATTTGTCAAATTTTTCACTATAGCATATTTGATGCAGTGCTCCTAGCTTGTCTAAGTAGCCTCAATTAGGGGAAGAACCCCTAATTGACTTCTCAAATACTCATGACCTTCTCTGGGTAAAGCTTTAGTGAATATGTCTTCTAATTGTTCTTTTGTATTCACATATTTCATTTGCACTTCTTTGTCTTGTACTAATTCTTTCAAGTAGTGATACTTGATTGTAATGTGTTTGGTCTTAGTGTGCATCACTGGATTCATAGAAATATTGATAGCACTTGTGTTGTCACAAAAAATAACAACAGGTTCAGTGATTTCTTCTTTCATGCCTATCAACAATTGCTTTATCCATACCAAGTTTGAACAGTTTAGTGCAGCAACAACATACTCGGCCTCAGTAGTAGATTGAGAAATGTAATTTTGTTTCTTGCTCATCTAGGAGACTAATCTCTATCCAAGAAAGAAAGCTCCACCACTTGTACTCTTTCTGTCATCTACATTTCCTACCCAATCAGCATTTGTATAAACTCAGAGTTCAAATTTTTCATCCTTCTTATAATATAGACCATAGTCAATAGTTCCTTTCAAGTATCTCATAATTCTTTTCATGGCCATCATATGTGTCTCCTTAGGATTGGCAGAGAATCTTGACACAATCTCAATAGCTAATGCAATATCTAGTCTGCTATGTACAACATACTACAATTTTCCATTCATGGATCTCTACAGAGTCTAATTCACTTTTGCAGCATCATCATTCTTAGATAACTTTTGTCCAGTAACCATAGGAGTTCCCACTAGTTTAGCATCTTCCATCCCAAAAGTTTTCAGTATTTCATTAACATACTTAGACTGTGTAATGAAAATTTCATTCTTCCTCTGATATACTTGTAAACCAACAAAGAATTTGATCTCACCAAACATACTCATTTCAAATTCAGTTTGCATTTCATTTGAGAAAATTTTACATAATGCATCTTGTCCACCAAAAATAATGTCATCCAAAATTTTTTTTGCCAATAGGATACCTTTACCTTCTTCATCCTTCATGTACAGATTGCTTGTGTCATTTGTTCTTGAAAATCCAATTTGTATCAAGTAGTTGTGCAACCTCTCATACCATGCTCTGGGAGCTTGCTTCAATCCATATAATGCTTTGTTCATTTTGCACACCATGTGTCTTTTGTTTGGATCAATAAAACCTTCTGGTTGTTCTATGTAAACTTCTTCTTCTAGCATACCATACAAAAATGTAGACTTGACATCCATTTGATATACCTTGAAATCTTTATAAGCAGCATATGCAAGTAGATTTCTTACTCCTTCCAATCTAGCTACAGAGGCAAATGTCTCCCCATAATCTATTCCTTCTTCTTGTGTGTAGCCTTTACATACTAGCCTAGCTTTGTTCCTAATGATTTCACCATTTTCATTCATCTTATTTTGAAACACCCACTTTGTTCCTATAAAATTTTTGTTTTCAGGTCTCGGTACCAGAGTCCAAGTATCATTCTTCTCAATCTACTCAATTTCTTCATTCATTGCTTGTATCCAGTCTTCATTCTCCAATGCTTCTATAGTTGTCTTTGATTCAAATTCACATAGTAGACATGTTGGATCCTTAGTGTTACTTTTGGTCTAGATTCTAGTATCTTTGTCTCCAATTATCTGTTCTGGCTTATGATGTCTTCTTACATATTTTGCCAAAATAGGTTCAGCTATTCGCTCCTCTATTTCATCATGTTCATCAGTAAGATTGTCAGATTCAACTTCAGAATGCTCGACAACCTCTTCATGATACTCAATAGCATTTTCTTGTAGCTCAGCATGTTCTTGTTCTTTCTCGGCACTATTTTCCTGATGCTTGATAGCTTCTGTCTATCGCTCGACATTTCTTACCTGAGACTCAGCATCAAGTGCAAGTTTGTTACTTGCCTCTTCTTCTTCCTCAATGTACAAAAAAGATCTATAATCTTTTTGTTCTCTTTTCTATTAGCTTCATTTCTTTCTGCATACTCATCAATTTTGACATTCACACTTTCCACAATTTTGTTAGTGTTAGAATTCAAACACTTATAAGCTTTACTTTTTGTGGAGTACCCTAGGAATATGCATTCATCACTCTTAGCATCAAACTTTCCATTCCTAGTGTCTTTTAATATATAGCACTTACTTCCAAAGATTCTAAAGTATTTATCACTCGGTGCATGCCCATGCCATAGTTCATAGGGTGTCAGATTTGTACCTTTCTTGATCTATACCCGGTTAAGAGTGTAGACATCAGTGCTTATAACTTCTTTCCAATATTTTTGTGCCATGTTATTTTCAATCATCAATGTCCTTGCACAATCCAAGATAGATCTGTTTCTCCTTTCTGTTATACCATTCTATGGAGGTGTTCTAGGTGCAGACATATGTCTTTTAATACCTCTATCATTGCAAAATAGATTAAATTCATTTGATGTAAATTCTCCACCTCAGTCAGATCTAAGACATTTCAGGTTCCTACCTGTCTCCTTTTCAACTTTATCCAAATGCCACTTAAAGAATTGAAAAGCTTCAGATTTTTCTTTTAGAAACATCACATGCATCATCCTAGTATGATCATCAACAAATAAGATAAAGTATCTAGCACCACAGTAACTTTGTACACCCATAGGTCCACAAAGGTTAGTATGAACCAAATCTAAAATGTTTTCAGAAGTAAAGGATTTGCTCTTGAAACTTGACTTTATCATTTTTCCTAACTGGCATTCCTTGCACATCACATTCTTAGGTTTCTTCAATCTAGGTAGATCTCTTACCTTTTTCTTCTTACTTATCTCTACTAGATTGTCAAAGTTAACATGACACATCCTTTTATGCCATAACCAAATATCATCAAGTTGTGCAATTAAACATGTTTCTTTAGATAGGTCAAGATAGAACAAATTACCTCTAGTCTGATCTCCACTTCCAATTAGTTCTCCAGTAGCATCAAATATGTTAGCTTGCTTGTGATGGAATTCCACTCGGTAACTAATTTTGTTAAGATGAGCAACACTTAACAAATTGTAATTAAGACCTTCAACCCAATATGCATTTTCACAAGATATCTTATCAGTTAGTTTAATCAAACCTTTTCCTCTAATAGGACATGGTGGATCATTACCAAATTTTACACTTTTACCTTTGTAATGATGTAAGGTCTCAAACTTATTTTTGTCACCAGTCATGTGATGTGAACAGCCACTATCAATAATCCATTTATCATTCTTGTTCACATAGGATATCAATGCAGTTTTCTCATCTTCATCAGATTCATCTTTCATTGCAACATAGACTACCTTAATTTCAAAATCATCACTATCAGTGTCAGTCTCTTTTTTAGCAATGTAACAAGATTTCTTACCTTTTCCTTTGTAGTCTCTGTTCCATTGGTAGCTTCTGTCATATTTTCTGTCTTTGTGTTTGCTTTTCCTTTCATCATCTTTATCCTTCCTGTCAAGACATCTAGCAGCTATATGACCAACTTTATTACATGCAAAACATATAATAGGAATTTTACCTTTATACTTTCCTTTTCCCCTTCTCAGTCTTCTAGCCATAAGAGCTTCTAGATCTTCTAGGTCTTCATCAGAAGTGTCACTGTCACTTTCACTATCACTTTCACTTTCACTTTCATTGATGCATCTTTCTTTTTCTTTCTTTGGCTTATTCAGAACTAGTTGTGACTTAAAAGAAGATTCAACATTTCCAATGCTTCCAATAGTGAAATTATCATAATTAGAGAGTTCAAAAGTAGTCAGCTTACTAACCAAACTTTCCAAAGTAAGTACATTAGCAAAGTTACATCTAGATTCCTGAATAGCTAAGATCTTAATAGCATATATAGGACGTAGGGTTCTTAGTACTTTGCCAATTATAGTTTCATCATCAATAGCCCGATTTTCTCCTCTAATAGCATTCTTAACTTCTTTTATTCTACCATAATATTGTGCAATGTTTTCACCTTCTTGCATTCTCATTTCATCAAACTTACCTCTAAGACTCTTGGCCTTTGCTTTCAGCACATTCAAGTCACCACCATAGATCCTTGCAAGAGTGTCTAACATATCCTTAGCAGTTGTGTAGTCCTTAATGTCCTCAAATTTTGGATAGCTTAGGGCAAATGCAATTTCCAGCATTGCCTGATTATGTTCTTGCTTGGCACTCATTTCTTTGGAAATCAAAGGTGTGACAGGTGAGACATAATTGTTCTCAATGTAGTACTTTGCAGAGTCACCAATACTGGCCAGATGCAGCTTCATCAAGCTTTGCCATGCAGGGAAGTTTTCCTTGTTCAGCTTTGGTACCTCCTTCTTATACATCCTGATCATTTGCTTCAAGCCCCTTTAAACTTGATATTTGTCAACACTAATAATAAGCAACAAAGCTCTGATACCAATTGTTAATATGATTTAGAACAATAGAGAGGGGGGTGAATCAGTTGTTCTCAGGTCCTGATGTATAAAACAATCTCAAAAACTTATCCTTAAATCAGATCCAAAACCAAAATAAACTCGGTCATCACTGATTCAATAATAGAAATATCTAACAATGCAGTCCACTACCCAGTTGTAACTTAACTTGCAAAACATAGTAATGTTCAAACCAAAACATTCACGCAAGTATTAACACCGGGATTTATAGTGGAAACCCAATTTTGGAAAGACCACTTTGTAACATGCTACTATTATTTTCACTCTTCTGAAGTAAGCTCGGTAAAAAGCCAACCCTGTCAAAGGTTACAATACACACTATCAGGTGTGACCTGGTTAAAGGATTTCAATGACCCTGTTAAAAGTGAGCCTAGTCATAGGACTTACATACACTCCATTAGAATGCAACCTTGTTCAAAGGATTTAACATATGACTGTTAGGTCAACCTTTGTTAAAAGGATTTTGACTATTACAATGGTTAGAAAGTAGCAGCAATATTATCTAAAAAATATACAACTCACTTTGCAAATATCAGATCTGATTCCATACACTAATGCTGGTTTACTGACTTTGAAACTTTTCCATTTCCATCTCAGATCTACTCATAACTTTTCTTCAAGCAATCACCAGAATTCTCCTTCAGCCTTTTCTGCTTATTCAGTCAATAAAACTTTCTTCTTCCAACATTCTCTATTCTCCATGTACATGCATATCACAATGCTCAGGTTCCCTTATATTTTCCTCAATTAGGTTAACTCATCTTTTGCCACTCAACCTCATTCATAGATCTTAGGGTTAGGTCAGATTCATTGAATCTACCCACTTCATGTTCTTTGGCTCCTTTTCTAGAATAATCTCAAATCTCTTAAAGATTTACAATAAAACATTTTACAATGCATTTAATTGCTTTCAAAAAATCAATAAATAAAGTCAACACGTTTTACATAATCCAAGAATTCAACAATGTCAGCTCCAAAATTAAATTCTCTTCAAATATAAAATTGTTGATGCTCGGTCAATACTGTGATTGTTCACTCGGTCTTCATGTAGAAATCTCGATCATTACTAAAACTGTTTCCTCGACTTACACTATCTTCCTCGGCAATTTACTGATGCTCGGTCGACACTATAATTTTGCTCAGCGTCTACTAACTCAGTTGACACTAACATTACTTGGCTTAAAAATGATTTTTCCATTCTTTGCTCGATTAAGCCTACCAGTTTAGTCTTCAGTCTTACTAAGATAAACAACACATTATCTCATCATTGTGCAACATAGTCAAGTACACTTTGTAGTATCAAGATAACTCAACCTTTCCCTAGGTGCTATTGTTACCAACCTTGCTTAGCCCCTTAGCAACACTCAAATAGATATAGTACTTTCCTAAGTAGCAACAGTCTTACCAATTAAGGTTTGACATCAATGACAATACAACAATTGTTTCAATTCAATTTCCAACAGTTTGTCTAATGGGATAGGTGAATGCAGTTGTGCAACATAAAGATAATAATATCCTTCAAGAAAATGATAATGACTTGAAAAAATTAGTTAATAAAATTGAAAAAAATGAAAAGATAAAAGATCAAATAGGAACACTAGAACCAATAGGTACAAAGTCTACAGGTTCAAGATTCAAAAAATATCATCCTCAAGAACAGATTATAAGAGGCAAAAAGGAAGATCATTTAGCTAACATATTCAAAAAATATCTCTCAAAAGATGTGTTTCAAAGATTAAGAATGAGATTTGGGGTTCTATCCCTCTCTTCTCTTGCATAAGTTAAACAACGTGTGATAGGTTTCAAGGGGAGCATTTATGATATTTTTTACAACTGAAACCTTGGTATATCTCCTCTGTCATTGATGTCAATGGGGGAGAAAAAGAATGAGGAAAACATATTGTTACTGATATATGAAGTTGGCTAATGATATTGATAAAAATGTATTGATGGAATCTATACAGGTATATGATGTATTCTACAGGTGATGATATACAAGTGATACAGGTACAAACATATTGTGACTGATATATGAGGTTGGCTAATGATATTGATAAAAATTTATTAATGAAATCTATATAGGTACATGATGTATTGTATGGGTGATGATATACAAGTGATATAGGTAGATGTAGAGGTTAATATGTTTTAACAGGTATTGACATCAATGCCAAAGGGGGAGTATGTTGAACCTTTGGTGTTTGGTCTTTGAATGTTGCCATTGATGTCAGTAATACATCCATGAAATTATAATGAGAATATGGTATGGTGAAAATTATGAAATTATCTTATTTGATGTCCTTCGATATTGTTCAAAACATATTCAATACATACACTTAAGTGTTATACAATTAACACTTAATGTTCACATTTGTTAAGAAAACAGTTATGAAAAAATAGTTTTGGTCTATGTGAAATTAGATAGACTTATTCATTAGATTGACCCTAACCATAATACCTTTCTGGAATGGGCAGTAAACTATATAAAATGGGTTGTTGTTAGATTTTGTATATCACATGTAGGGAAAGAGGAAAAATCTGTTTATCAAAAGATGTTACAAAATTCTATGACAGTTTTAGCATTTTTGAGCAATTTTGGTCTAATTGAAGTTTGGGGTATCTAACTACTTCACAAATGTCAAATTTTTTAATTTATAAGTAGGGGATACATTCCTCTAAAAGATAGTATAGGGGTTTGAAGAGAATTTGTAAGATTTGTGTGGAATTTTTTTGTAGACCGAACAGCTTGTAGACAGATTTTAAAGCAGACAGATTTTAAAACAACAAAGAAGAGGGTAATGCTTTATGCTTCTATTTTGTCATTTCTCAATTAATTTTCATTGAAAAATTTTATCAAAGATAGAAGAAGGGATATATATTTCTTTTTGAGTCATTCACATTAGTATTTGATCAATTATTTTAATGAAAAAGAAAACATATTTGGGTACTTGATGTTTTGAAGAGAAACAAGGGTTTATCATTTCAAGAAAGTTAATAGTTTGAAAGACATTAACTCGAGTTATGTTTTTTTAAGTCTAATTATACTTTTTATAATCTGATATATTCATTGTAAGAAGTCTTGTATTCTTTGGTGAAATTTATTGATGTAAAAGAATTAGTAAGAGAGAAGAAGAGAAGTATATCCTGCATTATGTTTTCAACAAGAAGTTGAAATCAGTGATTTATGATTTATATTGTAATAGATTTCATCCTCTGATTTTGTATCTCATTTATTCATTTTAGAAGTTGGTGCTTCTTGTATTCTTGAAGTTGGTGCTTCAGGTGTAAGGGATTGGTGTTCCTTGAAATCGGTGTTTCAAAAATAGGGTGTTAGTGCTTCCCAGAGTTGTAGCTCTAAAATATTTTCCCAAGAGGCTAATAAAGTTTCAAATTCAAAGTGGTTTTTACCCTAAGGGTTTTTCCACTATAAATATTATCTACTTTGTTCTTTTTACATATCTTGTTCATATTTCATGTTATAATTGTAAAAATTGAAAAGGACAAGTTTTTAAAGTAACCACTGATTCACCCCCCCTGCCCTCTCAGTGGTGTTTGTATTCCAACACTAAGAATATTTCCTTACAATATTCTTTAACAGTAATCCCAACCCAACCTACTTATCAAAAATTTTGCACAAGCCTAGCAAATCTACAACTTTTATCAAGCATTTAATTAATTCTTTTAATTAATGGATGAAAAGACATGAGTCACATATCTCACAACAAGATAGTAAATGGGATAACTCTTTGTTTTATTGCATTTAAAATTTAAATGATTGATACACTAGAGAGATCTTAACCAACATTATATTTCATTGAAAAATATATGCTACCTCTATCATATAGCATGAATACAACCTAAAACACCTAAAAACCAACAAAAGGATTCTATCCAGATCCATAGATTTCCTCTATGGAAGATTTACAAAACTACTCCTACCCATAAGAACACACTACTAGAACCAAACCCAAAAGATTGGAACCCTCTCCAAACTTGGAACAAAGTGGGAACCCTAAGACAATAGGAAAGAAGAGAATAAATAGACAAAAGAAGAATTTTGGATTTTCTCTAATGTTGCCACATGTCCATCTTCAATCTTCCCTAATCTTTTGAAAGACCATCTCTCGCATCTGTCTACAATTGTATTTGTCTCATTCATTTCTATCTTTTGCAAATAAAAATACCCTTTGAACTTTTTCCTGCGCATTTTTCCTCTTTGTATTTCCTTTCTTGAATGTGTGAAATATCTCATCAGTTTATAAAAATGCATTTTACTTTATTTTAACCCTTACTTTAGCTTTACCTAATTATGACCATTCAGTTTACATCACACCATCCCCACTGGATATTTCAATTTATTCATCCTTTATTTTATTTAGAGATATGCAACTTTAGCTTCTTTGAAAATCAAATTCTTGATCATATTTTAGCCCAATCAACCCTGGTCAACTTGGTCAACTACCCTTTGATTGCCACATGGTAGCTTTTGATGGGCCCTCAGATCTACCTGTGCATCACCTCAACATCCTATTGCAACATTTCTTGCTTGGTCAGCCCCTACCACATGTCAACATCCTGTGATCCTGCGTAGTTTATCTCTCCTTGTTATCCTGATCATGGGATCACAAGATCATGTCATCTGTCACTCCTGACCCGCATTCTACCTCATCTGTACTCACCATGTTTCATAATTATGGGAACATTTTTCTCTCTTTATCAACTGGGATCATAGGATCATGGAATCATGCTACCTATCATCCTGGATCCACCACCTTTCCTCGAGCCTCATGCCATGAGGCACCATCAGATTTTTTGCCATTGCTACATCACTAGCTACCTTATTTTTTGCATCATCCTAACCTAGACATGTGTCAATATCTCATGATCCCACGGTTATTATCTTTCTTGCAAGTTCTTTTATAGGATCATGAAATTAATCAAATTTGATCATGATTTAACCACCTTTGATCGCCCTCTACCACATGTCGAATGTTGATTTGTTCACACCGACCACACACATGGGCCCAAAAAATAATCTTTTTGTTCACTACCAAATGTCCGCCACCAAGTTGCCCCCACATGTGAGCAAGGTTTTAAAAGCCTTTGTTCCTTTTAGGCACTTAACAATGTGTGTTGGCACATATAAATAACACATTGATCCCCCACACCACCAACGTGGGATAAAAGCCCACGACCTTTCTGCATAAAATATCATCGATCATGGAATGATGGCCTTGCACACCTACCAATTACACTTACTTGAAAGTTTTGAAACCCTCTGCGAGCGTTGTAGATTTATACTTGCTCAAAAACTTGAATGTCTCCACCATGCTACATTTGACTTGGCATATAAAATTTGAAACCATAAACTAAACCAACTTTGCAAAGTGACACATAGAAATGAAACTCCCTCCGAATTTGGGTTTGAAAACTCATTAGCTGGTCACTTCATGACATACAACTTGGGATGCGGGCTCTCTCTCATGTGGACAATATAGGGAAACAATTATCAACTCATGATAATTACCTGGTCAAATATTATAAACTTGTAAAGTTGAGCACTCAGTAAATGTTGCACTGGACAATCAAGGAAATATAATTAATTACAAATGGAAAGGCCTTGGAAAATTGATAAAATGGATTCATTAGGATCTAAAAATGGACAAGGTAAATATTTTTTGTGTCTAAAATGTAGGGAAACACCTAGTTCAGACTCATGAGTCACATGTCCTAAAATGAAAGACCTCAAAGTAAGCAACTTGAAATTTTGAATAAGTGCACAGTGTAGATTTTCATGAAACACCTTCAACATGCTACACAGGGCTTCCTTCACAAAATTCAACATGGTAATCTCAATAATTTGAGAGTACCAACAAGGAAAAACAATGTAAAGGTACTTGATTTTGATGATATTTCTTAGGTGGTCATAGTTCTACAAAAATAAAAAGAGGGCCTAGCAACTCAAGAGACTACTACAATGGAGGAAGGAGAAACAAAGGCTTTGTGACACTTGTGTCCAAGAGGCTATTTTTAGCTTCAATTTTATGTTTATTTGACATTTCTAAAAGACTTTATTTATGTTTTTAAAATATTTTTAAAGAAAATCAGTTTCTTTGTAATTGTCCCAAGGGGATGCCAAGAGAGTATATATTCTAATTTGAAACTATATGCAAGGGATCAACAATTTTAGTTCAAAATTGCCCCTTTTTCTTTGACAACCGAGTGCGACTTAAAGATTGAACTATTATTGTTGTTCATTTAGATCTAGTCCTTTATTTTAATGGAGAAATTAAAAGGAATGGAGTGAATGAATTTTAGATATCAACTTTGTTTTAAATTTGATAATTCAAAGGTTTTCTTTTAAGCACTATTTACTCTGCCTTTGTTTATTTTATTATGTTAATATTTTTTTTCTATGATTTAGAATTTTGTATATGGGTTTCATCTTTGTGTGAAGATAAGTATACATGGTATCATTTTATATATTTGAATTTCATGTTAGTTGTCTGTGAGTATCTCATACTAATGAGTATTCATTAGAACCTTTCTCGACTTTTTGGTTAAAAGAAAACCCCATAGAATTTATTTAAAACTATAAAAAAATATTGTGTATCTATTTCAAGGAAGTTGTACCTTTTAATTTAGAGATCAAATTGTTCAATAGTTTTTTCAATTGTTGTAAAATAGAGAGGCTTTTGTGGGCTTGAGTTATTCAAGCTAAATAGCCAATCTATTAACCAACAACGCACACACACAATCATATGTACATATATCAACATCATGTGTTATTTTAGTGATGTGACACATGTACAATGAGATTGATATACTAACATGTGTGTGTGTGTATAGACCCACATACTTGTGGTTTTGATATATGTATTTGATTTCATGTATGTTATGGATATTTAATAATATACTATTAGAGTAGATGTTATCATTATTTAATTCAACATATGTTATGCACATGCTTAATTAAATTTGATGATGATCTAATGTATGAGATGATATAGATGATTGTAAAACTAAAAATATTTAATCTAAAATAGTAAATAAATTAACATTACACTAGAAGTGATTAAAATCATATATCTAGATGTTGTGCATAGAAATGACACCAAAAATGGCACGTATGCATATAACTTGTAACTTAATAAATTAACCATAAACATGTACACATCATAAAACAATGAAAAGAAATAATGCATTGATGAAGAAATGTCAAATTATAACAAAATTAATATCCAAAAAAACTTTAAACATTCTATATGACACATAAAATGATTTTATGGATAGTTTTTGTAAAACAGGGAAAAAGAGTCATTAACATTTCTTGCAAATAGATTAGTGATTTTAACTACAAAAATATCTACTCAATGCAAAAATTTCAAAAATCCTTCAAGAGAGAATGAAACTATGAAATTAAATGCACAATGCATTGATAATACAAAACCAAATGCACTAAAAAAACATGATCTATCTTGGCTTCCCTCTTCTTCGTGTTGTTGGGTTCTCAAATTTTCTCCATGTATTGTTGAACAAGATAAATAACTAAGAGGGGGTTGAATTAGTTATTCCACAACACTTTCTAAAACTTTTTCTTTGTTAGTGAACTCATAAATCATACAATTAATTAACTATATTAACTTATGATCTACCGGTAACCACATCAAATAGTTATAACAGATGTAAACATGAAAGGATAGAAACACCAACACAAGGAACACCATAATTTACGTGGAAACCCAAATTGGGAAAAACCATAGAGAAACTAATTCTCATGAAATGAACACTAGTTAAAGTGATTATTACAAGTGGCTCACTGTTGGTTTTAATCACTGCAGTTTGGCTCACTATCGATTGGACTAACTACCCTTATACAATAGATATAGCACAATAGAGATGTTTTATGAAAAAAACATGAAATGATGATATTACATCTGAATATGTATGAAATAATTCAACAATTAAGCTCAATTACCACATCCAATAGTAGATATAAATGTTGATCTTCTCTTTGTATATCACTATTTGATCCACTATAATTTTTTATGTAAGGCTCTCCTTGATCTCACACTTATATACCTCACAAACCTCTACTCACATACATCACCATCAAAATATCTCTCATAGATTCACACTATATCTACTTTTCTAGCTCTCTCACATCAATCTACGCACTTTCCATTTCACTTCACACACATCGGATACAAAAAGGTTTCCTTTATTTATACAAGTACTATCTGATCATACATATGTTAGCCACACCAAATCTATGTGATGGCCCCAAATAAAAAAGATATTAAAATTATATTTAATGCATTACCACTAGTCCTAAATCTAGGACACACTTAAGAAAACTTTATAACATGCTACAACACGACCCAAAAATAGGTTGCACTTAAGATGTGTACAATGTATATTACTTTTACTAAAACTATCAAAACACCACAACCAAGACCAAAACTTGATCTATAAAATATATCGACCCACCGATAGATGAATCTTGATAGAATTTGTCTATAACATGATATAGCCAATATATCAAAAATATCTGATAAACTACAAGATTGTCTAGATATTAGGAACATTTGGAAGAACATTGTAAGTATAGTAGTCAATATGAACTGACATAGAACTCCATGCAATATTGATTACCAAAAGCATACAAGTGTACCAAACCTTGTAATCCATGAGTAAAACTATGTACACTTTCCATAGAACACTAGAACTATATGTATTGAACATGGCCTATGTATAACCAAAACCTTTATTGTATTACTAACAACCAACATGTACACAACCAAAATTGCCAATAACTGACCAATACTACCAAGACTTCGGTATGAAGGTTTTGACATCAATGAAAATAATGACAAAAACATCTCAACAAGTATAACAATCTCCCCCTTTGGCATTGATGGAAAAACACTAAAACTTCAAAAATAAGACTCTAATTGTCATAACCAAAAATATTGCAACCAAATATTCCCCCTAAGTAGATGTAAAATTTCATTTTTGTTTTTCTCTTTCTCTTCGCCTTTTTCCACAATTGAAAAGGGCCAAAAACATAAAAAATAAATTTAAATAAGTACAACAGATTTTATAGAAAAGACTTTCTTATACCTTTCCTTCGAATTTGGAAGCTCCTTCTTCTACTCAGCAATAGAGTCCCCCATCCAAACACACAAACTGTCATGTTCAACTAGAAAATCAAAAGATGAACTCCAATCCAAAGACTGAAACTATCGTTCATAGTCTTCTACATCAGCAAGGATACTAGTTACATTCTCTAACCGAATATCTACCATGTCCACCAACCAAAAGGTTTTTATCAGATCTTCCCTCTATCTCTGCAATAGAAAAAAAATTTCTTTTATCTCACCAACTCTAATCCTCTATTTTCCTTCTTTGGCCTTGAAGACACCTTATGTCTTCCCAAGCTCATTCAATACTTGTTCAACCACTTCACTTCTTCCTCTAAAATTATCTATAGCAACAAGCCACCTAAAATAATGTTTGTATATACTTGTGATTTCCTTTACACAATCCTTCATTTCACAAATAAACCTAGAAATTTTTTGCCTTGCATTTGCATATTTCTTCTCTATAGACCTCTTGATCACACCAAAATATGCACCATACTATACTATATTGCTCTCAATATCTCTAACAAATTCAACTTGTAACATAATAGAAACACTAGATATTGTGATCCTTTTACTAATCAAGTGATCAGATAGAAATTCCATCACCAAATTCTTGTCCGCTGATAAAAAATAAAACCATAGTCCACTAATTCTGTCAAAATCACCATTTGCTAGCATAGAATAGACCACATCAAAATCCATAGGCTCAGATTACGTTACATAAATCACATCTTTCTCCACCTCTTCTTCTTATTCTTCTTCTGTTTCTTTTTCTATATGCTCTT
Organism: Chamaecyparis obtusa; assembly: GCA_027943335.1. Lineage (NCBI taxonomy): Eukaryota > Viridiplantae > Streptophyta > Pinopsida > Cupressales > Cupressaceae > Chamaecyparis > Chamaecyparis obtusa. Next base: position 496,578 of record BSBK01005430.1, on the reverse strand, counting down.
CTTTAACTTATTATTCTTCATCTTCTGAGATGGGAACAATTTCCTTTCCTTTAGCACTTGTTTTCCTCTTCTTAGGTTTCAGAGAGGAACCACCGACAACTACTTCCAACCTCTTTTGTCCAAAAGAGGATACCTCATCACCATGACTTATCAATACAACACTAGTAACTTCCAAACCAAACCCAACTTTCTCTTGTAAAGACATGAGATATGTCTTACAAACATCTTCTATATTTTGCAACACATCCAAGTATCTACAAATTTTCTTAATGATACCTGGATGTCGATCTTCCATTCAACATTCTCCTTACCAAATAGTGACTTCAAGAAATAGAAAGCTAAACACGTGACCAATGACCCAAATCTAAAACCATTTATGCCCTCAATAGTAATTTTAACATTTTAAAGAAAATTTTCTAGCAATATCTTACAAAGATCCATTTGAACATTCTACCTTACAATTTTATGTGCAATATAAATAGCTAAGCCAAACTGGACCCATCATGATTCTGAAACTAAATTTTGTAAGAAATTCCATAGGCAACATTACCTCACTATTGGATTTTTAAGGGTATTGATAAGAAGTGCACACTAATCATGACCAATTTTAGTCAGTGTAGTATCCTCCTTCCATCTATTCAAACATCCAAGACCCCCCTAAAGTAGTTAAGCTCTATCTGCAAGGGACCAAGCTCTGATGACAATTGTTAAACAAGTTGAATAAATAAGAGGGAGGTGAATTAGTTATTCCACAATATTTTCTAAAAAGATTTCTTTGTTAGAAAACTCATAAACCATACAATTGATTACCTATATTAACTTATGATATACTAGTAACCACATCAAAGAATTATAACAGATGTAAAAATTAAAACACAAAACAAGCAACACAGGGAACACCTAAATTTATGTGTAAATTCAAACTAGAAAAAACCATGAAGAAAGTAATTCTCATTAAATGAACATTGATTAAGGTGACACCAGTTAAGGTGGTTTTTACAAGTAGCTCACTGTCAATTTTGTCCACTACATTTTGGCACACTATCAGTTGGCTCACTATTGATGGGGATAACTACCTTTATACAATACATATATCATAATAGAGATGTTTTATGAATAAAATATGAATTTATAAGATTTCATTTGAATATACATGAAATAGCTCAATAATTAAGATTAGTTACCACATCCAACAATAGATCTTAATGTTGATCTTCTCTTTGTATACCAGTGTCTGGTCCACTACAATTCTATATGCAAGGATATCCTTGATCTCACACTTACCTACCTCACAAACCTCTACTCCAATACATCACCATCAAAATCTCTCTCACAAATTTGTACTATATTTGCTTCTCCATCTCTCTCTCACATCAATCTACTCACTTTCCATTTCACTCCACACACATCATATACACAAATATTTCCTTTATTTATATAGGTATTTGATCATGTATATGTCAGCTACACCAAATGTGTGTGATGGCCCCAAATCAAAAAGATATTACAATTACATTTAACGCATTACCAATGATCCTAAATCTAGGACACACTTAAGAAAACTTCACAACATACTACAACGGGACCCCAAAATAGGTCACACTAATATGCATACAATGCATATTATATTTACTAAAATTATATGAATACCACATCCAAGACCAAAACTTGATTCATAAAATACCTAAACCCACTGATAGATGAATCTTGATAGAATATATCCAAAACATGATATAGCTAATATATAAAAATATCTAATGAATTGCATGATTGTCCAGATATCATGAACATTTGGAAGAACATTGTATGTATAGCAATCAACAAGAACTAACAGAGAACTCCATGTAATACTAATTACTAAAAGTGTACCAAATCATGTATGTTGTGCAAAGAATAAAGTACACCTACCATAGAAAACCAAAACTATACGTAATAAATATTTCTTTTGTATAACTAAAACCTTTGTTATATTACTAATAGTCAACAGATACACAACCAAAATTGTAAACAACCAACTGATACTACCAAGCTGTCAGTATCAAGGTTTTGACATCAATGACAATAATGTCAGCAACATCTCGACATGTCTAACACGTATGATAGCATAAAGATTCAAGAAAATGTGGTGAAATAAATATTGAAGAGTGAACTTCATTTTATAGAATTCAAGATTTTCAATAGATGGTTCAAATTAAAGGAGACTGATTAGAATTGTGTTGACATGATTGATTGAGATGGAATTGATTGAACATATAACTTAGACTGATTGATAAATGAATGAGAGCCTACATAATTGATTTACTAGTTAATTAATTTGATTGGTAGATGTATCAACTTAAAATGGAAGCACTTCCATCTTGATAGGTTTAGCACCCTCTTTTAGTACATTTATCATGATAGACTTGCATTTAGGATGCATTCTGCACTTGATTCCTTCATTTTAGGTGAAATTAGGGTTAGGATCCCAAGGATTCTCCTTAATTTCCCTCTTCCATGGCTCTATTTTCTAGGTAGGACTTAGAAATAGGTCCTCCTAGCCTTCATCATAATCATCATAGGATTTTATGCCACTCCCCAGCATTCTGTCCCATCTTGGCATCATTTCTAGGTCTCCGGGCATCCCTGGGACCTCTTGTCCTGATTTTGGCTAGATCTGGGCCCACTGGGTCAAAGTTGAGGTCGACCCTGACCTAGGTCAGAGTTGAGGTTGACCCTAACCTAGGTAAGATTTGATCTCATCCCTGACCTAGGTTAGAGATGAGGTCATCTTTGACCTCCTCCGGAATCTGTGCCCCTTTTCTAGATTTGGTCTCGATGGGCCCCAAAATCAATGTCAGGCCCTCGGATCCAAGTGCAGAAAGGTTTTAATTCAAAATTCATTTAATTTTTTTCCCTCCTTAGTTGGTTATTGTTATTGGATCTTAATTCGAGGTGAAATTTAAATTATGGGTCCTCACATTGCTCTAGGAGCCTCACCTTGAAACCTCTATATAAAGACTCTCATTTGCATTCATTTTCACAATACATCAACACCAAGAAATTGCACTCAAGTGATCATATTTCAAGGAGATTCAAGCAAGCAAGGAATGGTGAAGTGAAGATGCAAGATTGCAAGAGGATGATATAGAAGATCAAGCCATTGTTGATATCAAGCATCTTTGTGAACACATACTTGGAGCAAGAGAGATCATTTCTTCCTTGATCCACCATTACCAACATTCAAGCATTCAAAGATACAATCATGGGGTAGCAATTATGGATTTTGGGTTTGGTAGAAGTACTTTAGCCTTGGGGGCTTGGTATGCTTTTCTATCTCATTCAAATATATGCATTGTTGTCTCATACATATTCATGCTAGGGTTTTAATCTTGAGGATTAGATCTTGGCATTACACTTTCAATACATACACACACACATTCTATTTCAATCATCTATTCATGGAGGTGGAGGTGGAGATCACCAAAATAGGGGTTTGACTAAGGCAAAACCCTATATAGCCACCCAAAAAATTTCCTTTTTCAAATATCTACAGTCGTTGTTTCAGGAATTAGAGGAAAGATCTGAGTACCCTTTTTGAAAAAATTTTGAGATCTGTGAATAGAGTCAAAATCGGCCTTCAGAATAAAAATGTAGCCTTTGACCTTTTATCGGGGTCAAAGACTACCTGCTGCCGAAAAGATGAAATTTTTCTGGGTTTTCTCTATCACGGCTTCTTGGTCCCAGATCTGGTTGCAGAATCTTCCAAAACTCTGCACAGGCTTCAGAAAATAGGTATTTCTAAATCTATTTCATGATGAGGTATGTATCTTGAGCTAATTAATTTTCAAGTATTTCCAAATTTACTTATGCTATTCCAATTCGAAACATTGTTACAAATGAATAGTGTTGAATGTTAGGTGCATTGTTAAGGCTCCATTTTAAACTTATTCATTTTGGTGAACCCATTTACGAAAACTCTTTCTTTTATGGTGTTAGATTTAAATCTTGTATGCTTATAAGATTAGATTTCTTGCATCTATATTTCAAAAATACAAAAAAAAAAATTGCAACAATTCCTTTAATAATAAAAAAATATTTACATTTTCATGCTTTTAGTGCTTTCTTTCTATTCAACATGTATGATTCTTGTTTTGAGTACTTTGATGAGTCTTTTATTATACAAGAGGATAGATTCCCTAATGAGGTACATGGTAGTGAGGATGAAAATGGTTTGAATACAATCTCCATGGATCCTATTCCTATTTTACTCTCCTGCACAACCTCTTCAATTGACCTTTACCATCGGGTGTGTGCATGGTTACCTTCATGTCCCACTATTTGTAATATTGATAAACCTAAAATGATATACCCTACACCTTTGATGACAATAAAAGGATGTCCTCGTATAACAATCAAGGGTAAACTTAGAGATCCTTTGGATTTCTTTGATAACACTCATTCTGTTTCACACGCTTATCGCACATGGAATAACCCTCGGCCTACTATTCTGGTTTCTTTATCACCTTCTCAACCTATGCTTTTGTATCATCTTAAAATGGAAGCACTTCCATCATAAGAGTGTTTAGCCCTCTGAGTAAGTGGTCTGGGGTCATGTTAAGTGCCTTGATTGGGTCTTTGCATGTATTTGGATTTCTCCCCACTTTCCACTTCTTCCTGGCACTTGATTTCTTCATTCTAGGTGAAATTAGGGTTAGGATCTCGAGGATTTTCCTTAATTTCCCTCTTTCATGGCTCAATTTTCTAGGTAGGATTTAGAAATAGGTCCTCCTAGCTTTCATCATAGTCATCATAGGATTTTATGTCTATCCTTGGCATTCTATCCATGTCTAATATCATTTCTAGGTTTCTGGGCATCCCCGAGACCTCCTGACCTAACTCTGACTGAATCTAGGCCTAGGGTCAAATTCGAGGTTGATCCTGACTAGGTCAGGATTGAGCTCAAACCTGAATAGGTCAAGATCAAGGTCAAACTTGACTAGGTTAGGTCCAACCTTTATTTTTCCCCCCTCATTCAAATTTCCAAGATCCTTGATTTCTAGGCATCGAGCTTTCGGGATATTTATTTTCCCACCTCCAGGTTAGCCATTTCGGGTTTCAGGATGGTAAATCCTTTAATTGCATTTAATCTAGGTATATTTTCTAAAGGTTAGGACCTAATTGGGATTTAATTCTCCAAGGTGGCCCCTCTAGAGGATTGTGCCCTAGTTCACTATAAAAGGAGGCCTTCCTCTCTCATTTTCACGTCCATTATTCAAATCTCATCCACAATCAAGTTTTCAAGCTCAAGCACTCTCAAGAAAGGTGATTGATCCAACATCCATTATTCACATCTCTCCATCAAGTTTTGTGAGAAAGAAGGTTTCAAGCAAGCAAGGAATGGTGAAGATGTAGGATAGCAAGAGGATGATATAGAAGATCAAGCCATTGTTGACATCAAGCATCTTTGTGAACACATATTTGGAGCAAGAGAGATCCTTTCTTCCTTGACCCACCATCATCAACTTTCAAGCATTCAAAGATTCAATCATGGGGTAACAATTATGGATTGTGAGTTTGGTAGAAGTACTTTAGCCTTGGGGGCTTGGTATGTTTTTTATCTCATTCAAAACTATGCATTGTTATTTCATGCACATTCATGCTAGGGTTTTGATCTAGAGGATTAGATCTTGGCATTACACTTTCAATACATACACACACACATTCTATTTCAATCGGCTATTCATGGAGGTGGAGACCACCAAAATAGGGGTTTGACTAAGGCAAAACCCTATATAGCCACCCCCAAAACCCCTTTTTTCAGATATCTACAGTCACTATTTCAGGAATCAAAGGATAGATTTGAGTACCCTTTTCAGAAAAATTATGAGATTTGTGAACAGAATTTGAATCGGACTTCAAATAAAGAATGTAGTATTTGACCTTTTATGAGGTTCAAACCCGACTTGAGCTTTTCTTGGAGAAAGATGTTTGGGTTTTCTCTGTCTCGGCATTTCCAGTCTGGAACAAGTTTTAGAATTGCCTGAAAGTACACACAAACATAAGAACTTGACATTTTCTAGATCTGCCCTAATTTGAGGTTAGTATTTGTATTTCAATTATTTCATATTCCAAACATAATTTCATTCATAGGGAAATATTGGATTTACTCTCTCTCTCTCTCTTCCATATTCTCCATAAATTGATTCAATTGTGTATTAACCTCTCGATTGATCAAATTGGGTCTCTTCTTTGGGAATTTGGGTTTGGGAATAGATCTCATATTTCCCCCCCTTCTCTTTCCATTTGAATAGAGTTGAATCCATTTTAACCCTATTCATTTTGGTGAACCCGACATACTTACTCTCTTTTCTTTTGTGGAATTGGATGCCTTATTGTGCTTTCCTTTTATCTTATTAGTATTAGATTTTTCCTTTGTGTTAGATTGTGCGTGCTAATTAGATTTCATATTCATGCTTTATGTGTCTTTGGTTTAGTTCATTTGCATTACATTGGTTTATGAGCTTTACTACCACTAGTCCTACTTATAATATTCTAGTTAGAAGAAGTCATAGACTCATGCGTGCCTTTGATCCTAAATCTTCCTCTCCTTTCCTTAGGATCCCGGATGATAACTTGATTCTTCATGATTCCAATCCTACTATGGAGCAAAACTCTTCTCACTCATCTCATGATGAGGATGACACTTTAAGAGTTCCTCCTGAGCAAGTCCAAAAACTTTCCACTGAACTTGATAAAATGGGTAATTGGCTTCTTCAAAAGAACCATAATCAAGATTCCATTCAAGCTATAGAGGCTCTTAAGAAAGTTCTCCGTGATAGTGATCAAGGTGTTAACCTCTTGTGTGGTATTACTCACCTTGTGCATTCAAATGTTAAACCTTTAGTTCAAGAAGCTCAAGATTTAGGGTTGATTCTTCCTATCACTAGTGTTGAACCTCCTTCTAATCCTTTATCTAGTATTCCTATCTATACTCCTCCTTTGGTGACTGTGACAGTTCCCTCTATTCCTATGAGTGTTCCTCCTATGTCCCTTCCTACATCACAACCTTCATATCATAATTTTCCTTTTACTTATTCCAATCCGCTTCCAACTGTAGTTCCTGGTGTTCCTCTAGTTGTGTCTTCTATTCTTGTAGCTTCTTACACTTTACCTAGTGTGTCTAATGTTGCTACTCCTCATATTTCCTCTAATGATTCAACAATCATCAGCTTGGCTTAGACTGTGTCATCCTTACAACAACAACTTGCCTATTTAACTCAAAACAAGTTTAATATTTGTACATGTGACATGGGAAGTCCCTTATCCTGAGACATCATTTGTACTCATGTTCCTCAGCAAGGTGAGATGCCTCATCTTGAGAATTATAATGGAAAAGGAGATCTTGTTCATCATGTTAAAACATTCCAAATCCTTTGTAGTGATTATGCTCATGACCATAGGATTTTAGCCAAACTATTTGCTAGAATCTTCTGTGACAAAGTCTTACAATGGTATTGTTTTTGGCCTCCTTATTCTATTGATTCCTTTCCTCAACTTGCTAATGTCTTTATTCAACAATTTCAAAATAATATTGGCCTGCAAGTGTCTTTGACTTATTTGATGCATTGTAAACAAAGTTCTAAGGAAAAATTGACTAAATTTATTGGTAGATTTAAGCATTTGTATGCTCATATTTCCTATCCTATTCCTGATATTGATATTCAACGTATGTTTAATTCAAATTTGCAAAAGGATATTAGAGATAAGATTCTACTTACTAAATTTACCTCTTTTCAACAACTTTGTGCAGTGCTTCATCATTATCAATTACAAGTGAGTCAATTTGAGATCAACACTCCAATGGCTCCTATTCTAGTTGATAAGAGTGATGCTGCTCCTAATCCAAAAAAATTTAAAAAATTCAACAACTATGTCAAGATAAACAAACAAGCGAATGTAGTTGCTGATCAAGTTGTTGTTGCATCTCACAATGCCACTTCTACATCCACTACTTTTTGATTAAATCATGCATTTACTCCTCTTTATGAATGTTTACATGCTATTATGAATAGGTTGTTAGCTGCTAATATGATTACTTTACCTCCTATTTGACCTCTTTTACCTACTACGATTACATCTAAATCTTTTGATCAAAATGTTTTTTGTCAATATCATCGTCAGAATGGTCATGATACTGAGAAATGTTATTCTTTAAAATATAAGTTTCAAGATCTAATTGACTCTAAGGCTTTATCTATTGATAATCTAGATAGTAGTGGGAATAAATCTGTCTCTCCTCCTAATCAAAACCTTCAAATTTATATGAACCCTTTACCTACGCATGATACTAATATTATTGCTCAACCATCTACTATGGAAAAAAATGTATGATTCAAAGATGGATGATCTCAATCATGTTGTTAATCAAGTGGAGCATGTTGATCAATCTGTATCTCCATCTCAACCTCAACTTCAACCTCAACCTCAAATTCAACCTCAAGTTCAATCTCAACCTCTACCAAAACCTAAACCTAAAATGAAAACTCAACCTAAACCTCAACAAAAATTTAAGAATAAGAGACCTTGGGAACTTTTGATCACCTTTGATGACTCTAAGACTATTAAAGATCATGATGGTCCCCTTTACATTGCTACTAGGATTGCTCAGAAACCTACTCGTGGTTGTCTTGTTGATCCTACATCCTTAGTCAATGTTATCAATGAAGAAAATATTTTTATGAAAAGCTTACAATGTGACTTTTATGATACATCAGATGTGTGGATTCAAACTTGCAATGGTATTCTTTATCCATCCTTTGGTTCTATTACTTTACCGGTTGAACTTGGTGGAAAAATTGTGAACACTACCTTTGTTGTTGTTCCTACTTCTGATCAATTTCAAGTTAAGCTAGGTTTGCCTTGGTTAACTTCCATGCATGTTGTTGCTTCACCTATCCATAATTGTCTTAAGTTGATTCATGATGAAGAAGTGAAGATGATTAATCATAGTCTATATCAACCTTCTAGGCCTAGAGATTGTGCTTCTCTAGATTTCTTTTGGCCTTCATTACCTAATTCATGTCCTCCTCAACCTGATAATCTTTTTCGATCATATCAAACTTATAAACATTGTAAAATTCTTGAATTAAGTTCACTTCCTAGGGATCTTAATCATGGTCTTTTACCTACACCTTCTATACCTCCTTTAACTATGACTTCTAGCTCTGTTAATCAAGTTCCTTCTACCGAACCTATCAAAGATCTTTTGATTGTTTCTCCTATGGTTAATAATCCTATTGATCTTCCTAAAGAACCTGTGAAGGATCCTATGATTGTTCCTCCTAGTTCTCAACCTATTTCAAGTAAATCAAAATGAAATCAATCTGCTAATGAACATTGTAAAAAGTGTCATGCTCATGCTAAAGCTCAAAGATCTTTACCTTCTATGGATAAACCTATGCATAATGTGGTAGAATAGATTGTTACTAATAATGATCTTCACATGCATGATTATGATGATTCTATTCGTATCTTAGATCCTATTTTGATTAATTTTGATGAAGAAGATAATCTTGATGATATTGATGATGTTAATGATGACTATGAAACTATTGACATTGACATTGATTTACCTAATATGCTTTCATCATAATTAACTCTTACACCTAGTGTTGAACATAGTGATTCTCAAGAGGATCCTTGTTTGGAACTGGCTATCATTCCTACTATGTTGGATATAGTCCCTCTTGTGAGTTACCCACCTTCCCTAAATGATATACAACAAGATGGGGAAAGTAGGTGGCATGCTTGATCACTTTGTCCTTCGTGGTAGCTTTTTTGTGTGTTTTCCTATTGTACTGTGCTTCTCCCATACTGCATTTGCTAAATGTTGTTAGATTCTTTTATACAATCCTTGTTACTTAGTTGGTACAAGGTGATAAAGGAATCAAAACTATTATTCAAATTCTTCTATATGTATCTCTACTCTTCTAGGTGTTGTTCGATGTTATGTCGTAATTGTGCTATTGTTTGTAAATGTTTCCTTGTGTAATCTTCTTGGATTTGAGATATGGTAGCACTAATTCTTTTTGGTCTCCATGTCATGGTCCGAAAAGATTCTCCTTCGTATATCTTATGTGATCTTTCCTCCTTTGTGATTGTAGTTCTACTTTCTTTGGGGAATGATGTCAATTCATTTGCAATAATATCATATATATATTATCTGATGAGCATACTAACCCCATGATAGGTAGATCCCTTCTCTATTCTTTGTATGTTTCTATGATATTTCCCTTGATTTGTCTTCATCTGGGGGCATCTTGATGTGGAAACATAATCAGTGGAGTTGTTTATGTTTCTGTTAAAGCCATTGCTCCTGTTAAAGTGTCAATAATGACTTTAATGTGGGGGCATACGCTCTGCTCACCTGTTGCACACACGCACTTTTCAATACACATATTTTTCAAGATACTTTTTCCCTTTTTGGATTATTAATTAATCCTTAAAGCATGGGTTTATATTTTAGGATCTCTTGATCCCTCCAGTTTCAAATACACATATATTTTGATCCCTTAAGGTTAGAAGTGTCCTTAAGACTAGATCTCTTTTGTTTTTTGGTTTTATTCTTATGGAATAGAATATTCCTAAGGATGAATCCTTGATGGGTTGACTAGTGAGTAGCCACATTCACTAGGCGGTTCAATTGAATGTTTCTAGTTGCACCATTTTTCTATGTGGTTCACAATGGGACATAAGTTCTCATTGGGTGAGGTAATCACACCTTCTTTCTCTCTCTAGAGATGTCTCTCTTATCATGATCTAGGAGTCAATGAAGACTTGAGTCCCTGGGGGCTTAAGGTTTCTCTTTGTCCCTTGGATTACAATAAGATTATCTTTTCATTCTGATCTCCTTTACCAAGATTTTGCATCGAGTCCATACTCTTGCTAATGTGGAGGCTTAATGTATCATCTTAAAATGGAAGCACTTCCATGATAAGAGAATTTATCCCTCTAAGTAAGTGGTTTGGGGTCATGTTAAGCACCTTGATCGGGTCTTTGCATGTATTTGGCTTTCTCTCTGCTTTCCACTTCTTCCTGGCACTTGATTTCTTCATTCTAGGTGAAATTAGGGTTAGGATCTTGAGGATTTTCCTTAATTTCCCTCTTCCATGGCTCAATTATCTAGGTAGGATTTAGAAATAGGTCCTCTTGAATTTCATCATAGTCATCATAGGATTTTATGTCTATCCCTGGCATTATGTCCCTATCTGATATCATTTCTAGGTTTCTGGGCATCCCCGGGACCTCCTGACCTGACTCTGACTGAATCTGTGCCCAGGGTCAAATTCAAGGTTGATCCTGACTAGGTCAGGATCGAGCTCAAACCTGACTAGGTCAGGATTGAGGTCAAACCTGACTAGGTTAGGTCCAACCTTGATTTTCCCTCCTCATTCAAATTTCCAAGATCCTTGATTTTCGGGCATCGGGCTTTCAGGATATTTATTTTCCCATCTCCAAGTTAGCCATTTCGGGTTTCAGGATGGTAAATCCTTTAATTGCATTTAATCTAGGTATATTTTCTAAAGGTTAGGACCTAATTGGGATTTAATTCTCCAAGGTGGCCCCTCTAGAGGATTGTGCCCTAGTTCACTATAAAAGGAGGCCTTCCTCTCTCATTTTCACATCCATTATTCACATCTCATCTACAATCAAGTTTTCAAGCTCAAGCACTCTCAAGAAAGGTGATTGATCCAACATCCATTATTCACATCTCTCCATCAAGTTTTGTGAGCAAGAAGGTTTTAAGCAAGCAAGGAATGGTGAAGATGTAGGATAGCAAGAGGATGATATAGAAGATCAAGCCATTGTTGACATCAAGCATCTTTGTGAACAGATATTTGGAACAAGAGAGATCCTTTCTTCCTTGATCCACCATCATCAACTTTCAAGCATTCAAAGATTCAATCATGGGGTAACAATTACAGATTGTGAGTTTGGTAGAAGTACTTTAGCCTTGGGGGCTTGGTATGTTTTTCTATCTCATTCAAATCTATGCATTGTTATTTCATACACATTCATGCTAGGGTTTTGATCTAGAGGATTAGATCTTGGCATTACACTTTCAATACATACACACACACATTCTATTTCAATCGGCTAATCATGGAGGTGGAGACCACCAAAATGGGGGTTTGACTAAGGAAAAACCCTATATAGCCACCCCAAAAACCCCCTTTTTCAGATATCTATAGTTGTTGTTTCAGGAATTAGAGGATAGATTTGAGTACCCTTTTTGCGGAACTTATGGGATCTACGAACAAAATTAGAATCAGGCTTCAAAATAAAAATGTGGTACTTGACCTTTTATGAGGGTCAAACTCAACCTACTACTAGAAAGGTGAAACTTTTCTGAGTTTTCTCCATCTCAACTTTTTGATCACATATTTGGTCACAGAATCTTCCGCAACCTTATACAAACTTCAAAAAATAGGTATTTCCAAATCAATTTCACAATGAGGTATGTATCTTGACCTAATTAATTCCAAGTATTTCTAGATTTACTTATGCTACACCAATTCCAATTTCAATTCAAATGAGTAAGTGTTGAATGTTAGGTACATTGCTAAGCTTCCATTTTTCCCCTATTTAGCTTCCTCAAGCACCTAGGTATCCATCTACCTTTAAGGAGTATAACTTAGTTGACCAATTATGTGCTACTCTTGCTAAGATATCTTTATGGGAATTACTTTAAACCTCCTCGAGATATCATGAGGCATTGCAAAAATCTTTATCTAATATTCTTGCTTCACCTCCTAATCAAGAGAGCATTCATTCTATTTTGGATTGTATGCATACTATGCCTTCTCTACCTCCTATTGTGTTTTTTGATAATGATTTACCTTCCCTAAAGGTGCAGAATAAATATGATGCTCTTATGGTGGTTGTCTCTATTAATCAAAGTATCATTCAAAGAACCTTAATTGATAATGGATCTGGGGTTAATGTTTGTAGCATGGATATGCTCAAGGAAATTAAGGTTGATCTTACTACTATTCAACCTGATAATGTTCCTATACGTGGATTTGGCAATATTGCAAAGAGAACTTTGGGAATTATTACCTTACCTATTAAAGTTGGTCCAATTATTCTAAATACTCCTATTCATGTTATAGCTGGACCTTTCAATTATAACCTTCTTTTAGGAAGACCTTGGTTACATACTATGCATGCAGTTCCTTCTACTCTTCATTGCAAGGTTAGGTTCATCTATAACAACTTAATGTATACATTACATGTGGATGATGCTCTGAATCCTTGCTTAGATGCAGAATATGCCAAAATCTTTGAACCTCTTCAACGTAGTAAAGAGATTGAAAAACAACCAAAGATATAACAATCTGAGATAAAACAACCTAAGATTCAACAACAAGAAGCTCTAGCTTCTTCTTCTTTGACTGAGGATGATTGGGGGACATTGGATTTTAATCCTATGTTTATTGGAGAATACAAGGTCTCTGATTTGGAATTTATGAAGCAACCAAATGAATTTGAGAAAAAAGTTTTTATTTCTTCTCTGCTTTCTGAAGAACTAAAAAGTAATTTTGTTGCCGCTTCGATTAATGAAACGATTGAAACTATAAAGCCTGATTGTTATGACATTGTGACATATGCCACTCCTTGGACTCCTTTTGATATGATTGATTGATATGGTCATGGTTATCATTTTCTTAATAAATCAGGATTCAATGGGAAAGGATGTGGTAAATATGAACAAGGTATAAAAGTACCCTTGGATAATGGAGTTTATGATCATACATATGGATTAGGATTCAATCCTTATAGACAACCATCAGCTTTTCCTCTTAATTTTAATCATATTTGCGGTAGACAATTGAAGTTGGTTAACCCATTGCTTATTGACCTTAATCAAGAACCCTCTTTGGATATTTTCCCTAAAGATGAAGCCTTAATGGAATTTTTAGGGGTTTATGAAGATTTACCTAAGTTTCATCACAAACGAAGAAAGCCTTATTGTTTAAAAAATTATTCTTATTTTGGAGAACATGTTAAACAAGATATTCTCCCTTTACCAATGGACTCTCCAATAAGAAGTGATTTGTTAATTACTAAAACTATTGATATTCAAGTGGATGAAAAAAACTCTGAAAGGATGATAAAAATTAGGAAATTTTTTAATCAGGATGAACGTGATCAGTTGATTTCCCTTTTGCTTGAATTTAAGGACATCTTTTCTTGGACATATTTAGATATGTTGGGTATAGATTCTAAGATTGTTACTCATAACATTTTTTTAAAACCAAATATGAAACTTGTGAAGAAGAAAATTTGAAAGATGAATCCACGAATCACTTTATTAGTCAAACGTGAAATTGAGAAATTATTGGATTCTAGATTTATCCATTCTATTGACTATTCAGATTAGATTTCAAACATTGTGCCTGTGTCAAAAGGAGAAAATAAGATAAGGATGTGTACTGATTTTAGAGATTTTAAGATAAGGATTGTGGATTCAACAGCGGGTCATGCCTTGTTATCTTTTATGTATGGTTTTTCAAGATATAATCAAATCTTTATCCCTCCTAAAGATCAATTTAAGACTGCATTTATAACACCTTGGGGAACCTTTTGTTGGGTCATGATGCTTTTTGGATTAAAAAATGCAGGAGCAACTTATCAATGGGCTATGACTCTAATTTTTCATGATTACATCTATAAGATTCTTGAAGATTATGTGGATGATATCTTGGCAAAATCTATACAAAGAGAAGATCACGTTACTATTTTACGATAGATATTTGAAAGGATTAGAAGTTATAATATGAGATTGAATCCTAAGAAATGTGTCTTTGGAGTTGATTCTAGTAAATTATTAGGATTTATAATCTCTAAGCGAGGCATTGAAGTAGATATTGAAAAGATTGAAGCTATTGTTAATATGCCTCCTCCTAGGAATATTTCTTAGTTACAAAGTTTACAAGGAAAAATACAAGCTATTCATCGCTTTATTTCTAATTTAGCAGACCGAACTATCCCTTTTACTTCCTTTCTTAGAAAGGATACCACTTTCTCTTGGAATGATGACTGTAAATAAACTTTTGAGAAATTTAAGGAGTATCTTGTGAATCGTCCTATCTTGCAGCCTGCTAATTTTGATAAACCATTCCATTTATACACTTCAGTGATTCCACAGGCCGTGAGTGCATTGTTGGCTCAAATTGATGATGATGGTAAGGAAAGACCTATGTATTACATTAGTCAAACTTTACTTGATTATGAAACAAGATATATAGATTTAGAAAGACAATGTCTAGCTGTAGTTTATGCATGTCAAAAACTCAGGCATTATCTTATAAATGCTGAAGTTAATGTGATTGTCAAATTTGATCCTTCGAAACATCTTTTCTCACAAACTGATCTTTTTGGCCAGTTGGAAAAGTGGGTGATGTTTCTTACTGAGTTTCATCTTAATTTTATTTCTTAGAAGTCTATTAAGGTACATGCATTAACAGATTATTTAGCTAAAGCACCTTGTCCTTACTTGGATAAATGTTCTAATTCAATAGAATTTCCTGATGATAATATCCTAGCTATTCAACTGGATGACATGTGGGAGTTATATTTTGATGGGTCTAAGTGTAAGATAGGTTCTGGTGTGGGTATCATCTTGAGTCCCCCTACAAAAAAACCTATCCCTCTATCATATAAATTAACCTTTCCTTGTACTAATAACATTGTAGAGTATGAAGCTCTTATAGCTAGACTACAAGCAACTTCATCCCTCAATATCAAACATTTACAAATATATGGAGATTCACAATTAATTGTTGAACAGATTAAAGGAGGATATCATACTAAAAATGCTAAGATGACACAATATCAATATTTAGCTCTTGATGTGCTTTCACAATTCTCCTCTTATACGATTCAGACTTTACCTAGGAAGGATAATCGACATGCAGACACCATGGCAAGCACAGCTTCTTTGGTTTGTCTCAAGAATAATACTGAAAACTTTCAATTTACTATACAAACTCTTAAAATCCCTACAATTTCTAACAAGATTACCTCTTATTGTTTTAATTTGCATTCGGATGAATGGTATTCACATATTTTTCATTTTTTGAAGGATGGTACTTTTCCTAAATCGGCAACAAGGAACATGCATAATCATATTAGGAAACTTGCAGCACGTTACATCATTTTAGGAGATACACTTTACAAATGCTCTTATGAAGGGTTATTATTAAGATGTCTCAATAGAACTTAAATTCCTATAGCTTTAGCAAAAGCTTATTCGGGTTCTTGTGGGGGAAATTTTGGTGGAAAATCCCTGGTTAATAAATTTCTTTGAATGGGATATTATTGGAAAAAAATGGAACAGGATTCTTTCATGTTTGTTAAGAAATGTCCTCAATGTCAACAACATAGTAATTTGATTCATGCTCCTGCTCCTGAGCTTCGTAATCAAGTTTCTCCATGGCCTTTTAGTATTTGGGGTTTTGATCTTATTGGAAAAATCTCACCAGCTTCTTCTGAAGGACATACTTACATTCTCACTGCTACAGATTACTTCATGAAGTGGGTTGAAGCAGTCCCTCTTCATTCAACAATAGTGGATGTTATTTGTGATCTCATCCTTAATAATATCATAACAAGATTTGGTATTCCTTCGACGATAATTTCAGATAATGGAACATCTTTTAAAAACAAAGAAGTTGCAAAATTCTTGGAGAAATATAGGATTCAACATAGATTTTCAACTCCTTACTATCCTCAATCTAATGGACAAGCTGAAGCATCAAATAAAATTATTGAACAAATTTTGAGAAAAATAGTTAGTAAGCATGCGAAAGATTGGCATACTCAACTGACTTATGCTTAATGGGCCTATAGGACTAGTGATTGTACTGCCATGGGTACTTCTCCTTACAACCTTGTTTATGGTACTGATGCTATTATACCTTTGGAACTGGAAATACCTTCTCTACGTGTTTCATTTCATGGGATAATTGATAAAGATACTTTTCATGAACAACGCTTACAAGAGCTAGAAATGTTGGATGAACAACGAATACATGCATTAGAACATATAAAAGATTATCATAAATCTCTTCAAAAACAATAAAATCATAAGGTAATTGAATGAACATTTGTGGTTGGTGATTTAGTCCTTTATGAGAATCAACGAAATGTGAATGCTTTACCGAGTGAAAAAGGAAAATTTAGCCCTAATTGGCTTGGACCTTTTGTTGTTACTGAAGACTTTGGTTCAAGTGCTTATAAACTTTCTAATATGGATGGTGTTTCTTTTAAGGAACACATTAATATTATGCATCTTAAATATTATTATCCTTAATTTCATTTATTTTCCTATGCATTTATGTATTCCTTATAAAGTTTTATTTTATAGGTTATGTAGTTTTAGCAAAATTACATATTGAATATATTTATGCATTTTCTTTCTTTCTTTCTATTAAGTTTTATATTGATGAAAAAATAGTAATCAAACATAGAACTAATCAGTAGAGAAATTTTTTCATTCATCAAAAAGATTTTTTTAAGTTTTGATTCATATGTGGCCAATGGCCCTATCTATCACTACACTCTGATGGCCGATGGCTTCCAAATCTCTCTCCTGTATGATAGGAAGATGAAGATTTGTGTGTCCGTGTGTGGCTCCTTGATATGCTCATACCCTAGGGATGCTCTCGGGCACTCTGTAGCTCAGCTATCAGCTTCTCCTCTCTTTCTCTGCACAATCTCAGCTCTCGCTAGATGCATGCAAAGATATCAGCATGCCTGCCGAGATCTCTATGGCCAAAGGAAGAATCTCACTTGTTGGCTGGTAGTCAGTAGGATATAATTTTATCCTTAAGAATCTTGGATACAAAGCTCCTCCACTCCACTATGCTAGCTATAGAATGAAAACTTTTATGAGTCTAGTGTCCTGTTTATCTCAAATCAAATCACATATTCAATCAAATTTCATGTTTCATACCTGGGTCTCCCTCCTAGACGTCACTAAAATGTCTAGATGGTGGGGGCATGGAGTGACTACTCTCTCCACACTCACTATATCTAGGCCTCAATGGTGCTTTCTCTATGTGGGGCCATGGGGGCCATCGTGATCTCAATGGTGATGCATGATTAATCAATATATTCGCACCCATATCACCAGGTGGGGGCATGTCTTTGGCTCTCTCCTCTACTCTCTCCTATGCTCTATCTTCTCTCTCCTCCTCCATGGGATCTACCTTGGAGATGTGCTCCTCCTCATCTTGAATATCCTCATCCTCCTATATGGCACCACTATCCCAATGTGTCTCCTCTGTAAAACCTGGATCACCTGTGGGATAATCCTTTGGAAAGATAGGATAGATCCCCGAAAACTGATGTAATCCCAGCTCATGCCTAAATAGGACACATATGATGGTACCTATATGTCCTCTATCTCTTGTGTGTTTCTATCCTCTATGTCTACTATTAATGGTCGTGCATGGCACTGGGTCTCTGATAGTACATTGTCAGATGTACATAGTGAGGTACTACACTAAGGAATCCTTGTAACAGGCCGAACTACCTCATCTCCCAATCATAATAGTAGGGCATCACTATATGACTCTAATGACCCTCTAGTAGCTTACATTGTTGTGAATGTCTCATATAGAATCATGTATTAGGCCACTCTGTCATCCAGCAATAGGGTCTCCATATCACATAAGTGCTCGCAATGTGGTCTAGATGTACTCTCCAGTAGAGCATATCTCCAAACTACCAAAAATATCTCAAAGGATATGTGAAGGCTCTCGCTGTGCTCACATCTACCATCACTTGAAATCCTTGTGGACATGTACATGTGAAATGCTCAAACATCCAAATCTACAAGAGCGTGCATATGAATAGACTCTCCCGCTGATACCTCACTAGCTGACCTAGCTCATGGTATAGCTGAGCTAGCATGCTGTAACCCCATGAGAACACAATCCTCTCTCTCTCCCCATCCTCTGTATGAGATGTGTAAGAGGTGAAAAAAATATAGTACCCTTTGAGGTGGGTAACACAACCAAGGATACTATGCAAAGCATCACCTTTCGTACTAAAGGTGTAGGGCCTGACAGTATGGATGATAATAGGACCTGATCTAACCATGTCCACATCTGTGGAAGCCATCTTGTATAATACTTTATATCTACATGGATCTCCTCATAATCATTTTGTGCTCTAGGTCTAATGGTCTCACCTTAGACTAGAAGCCACATGATCCTGTAGACATCCTCTAATGTCACTATAATCTCACTAGAGGGAAGATCGAAGGAGCATGTATCCTCATCCCACCTCTCTATTAGAGCCGATAGCATAGCTCGGTGTAGTTTGATTTGTGGAAGGATTGATACCTAGTATAGTCCCACATCCTTTAGTAACTACATCTCCTCATCATCAAGCTTAGATAGTTTCTCTCTGACCATGACTAGCAACTCCCCAAAGGGATGCTCTCGGAAACAGACCAAGTCCTGCAAGCACAAACAAACATCATATCAGTCATCCACATCATAAAATCTACAAATATAACTGTACTAGGTCAAAGTCAACCTTAGTTAGGTCAAGGATGACCTTACTGGGTCAATGTCAACTTTTTTGGGTTAAGGTCAACCTCATCCCAGAAACAGGCAAAAACCCTTTAGTCAATGTCGACTTTCATGGGTCAAAGTCAACCTAGATGGGTCAATGTCAACCTAGGTGGGTCAGGGTCAACCTAAGAGGGATAAAGTAACCTTGCCTATAAAAACATGAATTTGGAAAGTACAAAAGTAGACAACAACAAACTCACCTCAGGTAGTGACCGTCTGGTAGCCAAGTTGTGTCTTAGAAGCTCCAGGCACATCGCTCGAAGTTCCTCTCTTCTCAGCATCTTGCTTCCTCATTTAGAATCTACAAATGGTAAGAATGAGTAAGTATTTCTTTCTTTTCCTTAATTACAAGTTCAAATTAAGGTTTCTTTTAGGGTTTCCTTAGGGTAAACTCGGATTTCCCTTCTTATGCATTTAGACAAACATCCACTCTTTTCATCATAACTTGAGTTTGGTAACTCTATTTTTAGTGTCATCATTGGTGTTGGAATCATGATTCAGATATCTAACTCCTTGACTTGATTTAGGAAGGTTAGGAATCATTCTAATTGGTTGAGGAAAAGACTTTTCAACACACTACATATCCAGTATATAGAATTTTTCTTATCACCTTGTTTCACCCTTCTAACGTAGAAAGCCAAAATAGGGGGGGGCATAAGGGGCTCTATACACTTCTAAAATTGTCATATAGTAAGCCCTAGGTGATTTATGGATTTTCATTAACCTTGTGTGTTGCAGGTTCTAACAGTTTTCTACAGGATCTTTACATCGAGGACTTGGCTATATCTTTTTTATTTAATATGATGTTTTCTTACTTTAGCTTGCATATTCACGTAGTGTCATATATGAGCTAAAGTGGGGGATAAATGTATCATCTTAAAATAGAATCACTTCCATCTTGATAGGTTTATCACCCTATTTTAGTACATTTATCATGATAGACTTGCATTTAGGATGCATTATGCACTTGATTCCTTCATTCTAAGTGAAATTAGGGTTAGGATCCTGATGGTTCTCCTTAATTTCCCTCTTCCATGGCTCTATTTTCTAGGTAGGACTTAGAAATAGGTCCTCCTTTCCTTCATCACAATCATCATATGATTTTATGCCACTCCCTGGCATTCTGTCCCATCCTAGCATCATTTCTAGGTCTCCAGGCATCCCCGGGACCTCCTATCCTGATTCTGGTTGGATCTGGGCCCACTGGGTCAAATTTGAGGTTGACCCTAACCTAGGTCAATGTCAAGGTTGATCCTAACCTAGGTTAGTTTCAAGCTCATCCCTGACCTAGGTTAGAGATGCGGTCATCTTTGACCTCCTTTGGAATCTGTGCCCCTTTTCTAGATTTGGTCCCGACGGGCCCCGAAATCAATTTTGGGCCCTCAAATCCGAGTGTGGAAAGGTTTTAATTCAAAATTCATTTAATTTTTTTCTCTCCTTAGTTGTTTATTATGATTGGACCTTAATTTGAGGTGAAATTTGAATTATGGGTCCTCACATTGCTCTAGGAGCCTCACCTTGAAACCTCTATATAAAGACTCTCATTTGCATTCATTTTCACAAAACATCAACACCAAGAAATTGCACTCAAGTGATCATATTGCAAGGAGATTCAAGAAAGAAAGGAATGGTGAAGTGAAGATGCAAGATTGCAAGAGGATGATATAGAAGATCAAGCCATTATTGATATCAAGCATCTTTGTGAACACATACTTGGAGCAAGAGAGATCCTTTCTTCGTTGATCCACCATTATCGACATTCAAGCATTCAAAGATACAATCATGGGGTAGCAATTACGAATTGTGGGTTTGGTAGAAGTACTTTAGCCTTGGGGGCTTGGTATGCTTTTCTATCTCATTCAAATCTATGCATTGTTGTCTCATACATATTCATGCTAGGGTTTTAATCTTGAGGATTAGATCTTGGCATTACACTTTCAATACATACACACACACATTCTATTTCAATCGGCTATTTGTGGAGGTGGAGATCACCAAAATGGGGGTTTGACTAAGGTGAAACCCTATATAGCCACCCTAAAAATTCCCTTTTTCAGATATCTACAGTCTTTGTTTCAGGAATTGGAAGATAGATCTAAGTACCCTTTTCGGAAAAATTTTGAGATCTGCAAATAGTCAAAATCGGCCTTTAGAATAAAAATGTAGCCTTTGACCTTTTATCGGGGTCAAAGACTACCTACTGCTGGAAAGACGAAAGTTTTCTGGGTTTTCTTTATCACGGCTTCCTAGTCCCAGATCCGGTTGCAGAATCTTCCAAAACTTCACACAGGCTTCAAAAAATAGGTATTTCTAAATCTATTTCATGATGAGGTATGTATCTTGACTTAATTAATTTTCAAGTATTTCCATATTTACTTATGCTATTCCAATTCAAAACACTGTTACAAATGAATAGTGTTGAATGTTAGGTGCATTGTTAAGGCTCCATTTTAAACCTATTCAGTAGATAATTTAATTAATTGGATAGAGGACTAGATAGATTGAATAATTAAGTGAATTAATTGGGGAGATGATTGGATAGATGATTCGGTCAAATTAGAAGTCAGTGGCAGTTAGAGGACTAAGACAAGAAGACTTAATTATTATTAAATAATTAAAAAATATTCAATTGTGCACATGTAGAATAAATAAGATATGTTTTATTTATTTGAGAGAATATCCTGTTTGGAGATGGGGAATAATTAAACAAATTAAATAATTCATTCAATTATAGGAAGAATTATTAGTAAATTAAATAACTGGGAATGATTATTTAATTGTGGTGAATAGAAAGTTAGGAAATTCAATTTAGTTAAATAATAAAAATTATTTAATTAAATTTCAAGATGAAAGGTTAATTAAATAATAAAAATCATTTAATTAATATTAGAGAAGTAATTAGTATTAAATAAGTAAAATTATTTAATTATAAGAGCTAGGGGTAAATGTTGAATTTAAATTTTGAATTAGAAGAATGACACACATTAATTAAATAATATAAATCATTTAATTAATCAAGATAAAAAATTAGTAAAATATCACTCACGCGTTGGGACAATTTTAAGTGTCTACATTTTGACCCTATTTGAGACAATGCATTTTGCACAATTTTTCAAAGAATAAATCATAAAAATCTTGCCTCAGTATGCTCTAGTGGAGTCTAGGTGATAACGAGGTATTATAGTGCCCCCTCAAGAAATTGATCAAAAAAATATAAAATGAGGATCAATTTGTCGATAATGTGACCATGAGTCTAGATATGTTTTTTTGTAAAAATAGGTTTAATTAGCAAAAGTATTGAGCCCTAAAAGGAAAAAGTAAGTGTGACCAATACAAGCCCTAGGGTGTGCATGTCCACTAAGGAGAGTAATTGGGTATAAATAGGTCATAAAAGGTCATTTTCATTGTCATTTTGTACTACGAGCCTTGAAATTTGGAAAAGAATTTGGAGCCTTTCGAGTGTGTTTGAGGAGCGATGGCTAGAAATAGGCGCAAGGATCATCAAGCTAAGAAATTAAAGTCCTATCAAAGGCTAGAGATTACACGCCTTGAGGTGAGTTCCTTGTCCTATCTAGCATTTATTACATTTTTTATTTTAGGTCTACTTGTAGCAAGAAGTGCATATGCATTTGCCTTTGCTGCATACATCGGTGAAATGATGCATGCATCTATCAATTAGGTTAGGGAATATGATGTATGTTCCCTGACCCCATCAACATTCAGGGGTAAAATGATGCATGTGTGAGTTTGTGCAATGCATATATTTTATTGCATGACACATGAATGATTTAACACATATGACGATGTATGCATACAACACGTATGTAGAAAATTATGGATCGCATTTGTAAGATTAAATAATTTTGGCATGTCTTAAATTAATTTACTTGCATTGATAAGGATCCTTTTTTTTTCCATTTATCATGATAATTTCTCTGTATCATGATAATGTATCATTTAGGCATGATTTTTTGTGTTGATTACTTAAGAGAATAGACCTGACTCTTTGGCTTGGTAACATCCACTGATTGAGGATAAGAAGGACCATTTATCTACATGTGGATTGTATTACATCACATATATGCCCCATAATAGGGGGAATAGATTCCTGATTACCACACTTTCTGAGAGATGGCACTTGAATATTGCATCTTTCAATTTACCTACAAGAGAGTGCTAAGTGACCTTAGAGGATTACTGCTTCCCAATAGTGGATAGAGGGTAGTATATGAGTTGAAGATATCATACCTTGTAATATTTATTAGAGTATACTCAAGTGGATTTAGGCATGGATGATTATTTAGAGATATGGTGGAAAAATATGATGAATATGTGTGACAGGCTCTTTACAATATTGTGCAATGTGATTGTGGGGATTCTAGTTTTGGACAGACATGGACATGGGTTTATAGTGGGATAGGGACATATGATCTCATGGATGTAGAAAAATAGTATCATATATATATGGGGACCTTATGGTGTGGTTGTGTTATTTTGTCAGTTACATAACATTGCATATCATGGTGCTCAATCGGTAGGTTGTGGATTGACATTTCTCTAGACTTGGGCTTAGGAGCACATAACCAATGCAAACTTGTATTCGAAAAAAATTATATTGAGGTTCAATATTCATATGGATACTAATGTGCATTAGTAATTCAAAGGAATTTGGTTCACACCTTATATTGCTGTCATTAATTAAATGTTTTGATACTTCTTACATGGCAATCATACCTTGATTGTGTTCCATTGAAGGGCGATGATGATCACTTTCCCTACAATTGATAGTAGAGGTTTTGATTGAGAGGATATTACCAATTCAAATGATTATTGATATACATCTTCTAAATAGGCTACTCTTTGGTGAGTTCATGTTCTAGTGGGTTCAACATTTTTTTCTTACAATAGAAAAACTATTCTAGTGTAGGGAGAAGTGATTCCTTTGTAGGTTGTATTTGTACAATTTAATAGTGTGGTCCCAATGTAGTGGGGTTGGTGGGAAGATATTATGGAAGAAAGGATGACACCTAAGAATGAGGCATGGTGGGAACAACATAGTCCAAATCCATTGACGAATCTAGGTATCCCTATTCTTATTGAGATAGCAAGGAGGTAGAGACAAGAATGACACCAAAGGGGGAGATGTGGGCAGGAAGTTGGTAGAGGCCAAGGTGGAGGGAGATGGGGTAGATATATAGGGAGACATATATTAATGTTTTAACTATTGTGAACAAGGGAAAACATAGGAAAAGAGGAAAGAGCCTAGGTAATCATGGGAAATCCAAAAAGGGTAGATCCAAATCTAGGATAAATCTAGAGTGTTAACATTTTGGAAAGAAAGGGCATTTGAAAAAATATTGTTGGCCTCAAAAAGGTAAACAATGGGATGGACAACAATAAAATAAAAAAGGAATAAAATGCATAAGGTGAGTGTTACAAGATGCTTTGATTCTTTCCTTGGATAATATTACTAATTTTTGGGTGTTAGATTTAGGGGCTTCTTTTCATGCCACGCCCCATAAAAAATATTTTTTAGACTATGTTCAAGGTGATTTTGCACAAGTTTATTTAGGTGATGATGAGTCATGCATAATTATTGAAAAGGGAAACATACAAATAAAATTACCAAATGGAAATAAATGGTTTCTAAAAGAAGTTAGACGTTCTTGATTTGAGAAGAAATTTAAAATCAGTATAACAACTAGGAAGCGATGGTTGCATAGTCATATTCACAAACAATTTGTGGAAGGTTACTAACGGCTCATTGATAATAGAAAAAGGGGGAAAAAATAGGTCCATTGTATTTATGTACTAGTAATATTGCTTATTCTATTTCCATGGCTTCCACAAAAATGACTAAAACTCGATGGAACAAGTGAATGGGCACATGAGTGAGAAGAGAATGAAGCTTATCCATTCAAGTAATTTACTGCAAGGGTTGAAACAAGCTGATTTGGATTTTTGTGAAAACTATGTTTATGGAAAATAAAAGAGGGTCATATTTCTTAGAGTTTCAAAGGAAAAGGAAAGTGAAAAGTTGTAACTTGTGCATTTTGCTATATGGGGACCATCCTAGGTACCATCTCTTGGTGGATCTTATTATTATGTTACTTTTATTGATGATGCAACTAGGAAAACTTGGATCTATTTCATTCTAAGAAAATCTAATGTATTTGAAGTCTTTATGAAATATAAAGATTTGGTTGAGAATGAGATAGGAAACAAGCTAAAGCATTTGTCCATATTGATATAGAAAGTTGATCAAAGAGTGAGGCAAAATCCAAGAAGTATACTTTTATTAGATATGGGGTTAATGATTTTGGTTATTTTTTATGATATTTTAAGAATCAAAAAATCATTAAGAGTAGAGATGTTATATTCAATGAAAAAGTCATGTACAAGGATCATATACATGGAAAGAAGTAGGAAGAGGAACACACAAAATGTATGGTGCTTGATGAAATCACAATAAATCTAGTACCAACAATAAAAGAACATATTGAAAAACCATAACAATAAAAAGTTCCTCAAACTCCAGTAAGAAGATATTCAGGGACAAGTAGGCCTCTTGAATGATATTCTCCTTTATTATATTATGTACAATTTGTACACACAAAAGTAGTGCACTTCTCTAAGTCATTACATCAAAGGAAATCCATGAAATGGAAACCTTCAATAGCAACCTAGAGCTCTCTATGTATGGAGTTGCAAGATTGTAAAATTGCTCTCAGCTAGAGCTAATAAACTTAATGACCTTGCTAGTCAACCACACAATGAGAGATTCAAGTGAAGACAAGGGCAAGAATGGCAATATCTTCAAGAATCAAATGAAATGCAATGCAAGTAAGCTAAGAATGAAGATAAAAATATGCAATCTATGCTATAAAGATGAGAGTACAATCTAAACTATGAAATGGAAATAGCAAGTGTTACAATCCTTCCTATTAAACTAGATGAGTTATTCTAAAGCATGAAAGGAAATCTAAACTATGAAAGCATAAAATATGAAGCTACTATGCAAGAATGAAAACTAAAATATGAAGCAATGAAGAAAGCCAAGATGTGGTGCAACAATGGTCTCCAAAAAGCTTCAAAGTCTTCAGGAATTCCTGCAGCATAAAGTTAGCATAAAAGTGAATGACCTAGAATGAGGAAGAGAGCTCTTCTTTTATAGGAAATGAGGAGAAATGGACTATGGAAATTAAGAGGCAAAAGACTTAATCAAGGGTGGAGCTTGAAAGAGGAGCAATCCATGTGCACAAATATCCTCCAATGAGAAAATAAGAGTTGACTTTTGTGTCCATATGAGACAAAAAGTGGTTTTTCCCTTTTTATAAAATAAGAATAATGTTTTATTTGTGCAACTTAGGATAAGAGGAAAAGGTGGGGGATTTTTATTTAATAAAAGGGGAAGAAATATTCCTTTTGAATAAATAAAAACTTAGGATAAATGGTTAGCCCAAGGCAAATAATCAAAAATGATAAAATAAGATTTGATCAAGGAATTGATATAATTGAAAAATGCTGATTTTTTAAAATATTGATTCAGGGATTTGATAAATTGCTGAATGGGGGCCCAAAGTCTAGGCGACCATTTTAGGGTGCATACATTTTCCCCTCTTTAAATAATGTGTGATCATTTCAGGAACACATGTGGTCAAAGAAGAATTGAAATGTGAGTTCATTTTGGGATCACAAAACAACTCAGACGTGCGTTCATTTTGGGAACACACCCAGACAAAAATAAATAAAAGATTATGGACATGAGTTCATTTTGGGATCACATCCAAAATAAGAGATAAAAATCTCAAACTGAGTGAAAGCTCATAAAAAGATAGCTGAATCAAGAAAATCAAGGATTAAATCCAATAGGTACTGCCCCCTCAGAATCAAAATCGAAATCAAGTAAAGGAGAACAGCAGATTGATAAAAGGTGATCAAATCATAATGAAATCATAAATGAAGATAAAGGATAACAGGATAACCATTAGGTAGTGAAAACATGCCCCAGTGATAAATGAGAAGAAAAGAAATGGGGTGAATGGAAGACTAGAAGTGTGAAAGACATGAAAAGGAAGAAATTCCATCAAAGATCAAAGAATTATGCCTCGAAAAGTTAGTCAACTGCATAGAAGAAAGATAAATTTTTGAAATGTGATTTTGACTATCAATATGACCTCAAATTTTGATTTCAAGTCTAAAAATAGATCCAGGACTTCGAAATTAGCTAGGGGTGCAATTTTTGTGCAATTTTGAGGTGTTTTGAAAATTAGGTCAAAAATTCAAAATGCCATAAAAGATGATAAGATTAACCCCTTTTGATGACAGGAATAGGATGTGATGTGAAAGATAAGGAGCAAAAGACATGATCGAGAAAAGGAAAGGTGAGCGCAGTCGACCGACTAGTCCATGAAAGATAAAAGGAGAGCTCTCTCCATGTCCAAGATGCAAAACTAATCTAATCATGAACCTAAAAATGCAAGCTACTATGAAAAGTGGTTGACTTGCAAGGTCACAACACTTATAGACATCTAATTATCATCATCAAGCATTATTGGTAGTGTCATAAGATCATACAATACACACTAGTATGACTATGGATATATGAATATGATCTATATCACATGAAATGTGAAAATCCCACCTAGGCACCAAAGACATGTAGGTCAAGATGACTAGTGTAGTGATATTACCTAAGTTTGATATAGCGAGATTATGCTGGCATCAGGACATAGGAAAGTCAAGATGGCTATAAGCATGCACTTGAAAAATAATCAAAGATAATACCTTGTAGGTCCTAAGTGTCAAGTGGATCAAGAATAAATGCTAATGACAGCTAGGACCAACAAAATATACCCACAAGCAGATAAAGAAATAAAACATGTTCTCATTCCCTCAGTCTTCTAGCTATGCATCATCGAAAAATATCATAGGGAGATAACACTCATCAAAGATATCATCATAGATAGCACACAAAGAAAACAAAGTCAATCAAGTCTCAGTGAGTCAAGTGTTTAAGTGCGTGTGTGTAGGTCATAGAATCAATCATTGTATCACATCTGTTAGTGAGAAATATCACATCATACTTAGATTGGTGGGTAAGACATCTGATAAGTGTTGAGAAACACTCGACGCTAGGGTAGTGTTAAAAAAACACAGTTTGAGGTGGTGTTGAAAATCACTTGTTTGTGAAATGCCCCAAGAGACAAACACACCTAAAGGACCTATGCTAACAGGTATGCCCCCTAGACAAAAATAAAGACCAATTACAAACCAAGGCAACAAGGTCAAGGCAAGGTGGAGAAAGGCTAAGTGTCGAGAGCGCATGCTAAAAGACAACGGTGCAAAGGCCTCAAGTAGCACCCATTTTCAAGTTTTCACCACTTGGAAGATTTTTTTTTTATTTTTTTCAAATTTTTTGTATTTTTTCTACCAAGGCGCCTATTTCCAAGTTTTCACCAAGGCACCTTTTCTATTTTTTTTTTGAATTTTTTTGCATTTTTTTATTTTTTTGTATTTTTTTAGGACTTTATATGCTTTTTAGGATTTTTTCAACATCATATATGAATTTTTTTGGTATTTTCTCAGGATCATAAAATATGTACAAAGGATGCCCCAGGGCTGAATAGGCATCAAACTCCCAAGCAAGATCACATCGTGTAGTCCCAATGTCTAGGAAGGTGGAGGACAAGAGAGATTAGCAAGCTAGTGGAAGAGATGGAAGACAAGAGAATGAAGGAGAATGAAGGGAAGAAATCCTCAATGGCAAACTCCTCAAGAGTACCCAAGCTAGGGAAAAAAATTTCATGTAAAGCACATTTGGACAAGCAATGAAAGGCCAGCATAGGATAAGCCACAAAAGCGTAATGCAAAAGAAGGAAAGGATGCAATCCAAAGGAGTAGACATGTCAAGAGGCTTCATAGCATCGTGTTTTACTCTTTTTTATTTTAGATCAAGACCAAAGGGAAAAGGATAGCGAAAGGCTAGAATGAATGGAGGAAAATAAATATGAAGGCTAAACATGAATGGAATGAAAGAAAGATCATCATAAGATAGCTCACAAGATAGCCAAAAGTTCATGTATAAGTCAACATTGTCAAAATCAAAGAGAGAAGATGGAATGGATGAAATATGTAGAACTACGCATGATGCCTGATTGCCAGGTTTTCATCATGATACTTATCCAAGGTGCCACAAGGGAGTGGTTTTCACCATAGGATGAATTTATTTCTCTTTACTTTTGCTACCAAGGCGCCTGTTTCCAGGTTTCCACCAAGGCACATTTTCAATTTTTTCATTTTTCATTTTATTTTTTTCTTTTTTCTTTTTTCTATTTTTTTGATTGATTTTTTTTTGAATTTTTTTGGAAGAAGGCAAGCTTTTTAGATAATGCTCCTTGAAAGGATAAACTGTGATATACCAAGGATTCAAAATGATATGCTCAAAAATGCTAATAGGGAAAGGAAGATGGAAGAGGAAAATGGAGAATAAGGTTTTATGTAAAGCGAGTGAGGCTGGAAGATAGGAGGAATAGGCAAATGAGGAAAAAGGATAGAAGTTAGAAGGATAATGAATGGAAGGATTGTGAAAGGGTAGATGGAAAGGAAGGCAAGATCAACATCAACAGACACCTTGAAGGGTGGCGAGAGGATGGAGAAAACATGAACGAAGGAACACATGAAGGATAATGGTGAATGGATAGCAGAGGTTGCAATTTAGGCACATGGAATGGAAGAATGTTTTTGGAAGAAGATGAAGTGGAAGCCTTTGGAAGCTTTAATGTCAACTTCACTTATTGTTCAACATAAGACTCTTTCAAGAGAGACTTTGGAATCCATATAGCCATAGGATTTTTATTTCTTTTTGATGATTTAGAGAGAATATCTTCAATGATGGATTTTGGAACCCATACTTGTCTTGTAGTTTTCTTCTTAGATATCTCTTTTAACTTTATGCCTCCATGTTGATTAGAGTAGACATGGTGATCTTCTTTTTTTGATGGATTCTTGTATTGCCTCTTTTTCTTGTATTGAACATTCAAGTTACTTCCAAAAGACTTGGGACTTGTGGAAGAAGAAGGAGGATATGACTGGTTTAGATGGGTGAGTGGATGAAAAGGATTCAAGGGTATGCATCTATGTTGATCTTGAGGAAAGATAGGAGACAGAGGGATGTAAGGACCCAAGATGGATGAAAAATTAGGAGAGTTAGGAGGGGAAAGTGAAGGGACATAAGGGCCCAAGATGGAAGGAAGACAAGAAGCCTTTGGTATTGGTGGAGGAAGTCCAAGGATGGATGTGGAAGATGCAAAAGGATAATCAACCAATTCATCAGCATTTATATGATAGCCAAGGACATCAGCATCTTTAGAGTGAGCATTAAGATTTTCAATAGGATCATGAACATCTTGAATAGGAGAAACTTCTTTGATAGGATTGTCCGAAGCTTGCGAAGATTTAGAAAGAGTAGAAAGTTGAATGGAGTGGTAGAACAAGAAGATGAAAGACTTTGATCTTGACAAGGAGCTTTGGATAGCATAAACGTATAATGTTTTTGTTGATTTTCAATAGGCTTATCATTGGAAGTAACAACACTATTTTTAATAACCTTAATGGAAGTATCATCTTTGGAAAGTGTAAGTGTAGTAAGGCTATTTTGATTGTCAATAAGCTCAACGGTGTGAGTAGTAGCTTGATCTTGCTTAGGAGAAGACTTAGGACATGGTGGAATGGATGAGAAAGGGTGTAGAGGATCAAAAGAACCATGAAGTAGATTAGAGACGTCATGAAAAGGATTGGATGACATGGAGGGTTCTTGATCTTGATCTTTTTTTATATTCTTTTCTTTATCATTTTTAGAGTCCTCTTGACATGGATCCACTTCTAAGGACAAGGAAGCAAGTTGGAATTGCATGGAAGATTTTGGAATGGATGGTGAAGGACTAGCTAAAGTAGGCATTATAGCACATAAAGACTTAGGCTCTTTAGGTTTAGCATTATTGAAAGTATTTGTAGCCAAGTGAAGGTCAGCTTGAGTTTCTTTAAGAGATAGCCTTTGAGGATAACTATAGGGAACCGCATGAAAAGCATTAGGACTTTCATTGGATGAAGGATTTGAAATAGATTTGGAAGACTTGGAAGCTTTAGGAAGTGTATGGTTATTGGAAGAAGTAGGGGATGGAAGGGAACCATCACAAGACAGAGGTCCATCATTAACATAATCTTGCTTGAGAGTGTAATCTTTATTTTCAACATGAATGTTCCTAGAGGAATGATTCTTATAATATTTACATTTCAAATCAGTGCAGTACATTTTATAGTCCTTAGTAGTGGTAGATGGGTCATAATCAAGGTATTGTTCACAAAACTCATCAAAGTCTTTTTCAAAATCAAAATCATACGGATCACCATCACGATCTACCCAATAGGATGACCCTTTAGCAAGCACAAACACACGATGAGGAGGACTCTCAGGAATAGAAGTTTCATAGGTATGACTATATGGTTCATCATCATAGCCATCATAATAGTCATCATAGTCATCAAAGGTGTGTGTGTCACTCTTCATAGAAGATGTATCACAAGGATTACTATATTTCTCATATTGAGAAGTAAGACTCTTGGGAGAAGTAGAAGAGGAATGAGATTGTGAAGAAGAGGAAAGTGAAGACCTAGTGGAGGAAGAAGGCTTGGATAATGAAGAATGTGAATAATGTCTAGAAGAGCTATGGTGAGACTTGGAGGATGAAGAATTTGAATAATGTCTAGAAGAGTTATGATAAGACTTGGAAGGTGAAGAAGAATGAGAAGATTTAGTGTTGGCATTAAGCAGAATTGCCACTAGTGACAACACTTATTTTCATTCTGGGTGCAAACCGAGCAGACAATGCAAACCGAGCAGACAATGCAAACTGAGCAAATAGTGCAAACCGAGCAGACAGTGCAAACCGAGCAAACAGTGCAAACCGAGCAGACAGTGCAAACTGAGCAGACAATGCAAACCGAGCAAACAGTGCAAACCGAGCAGACAGTGCAAACCGAGCAGACAGTGCAAACCAAGCAAATAGTGCAAACCAAGCAAACAGTGCAAACCAAGCAGACAGTGCAACCCGAGCAGATAGTGCAAACTGAGCAGACAGTGCAAATCGAGTAGGATAGTGTAAATCGAGTAACATCATGTCTACCGAGTCACCAGTATTTACTGAGTTCAAAACCTACCGAGTGGTCAGTATGAACCATGCCTTCACTTCTACCGAGTGCATGATGATGCCGAGTAATGCAGTGGACGCCGAGTATCAGAAAGTCACTGAGTTAGTTTGCAGGAACCGTGTAACCATACTTGGGCCAACTTAGTAGCACTTATGTTTATTTGTCAAGCTGACTTTGTAATTGTAATTGTAATTAATTGTTTAAGACTTGTATATAAACAATGTTGTAAAAATGTCAAGATGTATGTAATGAGTATGAAAGTGAATAAAAAGAAAAGGCAAAGATAAGCAAATTACAAAGGGCTTCAGCAGTATAAGGAACAGCAAAGACAAATTCATCACAGAAGGTGATCAGTACATCAGCGAATCTCAATCAGCAATCCAGTTGCAAAGCAAGAGATCTACTGTCTCATCCTAACAGGTGAATCAGTACTAAATCCTTTAACCGAGTAGACTTAACAGTCTTTTGTAAAATCTCTTTACCGAGTGCATACTTCATTGTATGTTTGTAAATCCTTTAATAGGGTGGATTTAGCAATCCTTATTGCTCCTAACAGGGAAAATCATCAGAAGTGATCAAATTGTAAGCCTTAACCGGCCAACTTTATTCTGCAGTATTAAAGCTTTGTGGGTTTCATCCCCACCCCAGTTTTACTTTCTTTTTGGAAGGTTTCTGGGTAACCAAATCTATGTGTCATTATTGTGAATGCTTTTAAGTTTCATGCTTTCTATATGCAAAGGTTAAAGTAAATCACATGTTAATACATCTGTAATTGAAAGAAAATTTGGAGTTACTGATTCACCCCTCCCCTCTCAGTAACTCGGTTAATTCCTGAATATTTCCAACAATTGGTATTAGAGCAGAATTGGTTCTCAAGATAAAGCTTAACTAGCTTGAGCGAAGATCCAGGACAATGGAGGTATTCAAACTGAACAAGGTGATTGAAAATGAAAAGCTAGATCTGGAAATGGCCATAGCTAAACTTAAAGAAGCAAAAGAACATCTTTCCCAATCCCTAAGAAGAAGGAAGGAACTTGCAAATCAGATGAATGATCAGAATTACATTGAAGAAAAGATTGAAGATCTTTTTCCCTCAAATAGCTCAGATGAAGCAAACAATGCTGTCAAAGAACTTCTAGAAAAGAATGGGTCTCTACAGGAAGAAGTGAGAAAATTAAAAAGAGAACAAGAGCTACACTCTACAAGATTTTGTGAGATCTTGGAACAAAGAAACAAGTTAAAAGATGAATTAGATGGAAGGAACATTGAAGTCCAAAATAAAACCCTTCAGCTAGAAAACCTAATTGATCAGATCTCTCATACAAATGAGGAAATTCTGAATCTAAGATCAGAGATAGAAAGCACAAGAGAAGAACTAAGATCTGAAAAGGAAATCAATCTAAGATTGGTGGATGACCTAAACGTTGAAAAACAAATCAATGAAGGAATGCTGAAAAGTCAAGAAGACTTGAATCAGCTGTATGAGCGAAATCTTCATAGGCAAAAAGGAAAAGCAGGACTTGGATACAAAGGAGAAGGTGAATCTTCTAAGCAAGGTACTCAAAGGAATCAGAAACCTACTTGTAATCACTGTGGTAAAATAGGACATACTTCAAATAAATGTTGGAACAATGAAAAAGCAGAATTCAATGGAAAATGCTACAATTGCAATCAACATGGTCACAAAGCAAATGAATGCAGGGAAAAACCAAGATTCAGAGGTAATTGTCACAAGTGCAACAAACAAGGTCACAAAGCATCTGAGTGTAGATCCAAGACATTCAATCCAGCAGAACAAATTATGAAAGCAATGTTTGGATGGGACTACAACACCTAGTGTAGATGTCATTACTGTGGAGAATATGGACACATTGGCATGAATTGCATAAAACATCATCTAAGGAAAAGAGATACTACCATAAGATGCTTCAAATGCACTAAACTCGGTCACATAGCCAGAAACTGCATGAATGCTAGTGAAGTTGAAGATGGAAAGAAGAATGAAGCAACTAAGGTCAAGAAACAGGTGAGACAAAAATGGATTCCTAAATCTACCGAGCAAACCAGTCCAAGTAATGGAATGGATGGCTCTACCGACTCAAACTAAATTTCCAAGAAAGCACTGGAACTATATTCTCATAGACCAATCTCAAGCAGTTCCAGAACTGAATTAAAAGAAAGATCTAAATGAGCATACAAGATGTAGTAAGATCACAGGGAGGTCGATATCAATCTTTACCGAGCAAGGTCGGTACCCATCTTTACCGAGCGAGGTCGGAGCAATATGAATTCTCAAGTTCACCGAGTTGCGAAGTCTTTACCAAGCAATTAATTCTTAGTGGGTGACAGTCTGTCAGAATTCATACCCTAATTTGTACTGAGCATTAATGAGAGATTTGTAAACAAAAAGCAAGTAATTGAACTCATTCTTCACCACGAACCTTTAGCACTTTGAGAGCAAAAAATTTCAAGAGCAACCCAGCGATTCAATACTTTTGCGAAAGGAATTTTTTGTGAGCTACCATGGCATCATCTAGCACCTCAGCGAAGAAAGGATCTGATATGTTAGTCCAAGGGGAATGGAAAGCACCAGATTTCAAGATCGTGCCCGCAATTGCAGCAGCCCTAGATCCGAACGGAGCTCAATCTCAAATTCCTCCTAAGGTACTACTTATTAATGATAGCTGCAATCATTTCAACTGTTCAATTCATGAAATGGGGAACCTAGAACTAGATATTGTGTGTGAGGAACTATGTGTGGATGGTATTCTGAAACCTGAGCATAAGCATCTGGAAGATAAAGGTTTAGTTCACATTGCACATCTACCTCAAAACTTTCGAGATAAATGGGTTAGATACATTCTCAGCCATGTACATGATGGCAAGATTTGGCTTGAGCAACCCATAGAGATCACAAAGAAGATGATTCATCAAATCACCAGTCTTCCCATGTTGAACAAAGCAAAAACTACCAAAACCCTAGGTCGAACAGAACTAGAGAAGAAAACCCTAGCCGAATGGGACGGTAGAGGCATGAAAGTTAGCAGCATTACTGATGCTGAACTAAAGTTTGGTACACACATTATTGCCCATAAGATTTACAGTTCAAGTTGACAGAATAGTGTCTCCTATGAAGCTATTGACCTAGCATACAAAGTGGTCAAGAATAACCTAACATTTGACCTAGCAGACTTATTGTTAAAGCAGTTTAACAAAAACATGGAAAGCATTCAAACTTCCAAAAACAATCCATGTAAGTTTGGATCCTTATTGGTCTGTTTATTCTTCTATGCTCAGAAATTCTTCCCTTCTAAAGGAAAAGTTGTATGGAGAAAAGATGTGCCAGCACTTTATGAAATAAATGAATACATCTCAGAAATGGGTGAAAATTTTGAAAGCATCATGGATAATTATTTTGAGTCTTTCAAAGAGAAAATGAATGACAGATTCTGGATTCCATAGAAGTTGGTGGAAGATTACAAGGATGACATTTGTTTTATGGTAGATTGTGACAATAAATATATTCAAGCAGCTAAACCGAGGATTGTATATGTAAAACCTCTTCCTTATGAGGTAACTATTGATGAAACCAAGAATATCATTGAAGCTCTTCTTAATCAGCCTGTCAATCCCAAAGCTCCATATTTTGGAACATATGATGAAGCTAAGGTGAGAATTGAACTAAGCATAAAGCTTCCACAGGCGGTAAACAAAGGAAAGAAGAGGATAGCCAAAATGCAAATGATAACCGAGGACAAATAAGAAAAAGATGAAGAAGAAGAGGAAAAGGATGAGAAAATAGAGGAACCAGAACCTGCAAAGAAGAAAGGAAAGGTATTCATCACTAAGGCACCTAAGCCTCCCACTACTATATTTACAAGGAGAAATGCAAGAGGTAAGGCAGACAAGGCAGACAAGGTAGATAAAGACATAGTATTCAAAAGGCCTCCTCTAAACTTTCAAGAAAGGATCAAACTCTTTAGAGACGGATCAGGATCTGGAGTAAGTAACATAAAATCTTTTAAATATGAAACCAAATCGGAAACAGAACAGAAGGAAATAGAAGATGCTGTTATTGAAAAGATGGGACAGTGGAAATACTCTCCTGATGACATAGCCCCATAGGTTCCAGCTGTCTTATTAAATCCAATAAAAATGAGATGGAGCAATGCAAAGCAAACTATGATAGACATATTTGATCAAACCCTGAGACAGTTAATGCCGAGCTTGAAAAATGATGAAGTAAAGAAGGCATTAAAAGAAAATGAAAATAAGATGACACTAAGGTTCAATACTTGTTTGATTCTGATCAACAATATTGAATCGGTTGTGAAGGCTACAAATGCTACATGGAAGAACATATACCACCTTCACCAACCGAGTATTAAAACAGTAATAATAAAAGATATTGAAGATGACAGTGATGAACAAGAAGAAGCCACTGAGGTAGATGATACTGTGAGGATAGCAGCAGAAGTCATTGCATCCCTTCCTACCTCTCCAGTAAAAGTTTCTACATCCAGCCCGGAGACACCTTCAAGCATGGTTGTGACAACTTCAACATTTGTCCAATCATCTATAGCAACAACAGAAGCAACTACCATTTCTTCTACCGAGTTGCAGTCTCCCACATCATCAAGTTTTCCAGCAGTAAGTTTTCCAGTTTTTGAATCTACAAGTGTAAATATTTTAAGCTCTCTAGTAGACAGTGTGCCAGTCTCTATAGCCAGCCCTACTATATCTATTGTCACTACTACTAAGGCATTAAGTACAGATAAGCCTAAGGCTCTACCGAGTATAAAATTTTTGGTTAAGAATATAGTAGAGGATATAGACCTAGATGAAGAGATAGAGATTCCAACATTAGATTTTGCAAATCTATCAGCGGACCAAATGCAAAATATAGGTGAGATCCTCCAAAGGAAAGCAAAACAAAAGAAGCTTAAAGAGGAGAGAGACAAGGAATATCAAATCATCAAGGATGCTAAGGACATTTTGTCTGATGCATTAGGTATTAAAGTAGACTCCTCCCAACATGTTTTGCTACAATTAGCAGAAGCAGTTAATAAATACAATGAGGATTCATCTGGGATAGAAAAGTTAGTTGAAAGAGCCGAGAAGAGATTCAACAATAAAGTG
Source organism: Chamaecyparis obtusa (assembly GCA_027943335.1). Taxonomy (NCBI): domain Eukaryota; kingdom Viridiplantae; phylum Streptophyta; class Pinopsida; order Cupressales; family Cupressaceae; genus Chamaecyparis; species Chamaecyparis obtusa. The sequence continues at coordinate 458,602 of BSBK01005430.1, read as the reverse complement.
CTTGAGCACATTGCTCAGCACATAGCTATTAACCAAGTAGAATTGTCTTCAGTTTTGTCAAACATTGAATCTACCTATTCGAATGCTACCTCTCTTTTGGCCAGATTGTGCAATATTGCCGAGTTCACAAAGGATGTCACGGATAAAATGAATAAAATGTATGAGGATATGAAGATTAGCATAGAGAAGCTGCAACTTGAACCAAGTTCAAGCTCTGCTCATCACATGAAAATCTCATACCTATCAAATATGCAGTCAGATCTACTGAAAGAAGACACAAGGATCCGATCCACACTGCTAGAAATCCAACACATGATCCTTCCCATCATGAATACAATGTATAAGCACATTGAACATTCCAAAACATTGATTCATGACAATCAGTTCTCTATAGCAGATCACATGATTGAACTCTCTGCAGAAGTCCAGATTGCAATCCAAACATGCAAGATTCTGCAAGAAAGTTGGGACAGAACCCTGGCACTAATAATGAAGGTACATTCTAATTTTCTATCAAATTTTGGATTCTCTCTGTAAATCACTTGTATATGCACCTTTGGCATTATCACCAAAAAAGGGAGAGATATGTATAGAGGGAGATATATGTATAGAAGAAGATTTGTATAGAAAAAAGTTAGCACATTGAAAGGGGGAGACAATGTATAAAGCCCTATAACAAAGACAAATTTTTAAAAATCAAAATAAAACTCAGCATGATTCATGTATATAAGTTTTGGCCAATAAGTGTTTTTGTCACTAATGCCAAAGGGGGAGATTGTTGGCATTAAGCAGAATTGCCACTAGTGACAACACTTATTTGCATTCTGGGTGCAAACTGAGCAGACAATGCAAATCGAGTAGACAATGCAAACTGAGCAAACAGTGCAAACTGAGTAGATAGTGCAAACTGAGCAAACAGTGCAAACCGAGCAGACAATGCAAACCGAGCAGACAGTACAAACCGAGCAAATAGTGCAAACCGAGCAGACAGTGCAAGCCGAGTAGACAGTGCAAACTAAGCAAACAGTGCAAACCGAGCAGACAGTGCAACCCGAGCAGACAGTGCAAACTGAGCAGATAGTGCAAACCAAGCAGACAGTGCAAACCGAGCAGACAGTGCAAACCGAGCAGGACAGTGTAAATCGAGTAACATCATGTCTACCGAGTTACCAGTATTTATCGAGTTCAAAACCTACCGAGTGGTCAGTATGAACCGTGCCTTCACTTCTACCGAGTGCATGACGATGCCGAGTAATGCAGTGGATGCCGAGTATCAGAAAGTCACCGAGTTAGTTTGCAGGAACCGTGTAACCATACTTGGGCTGACTTAGTAGCACTTATGTTTATTTGTCAAGCTGACTTTGTAATTGTAATTGTAATTAATTGTTTAAGACTTGTATATAAACAATGTTGTAAAAATGTCAAGATGTATGTAATGAGTATGAATGTGAATAAAAAGAAAAGGCAGAGATAAGCAAATTACAAAGGGCTTCAGCAGTATAAGGAACAGCAAAGACAAATTCATCACAGAAGGTGATTAGTACATCAGCGAATCTCAATCAGTAATCCAGTTGCAAAGCAAGAGATCTACTATCTCATCCTAACAGGTGAATCAGTACTAAATCCTTTAACCGGGTAGACTTAACAGTCTTTTGTAAAATCTCTTTACCGAGTGCATACTTCATTGTATGTTTGTAAATCCTTTAACAGGGTGGATTTAGCAATCCTTATTGCTCCTAACAGGGTAGATCATCAAAAGTGATCAAATTGTAAGCCTTAACCGGCCAACTTTATTCTGCAGTATTAAAGCTTTGTGGGTTTCATCCCCACCCCAGTTTTACTTTCTTTTTGGAAGGTTTCTGGGTAACCAAATCTATGTGTCATTATTGTGAATGCTTTTAAGTTTCATGCTTTCTATATGCAAAGGTTAAAGTAAATCACATGTTAATACATCTGTAATTGAAAGAAAATTTGGAGTTACTGATTCACCCCTCCCCTCTCAGTAACTCGGTTAATTCCTGAATATTTCCAACATTTAGATGATGAAGAATTTTTGGAAGAAGGAGGTCGTGACATGATCATGCCTATGATCGTAGCAAAGGTGTCTGATTCAATCATCTTTTCTTTTATCTTTGCCTTAAGTTTATCACTATTTCCATATCTAGAAGGACTATTGGAGGAATAAAATTCTTTGAATTAAGCAATGAGTTGAAGATCATCCATTCTCAAGAGAGGTTCCATAACAAGGTAGTTGAAATTCATGGTTCTAGAAGAGAATGAATCAAGCATGGAAGAAATGAATAGAAGAGATGAAATAGAAGAAGGTAGACTAGATAATAAGAGGAAAAGAATCAAGAAGACATGAAGAGTGTAGGAAGAAGAGGAAGAATCATGAAGGAAGAAGAGATCAGATGAAAATGGGAGACTAGAAGACATGGAAGAAGGAAGACCGAGAGTCATTTTATGCAATTTTGATAGCATTGGAGTTTATTTTGATGTTGAGCAATATGTCATAGAACTTAAGATCTAAGATTTGGACTGACCAAGGGACTGGAAGTGACACAAATCAATAAGACAACAACCAACAATGAGACAGCAAAATAACTCTATGCGATAGTTTCCAAGCAAGCAGTGCGACTCTTGACTAGTGAATGTGAAAAACTCAGTTTTAAAGGCAATTTAGTCAATGTTGTAGGTTGCAAGTTTGAATTCACAGTCCAGAATAGAGTAATAGCAGATAATAGACAAGTTTTCAAATAGTAGGTGATCAAACATGTCATAAAACACTTGAAACAAGGGCAAAAGCAACCTTGCCAAGACAAGCACTTGTGATATCAAAGCAATAAAATCCTATGAATGCTACCGTGATGTTTGTTGTTCAAGAACATTTACGCGAGTAGATCACAATGAAAACACTTCAAGCACTTACTAGCCTAGAAGGATAAAGGCTCAATACTTAACAACTTGGCCCACACTTGATGTCCCATCACCTCACACAAAGTGGTTGCCCATAATAGATATTGGCTTTATCGTGGAAGTGCCAATGACACAACCAAAAGAACACAGATGGTGAGTAATCTTGGGGTGATCCGAGTTATTCCACTTGGATCAATCCTTGCACCAAGATGTTATGTGGCAAAAATAGGGTAGCTTCTATCTATGGTTCTTAATAAGGGCTTCCATTTGTAGTTACCCTCTTGCTCCCCAAAGGGACTCCTTACCTTGCGGCAAGTAACGGACCTCATGGCCTCAAGAGTACCTTAAGCATTCTTGCTCAACACTTCCTCATGGTCACAATCCCACAAGTACTCACATCAAGCAAAGACAAGCACTACGTCTACCGAGGTTTTGTGTCCTCGATAGCCTTGAGTTTATAGTGGGTCAGCATAGCTAGCAATAAGCTTGTCCCCACTTGGGTCGTTCCTCTTGATTGCTCAAGAGCAAGCCCACTAAAGGATTCTAACAATCTAAACAAAAATTGGATCAACTTATGAGATTCAAGGATTTTGTTTCACCACAAGGGTGAAGAGCATACTCCCTTATCCCAAAGTTTTCTCCCAAACACACCAAGCAAAGTTCAATTACCCTCTTGTTTCCAAAATCCTAAGATGGGTCAAGATTTTCTAGTTCACCACAAGGGTGAAGAGCATACTTCTCCTACCACCTCAAAATTCCTTCCACAAGATATTATGTTCCTATGAAATGAAACAACTAGTAATTTCCACACTTGAAATGAAATAAACAACAAGCACTTGATTGGGTTTTTATGCTCTGGGAAGCCCTACAAAAACTGTTAGTAGCCCTTGTGCATTTAAAGCTTTGACATGCGTTCTTTTAAGAAAAATATTTCAAGCAAATGTACCTACAACCACAACTTGTTAGGCCCACAAGGTTAGCAAAATCCAAAATCTGAATGAAATTTGCAACTAAACTCTTCTTAACCACAGTGAACTAAACTAGCAAACTAATTAAATCTAAACTCTACCCAAAAGATTCAGAAAGACAAGTCACTGTCAGGTATAGTCAACAGTACAAACACTAGAAGTATCACGTGATACTTTTCAGTATACCAGGGTGATAGTTTACTTTTGGACGATACTTCTCCCTATACTAGGTGATACTTCACTCGAGACCAGGAGATATTCTCTGCAATAGCTAGGCGATACTTTTGACAGGTGAAGTATCACGTGCACATATAGAGAACTATCGTGTGATACTTCTAGAAGTATCGCATGATATTTTGAGACAGAAAACCAGAGACCAAAAATTAAGCTCAAAACTTGCTGAAAAGTTGACAAAAATGCAGAAAAAGAAGGGACAAAGCTAATCTACTCTGCCCCACGGTGTGTGCCAAAAATGTACACACAAAAGTAGTGCATTTCTCTAAGTCATTAGATCAAAGTAAATCCATGAAAGGAAAACCTTCAATAGCGACCTAGAGCTCTCTATGTATGGAGTTGCAAGATTTTAAAATTGCTCTTAGCTAGAGCTAATAAACTTAATGACCTTGCTAGTCAACCACACAATGAGAGATTCAAGTGAAGACAAGGGCAAAAATGCCAATATCTTCAAGAATCAAATGAAATGCAATGCAAGTAAGCTAAGAATGAAGATAAAAATATGCAAGCTATGCTAGAAAGATAAGAGTACAATCTAAACTATGAAATAGAAATAGCAAGTGTTACAATCCTTCCTATTAAACTAGATGAGTTATTCTAAAGCATGAAAGGAAATCTAAACTATGAAAGCATGAAATATGAAGCTACTATGCAAGAATGAAAACTAAACTATGAAGCAATGAAGAAAGCCAAGATGTGGTGCAACAATGATCTCCAAAAAGCTTCAAAGTCTTCAAGAATTCCTGCAGCATAAAGTTAGCATAAAAGTGAATGACCTAGAATGAGGAAGAGAGCTCTTCTTTTATAGGAAATGAGGAGAAATGGACTATGGAGATTAAGAGGCAAAAGACTTAATCAAGGGTGGAGCTTGAAAGAGGAGCAATCCATGTGCACAAATATCCTCTAATGAGAAAATAAGAGTTGACTTTTGTGTCCATATGAGACAAAAAGTGGTTTTTTCCTTTTTATAAAATAAGAATAATGTTTTATTTGTGCAACTTAAGATAAGAGGAAAAGGTGGGGGCTTTTTATTTAATAAAAGGGGAGGAAATATTCCTTTTCAATAAATAAAAACTTAGGATAAATGGTTAGCCCAAGGCAAATAATCAAAAATGATAAAATAAGATTTGATCAAGGAAATTGATATAATTGAAAAATGCTGATTTTTTAAAATATTGATTCAGGGATTTGATAAATTGTTGAATGGGGGCCCAAAGTCTAGGCGACCATTTTAGGGTGCATACACAATTAACTAATTTTGGTGAAAGAGAAAGTTATGCAGAAGCAATGCATTTTGAAACCAAAAAGAAGTGGGAGAAATGAATGAAAGAGGAGATGGTTCCTTGAGACAAAATCAAACTTGGGAGTTAGTTGAATTTCCTAAAGGAAAAAGATCATCACCTAACAAATGGGTTACAGGTTAAAGGAAGAACATGGAGGCAAAAAAAGATACAAGGCTAGACTTGTGGTAAAAAATTTTGCACAAAAAAAGGTATCAATTTTCATAAAATATTTTCTCCTAGTGTTAAAATGACTTCAATTTGAACTATTCTAAGTCTTATGGCCATAGAATATTTGTGTAATACTCATATGTCTGGTACAATTTCAGTTTATGATACCAAACTCTTTTGGGTAAGTTTTCATGTGTATGTTGGGTCTTCAGTTTTATTTGATGATTCAATTTTTTGATACTTTGATTATTTGATTTATATTATGTTGTTAGTTATATGATGATGCTTATTTGCATATGATGATGTTATGTACATTAATGGTTCTACTAACATACTGACCCTATTGTTACAACTAGCAGTTGTTGTTGCACCAAAAGATTGACATGTTAATGTCGTTACAACCACTAGACTTATAGAAGACACATGAGTCAGTTAAGCCATGTCACGAACCACCATTGTATTGGAAACACCAAGGAGACCAAGGGTACAATCATTCTTTCTTGCCATTGTAACAATACCCCCAACGCAAGTGT